>CM059033.1:39002500-39605000 GCA_030279155.1 Forsythia viridissima | reverse complement strand
CAAATATTTTTTTATACTAATTGCTAAAATAAAATAAAATAAAATATATTGTATTAATTGATTATGATATATATTCTATTTTACTATATTCTAATAAATGAAACATTAAATAAAATTTTGTATATGCTTTATTTATCAAATTATTTGACAAATCCAAATTTAAGACTCACGAGTTTCTTGAAAAATAACAGCACTAAATAAGAATAAAAAATTATTTAAATGTATGACATCATTTAAATAAAAAAGGGAAACAAAATAATGAAAATTTTAAATTTCGTTCGTTCATCGAGTAACTCTGGCAACTTGATTTTCAGTTTGTCGAGCTACTTGAGCTATTGAATAGATTGATTTCGTATCACATTTTTAATCGAGTAACTCGACAAACTTTATTTTGGGTTTATCGAGTTACTCGAGTAACTTCAACAATGCATATTGTTCATTTTTTAGTTTAGTTTTTTTATTTAAATTATGTACTACACTTAAATTTTTTTATTTTTTAGTTTTTTCATGTTATTTTTAAACCAACTCATGAATCTCAAATTTGGATTTGTCAAGTTACTAGATAAATTAGTCATAATAAAAGAATATATAATATATTATATTAATTGATTATGATATATATTAAATTTATATGATATATATTTTATTTTGATATCTCCTAATAAATAATCAATTAAATACAAATATGTATGTCCTTCATTTATCAAATAAGTTAACAAATCCAAATTTCATGTCAACACGTTCCTCGAATAATAATATTACAACATTCAAATTAAACAAAATAGTCAATGTATTAAATAATTTCAATAAAAAAACTAAATTGCAGTTTTTGTTGTCCAACTTAAATATTTGCTACAGCTTATACATTAAGTATTTTTATATAATTCCAGTTGGAGACAATATCCCTATGGGTTACCTAACCATTGGCTTTGGTTTCACATAATTTCATGTTGTATAACTTAAGTTATGGACAATTTTGTAAATTGCGACAGCATGAATCCGAGAAAACTGCATTGGATGTTTCGTTGAGCATTTTAGTGTGTCAAAACATGCCGTCGGATTATCAAATTTTTATATGTGGTAGCTACTTGGGTATTCTACGTTCCGTGAAAATTTCATATTGTTCGGTAAACGTTTTCTATGTCAAAGAAATTTTTTTTGCTCCATTACAGGTGAATTGTTTCTCCAAACTGCACTTTCTGTTGACCAACTCAAAAATATGCTGCACCTTATATATTAAGTATTTTTATATAATTCCAGTTGGAGACAATAGCTCTAAGGGTTACCTAACCATTGGCTTTGGTTTCACATAATTTCATGGTATATAACTCAAGTTATGGACAATTTTGTAAACTGCGACCGCATGAATCCGAGAAACTGCCTAGGGTGTTTCGGTGAGTATTTTAGTAAGCCGAAACATGCCGTCGGAATATCAAATTTTGATATGTGGTAGTTAAATGAGTATTCTATGTTCCCTGAAAATTTAATATTTTTCGGTTATCGTTTTCTATGTCAAACAAATTTTTTTTACTGCATGACCGGGTGAAGAAATTTTAGTTACACTTCCCTTATTTTGAAAATTTTATTCACTTGGTCATGGAGTGACAAAAAATTCTTTGACATAGAAAACGATCACCGAACAATACGAAATTTTCAGGGGATATAGAATACTCAGGTAGCTACCACATATCCAAAATTGGTAGTCCGACGGCATGTTTAGGCATACTAAAATACTTATCGCGAAACCTCCTAGGCTGTTTTTCGGATTTATGCCGTCGGCGTGCCGGAATCGATATTATAAACCAATCAAAAAACTTTAAGTAGTGTAAATATCTTCTTAAACTTTTGTGGACCTTGGTTTTGTGGTAGTTTTAGTGGATTCCCATGTTTTGGTTACACATTAATGATGTGAACGTGAAAGGTTTTGCTAAACTTCATGTTTTTATAAGATGCAGTTTTTGTTGTCCAACTCAAAAATTTATTGCACCTTATATATTAAGTATTTTTATATAATTCCAGTTGGAGACGATAGCCTTATGGGTTACCTAACCATTGACTTTGGTTTTACATAATTTCATGTTATATAACTCAATTTATGGACAATTTTGTAAACTGTGACAGCATGAATCCGAAAAACTAACTAGAATGTTTTGATTAGCATTTTAGTAAGCCGAAACATGCCGTCGGACTATCAAATTTTGATATGTGGTAGCTACATGAGTATTCTATATTCCCTGAAAATTTCATATTTTTCGGTGATCGTTTTCTATGTCAAATGAATTTTTTTTAATCCATAGCTAAGTGAAGTTTTGAAATTTGTTTTTTGTTTTTTTCCTTTTTTCCCACTTTGCCTAATAACTCGACAAAGTTAGTATTTAAAAAAAAAAAAAAATTTTTTTTTTACTTTCTCGAGTAACTAGAAAAAAAAAAAAAAAAAAAAAAAACCAAAATTTCATTAATGCTTTCTCGAGAAAGCAATAATGAAAATTTTGTTTTTTTTTTTTTTTTTTTTTTTTTTTTTTTTTTTTTTTCACTTTGCCTGTTTGAATATGTGTTTTTTTTTTTTTTTTTTTTTTGTAATTTGCACTTTTAGTCCTCGAGAAAGCAAAAATGAAAATTTTGTTTTTTTTTTTTTTTTCTTTCTTTTTTTTCACTTTGCCTGTTTGAATATGTGTATTTTTTTTTTTTAGTAATTTGCACTTTTAGTCCACAACCTTATCATTTATAACAAATTTACCCCTAACCTTTTTTTTTACATTGGTCATCCTCGAACTTTGAATTTTGTTGTAAATTTTATTTTGTCCTCTTTTTTAAATAAAAAAAAAACTAATAACAACAAAATAAAATAAAAATGTAAATGAAGTCCTACAACTTTTAAAAAGTATCCCATTTTGATTTTGACATTTTTTCATTTTTTTAATTTGCACTTTTGGTCCAAACCTTTCAAATTTGTAACTAATCTATCCTAACTTTTGTTTTTCGACATTGGCCATCCAACTATCACCATTTTGTCGTACATATTTGCATTAAATTTTTATAAAATCAGCTTTTGTTAACTTTGCTATTTTTTTTTTTAAAGATTTGGTCTTGGTTTTTTGAGTAAATCTAAAAAAAATACAATAAAGAAAAAAATACAAAAATTTGTCAGATAACTCGACAATGGCTTAGTGTCAACACTAACAAAAATAAAAAATAAAATAAAATAAAATAATTTCAAGTAGCCAAATATTGTCGAGTTGCTAGACAACATTAAAATAAATAAATAAATAAATCAAACAACCAAATATTGTCGAGTTGCTCAACAGCGCTATAAAAAAAACATTAATCAAATGTGTAACTCGACAGCATTATTAAAAAAAAAAACTCATTGATTTATATAAACAAAAGTTAATTTATATTTTGTCTTTATTTGTTTTCTTTTTCATAAATTTTTGTGATTACTGCATTTTCTCTAAATTGCAGTTTTTGTTGTCCAACTTAAATTTTTTTGCTCCATGATTGGGGGAATTGTTTCTCCAAACTGCACTTTCTGTTGACCAATTCAAAAATATGCTGCACCTTATATATTAAGTATTTTTACATAATTGCAGTTGGAAACGATAGCTCTATGGGTTACCTAACCATTGGCTTTGGTTTCACATAAATTCATGGTATATAACTCAAGTTATGGACAATTTTTGTAAACTGCGACCGTATGAATCCGAAAAACTGCCTAGGGTGTTACGGTGAGCATTTTAGTTAGCCGAAACATGCCGTCGGACTATCAATTTTTGATATGTGTTAGCTAAATGAGTATTCTATGTTCTCTGAAAATTTCATATTTTTCGGTTATCGTTTTCTATGTCAAACAAATTTTTATTACTCCATAACCGGGTGAAGAAATTTTAGTAACACTGCCCTTATTTTGAAAATTTTATTCATCTGGTCATGGAGTAAAAAAAATTCTTTGACATAGAAAACGATCACCGAACAATACGAAATTTTCAGGGGACATAGAATACTCAGGTAGCTACCACATATCAAAAATTGGTAGTCCGACGGCATGTTTAGGCATACTAAAATACTCATCGCGAAACCTCCTAGGCTGTTTTTCGGATTTATTCCGTCGGCGTGCCGGAATCGATATTATAAACCAATCAAAAAACTTTAAGTAGTGTAAATATCTTCTTAAACTTTTGTGGACCTTGGTTTTGTGGTAGTTTTAGTGGATTCCCATGTTTTGGTTACACGTTAATGATGTGAACTTGAAAGGTTTTGCTAAACTTCATGTTTTTCTAAGATGCAGTTTCTGTTGTCCAACTCAAAAATTTACTGCACCTTATATATTAAGTATTTTTACATAATTCCAGTTGGAGACGATAGCCCTATGGGTTGCCTAACCATTGGCTTTGGTTTTACATAATTTCATGTTATATAACTCAATTTATGGACAATTTTGTAAACTGTCGATCGCATAAATTCAAAAAACTGCCTAGGAGGTTTCGGTGAGCATTTTAGTATGCCTAAACATGCCGTCGGACTACCAATTTTTAATATGTGGTAGCTACCTGATTATTATATGTCCCCTGAGAATTTCGTATTGTTCGGTGATCGTTTTCTATGTCAAATAATTTTTTATCACAAAAAAAATTGAGCTAAAAGCGCATACAAAATAAAAAAAATAAAAAAAAATTTCAAACTCTTTCCCACTTTTTCAAGTAAGCCAAAAAAAAAAAAAAAAAAAAAAATTCAAACTCTTTCTCACTTTGTCGAGTAAGCCAAAATAAAAAAAATAAAAAAATAAAAAAAATTTCCAACTTTACCACTTTGTCGAGGAAAGTGGCCAAAAAATAATTAAAAAAAAAAATCATCATTTACCACTTTGTCGAGGAACTCGACAAAGTGGGAAAAAAAAAATTTCAAGAACTTTGTCCAGTAACTCGACAAAGTTCAAAAGTTTTTTTTTAAAATTGTTCTTTTGGTCCCAACTTTTTAAATTTTTAACTAATTTACCAATAATTTTTATTTTTATGTCATTGACCATCCCCAATATTTAAATTTTGTTGAAAGTCCAATTTGACCATTTTTTTTGGATTTTTTTCAAGTTACTCGACAAATATTTTTTTTTTATAATAAAATTAATGTCTTTGGTTTGTCAAGTTATTCAACAATAATTTATTAAAAAATAAATTGGTCGAGTTACTCGACATCAATTTTTGACACTGTTTTTTTAAATTAGATTAATCCTTTTAACCGCATTTTTTTCATTTTTGTCGAGTTTTTTCAATATTTTTTTCTCCTTTTTTGGGCTTTGTCGAGTAAATTTGAATTTGACAATTTTACTTTTTTTTTAATTTGCGCTTTTAGTCCCAACTTTTTAAATTTGTAACTAATTCAGCCACAATTTTTATTTTTTTACCATTGACCATCTCCAACATTTAAATTTTGTTGAAAGCTCAATTTCACTATTTTTTTTTCTTTTTGTGGGATTTTGTCCTAAATTCTACAATATTCATTTATTTGTCCTAAATTTTACAATGTTATATTTGGTTGGATATGACCATACAGGCAATCAACGAGAAGATTCTATCACTGAACTATGGGGACTTAAGGGCAGAGATTAAGTCAGTTGATGCACAAGAGTCCTTTAACAGGGGAGTTCATGTTCTGGTGACTAGATATCTGACTGGAAAGAACAATGCAGTTCGAAATTTCTCTCAAACTTTCTTTCTTGCACCACAGGACAATATATATATATATATATATATATATATATATATATATATATATATATATATATATATATATATATATATATATCTTCCTTCCATTCTGCTTGATCTCCCCATCGACTGTGAATTAGGGACATAGCTCCAATCCAGCCAGTTGAATCTGCGTCAACATCTCATGGGATCTTCCTCCTTTACAATTTGAAGTCTGGTAAGATGGTTACATTGTGTTTTTGATTTTGTGTTCTACAGTCAGAAACCATCCTCATATGAACTTGATAGAATACAATTTCATTAGATTAATGCTATTTAAATAGATTTTGTTTTTCTTTAGTCGAGTAAGTCAAGATGGCTCAACAACATGGTTGTCGAGTAACTCGACAACCATGGTAGCTCGACAACCATGCTTGTCGAGTAGCTCGACAACCATGGTAGCTAGACAACCATGCTTGTCGAGTAGCTCGACAAGCATGTTATCGATTTACTCGGCTTAGCTCGGTTGCCGAGTTATATTATAAGATCCCCAAACTTGGTTTATCAGTCCATTCTATTGACGCAAAGTTGTGGAATTCAGTCTTTGAACATCAATGTAGAAAATGTATTCCTTGTGAGTGTCAAGAATGTCCACTGGAATGCTAATCATCTCAATTCTTTGATTTGGGTGGGAAGAAGAAGATGAAGAAGTGCCTGCTCGACAAGCATAGTAATTTTTTTTTGACAGCTCGACACCATAAATGGGCGAAAGGAAAATGGATTTGTAGCTCGACACCATAGAATTTCCCTTTCTTTTTTTTTTTCTTACTTTTTGCAAAGGAAAATGGATTTGAAGAACATGATTACTCTTGTTTCTCGTACTGGTAGGCATATGTAGCGTTACATTTTTCAAGAACATCGCCAAGTTTTCGGGTTTGTTTCTGTGTGTGTTTCAGGACACCAAATTTGATGGGAATTTTTTATTGGCATAATTATGTTTTGTGTTTGACATTTGAATTGATGTGGGAATTTATAAACTGTTGTGAATGTGCAGATGTATTCCATATAGGTATAAAGGTGTTAATGGGAAATCTATAGTGGATGAGGATGCAATTGAAGTGCTTGTTATTAGTTCCCAGAGAAAAGGCAAAGGGATGTTGTTTCCAATATTGTGAAGTAGCAAGGTTGAATGCTATCTTGTTGATTAGCATTGTACGGGGCATTGGCTATATGAGTATGCTTTTTTTTCCCCCCTTGTTCTTCCTCTTTTCCATGATCACTACTGTATGAAGTCACGCACATGTAAGTTCATGATAAGTTGCCATCATTTGTTTCCGTTAATCTTTTATATTAAGTGTAGAAAATCTATTTTGATTCTACTATGTGTCCCTGTACATATTTTCTTATTAAGTAGGATCTTCTATTTAGTTGGTAGATTATTTTGATTTAGAGATAGAATCAGATTGTTGATTTTAGGGGTTTAGTCTTTTCCCTTTTTATCTTTTTTGGCTATATATACTTTGTAATCTATACGATTAGGATAAGTGAGTGAAATCAGTTTTTCCTTTAAGTTTTTATCATTAAGCACGTTTATGGACAAATTTCCAATTATTCAATTTAATCATCTTTGTTATGCTTTTCTCTTCCAGCTTGTTGAAGATTCAATGGTGAAATTGGATAAAATCTACCGTGATGCAAATGTCCTGGTTTTGTTCGGATCAGTGTGAAGGTAATTTTGAATTTTATGATTGTTTTTCTTCTTTTTATTGTTGTGAACTTTTGGGAATAGAATGTGAAATGATTACAGCTTTGAAGAAGAGAATTTTGTTGCTAAGCCATAAACAACTTATATCTTTATACATAGGTCAACAATATGTTGCAACTTCAATAAACTGAATCTTTTGAAGAAATGTGTAAACTATAAAAGAGGTTAATCTAGAAGAAATTAACCTTCTCCTTCTGAAGGAACACGCAGTTATTGAATCAAAGCCTGATCATTTTTCGAATGATCTCCGTCTAAATAACCCATGGCCAAAGCTCAGGAGGTTTCATTTTCTTTCTTACTTCTGAAATTAATGCTTACCCAGGTAAGCCAATGACATATGTTTGTAGTTCTCTGGGACCGCATCTTAGCTTCTGCATATGAGATGCCAATTCATCAATGACAGGTTTGCTGAAACAATTGATCTGGATGTGGCTGATCCTGTTGTTCCCAAACACACACCATATGTTATCATTCTTATTAAGATGGCAGAGGAATGGGCCAAAAGTCATGGTGGAACTCTTCCATCAACCAGGGGTGATAAAAAATAATTTAAGTGAGAAAAAGTGTTTTCCATGGAAAAATATGGCTGTCAAACATATTTAGTTAGAAAATAGGTGGAAAAAAAGTTTTTTTCATAAAAAATGTATTGCAATCAAACGCACCCTAAGATTTTTTAAAATTTTTTTTTGTTCGTATTTGTTAAATGTCATTTCATTTAATCAACCTACCATGTTTCAAACAAAATTAAAAAAAAAACTAACAAAAAAATAAATAAAAACTAACAAAAAAATTGACCACTAACTTCATAACAATATATTCATTTTTCCCTTAATAAGTCATCAAATTTGGTGATTTTTTCTCCCCAGTTGCTATGGGGAACAAATGACGAAATACAATCGATTCCTAAAGGTTTTGGTAAATTTCATTTTCTCTAAAATGCAGTTTTTGTTGTCCAACTTAAATATTTGCTGCAGCTTATACATTATTTATTTTTACATAATTCCAGTTGGAGACGATATCCCTATGGATTACCTAACCATTGACTTTGGTTTCACATAATTTCATGTTATATAACTCAAGTTATGGACAATTTTGTAAATTACGACATCATGAATCCGAGAAACTGCCTTGGATGTTTCGGCGAGCATTTTAGTATGTCAAAACATGCCGTCGGATTATCAAATTTTTATATGTGGTAGCTACATGGGTATTCTACGTTCTGAGAAAATTTCATATTGTTCGGTGATCGTTTTCTATGTCAAAGAAATTATTTTTGCTCTATGACTGGGTGAATTGTTTCTCCAAACTGCACTTTCTGTTGACCAACTCAAAAATATGTTACACCTTATATATTAAGTATTTTTACATAATTCCAGTTGGAGACGATAGGTCTATGGGTTACCTAACCATTGGCTTTGGTTTCACATAATTTCATGGTATATAACTCAAGATATGGACAATGTTGTAAACTGCGACCGCATGAATTCGAGAAACTGCCTAAGGTGTTTCGGTGAGCATTTTAGTAAGCCGAAACATGCCGTCGGACTATCAAATTTTGATTTGTGGTAGCTAAATGAGTATTCTATGTTCTCTGAAAATTTAATATTTTTCGGTGATCGTTTTCTATGTCAAAGAAATTTTTGTTACTCCATGACCGGGTGAATAAATTTTAGTAACACTGCCCTTATTTTTATAATTTTCTTCACCTGGTCATAGAGTAACAAAAAATTCTTTGACATAGAAAACGATCACCGAACAATACGAAATTTTCAGGGGACATGGAATACTCAGGTAGCTACCACATATCAAAAATTGGTAGTCCGACGACATGTTTAGGCATACTAAAATACTCTCCGCGAAACCTCCTAGGCTGTTTTTCAGATTTATGCCGTCGACGTGCCGGAATCGATATTATAAACCAATCAAAAAACTTTAAGTAGTGTAAATATCTTCTTAAACTTTTGTGGACCTTGGTTTTGTGGTAGTTTTAATGGATTCCCATGTTTTGGTTACACGTTAATGATGTGAAAGTGAAAAGTTTTGCTAAATTTCATGTTTTTCTAAGATGCAGTTTTTGTTGTCCAACTCAAAAATTTATTGCACCTTATATATTAAGTATTTTTATATAATTCCAGTTGGAGACGATAGCCTTATGGGTTACCTAACCATTGACTTTGGTTTTACATAATTTCATGTTATATAACTCAATTTATGGACAATTGTGTAAACTGTGACAGCATGAATCCGAAAAACTAACTAGAATGTTTCGATTAGCATTTTAGTAAGCCAAAACATGCCGTCGGACTATCAAATTTTGATATGTGGTAGCTACATGAGTATTTTATATTCCCTGAAAATTTCATATTTTTCGGTGATCGTTTTCTATGTCAAATGAATTTTTTTTAATCCATAGCTAAGTGAAGTTTTTAAATTTGTTTTTTTTTTTCCTTTTTTCCCACTTTGCCAAATAACTCGGCAAAGTTAGTATTTTTAAAAAAAAAAAAAAAAATTTAACTTTCTCGAGTAACTAGAAAAACCAAAAAAAACAAAAAAACCCTTTCTCGAGTTACGCGAGAAAAAAAGAAAAAAAAAAAAAAAACCAAAATTTCATTATTGCTTTCTCGAGTAACTCGAGAAAGCAATAATGAAAATTTTGTTTTTTTTTTTTTTTCTTTTTTTTTTTCACTTTGCCTGTTTGAATATGTGTATTTTTTTTTTTTTTTTTATTTTTTAGTAATTTGCACTTTTAGTCCTCGAGAAAGCAAAAATGAAATTTTTTTTTTCTTTCTTTTTTTCACTTTGCCTGTTTAAATATGTGTAATTTTTTTTTTTTTAGTAATTTGTACTTTAGTCCACAACCTTATCATTTATAACAAATTTACCCTTAACTTTTTTTTTTTACGTTGGCCATCCTCGACCTTTGAATTTTGTTGTAAATTTTATTTTGTCCTCTTTTTTAAATAAAAAAAAACTAATAACAACAAAATAAAATAAAAATGTAAATGAAGTTCTACAACTTTTAAAAAGTATCCCATTTTGATTTTGACATTTTTTCATTTTTTTAATTTGCACTTTTGGTCCAAACCTTTCAAATTTGTAACTAATCTACCATAACTTTTTTTTTTTTGGACATTGGCCATCCAACTATCACCCTTTTGTCCTACATATTTGCATTAAATTTTTATAAAGTCAGCTTTTGTTAACTTTGCTATTTTTTTTTTTTTAAGATTTGGTCTTGGTTTTTTGAGTAACTCTAAAAAAAATACAATAAAGAAAAAAATACAAAAATTTGTCAGATAACTCGACAATGGCTTAGTATCAACACTAACAAAAAAAATAAAATAAAATAATTTCAACCAGCCAAATATTGTCGAGTTGCTAGACAACATTAAAATAAATAAATAAATAAATCAAACAACCAAATATTGTCGAGTTGCTCAACAGCACTATAAAAAAAACATTAATCAAATGTGTAACTCGACAACATTATTAAAAAAAAAAAAAAACTCATTGATTTATATAAACAAAAGTTAATTTATATTTTGTCTTTATTTGTTTTCTTTTTCATAAATTTTTATGATTACTGCATTTTCTCTAAATTGTAGTTTTTGTTGTCCAACTTAAATATTTGCTGCAGCTTATACATTAATTATTTTTATATAATTCCAGTTGGAGACAATATCCCTATGGGTTACCTAACCATTGGCTTTGGTTTCACATAATTTCATGTTGTATAACTCAAGTTATGGACAATTTTGTAAATTGCGACAGCATGAATCCGAGAAACTGTCTTGGATATTTCGGTGAGCATTTTAGTGTGTCAAAACATACCGTCAGATTATCAAATTTTTATATGTGGTAGCGACATGGGTATTCTACGTTCCGTGAAAATTTCATATTGTTCGGTGATCGTTTTCTGTGTCAAAGAAATTTTTTTTGCTCCATGACTAGGTGAATTGTTTCTCCAAACTGCACTTTCTATTGACCAACTCAAAAATATACTGCACCTTATATATTAAGTATTTTTTTATAATTACAGTTGGAGACGATAGCTCTATGGGTTACCTAACCATTGGATTTGGTTTCACATAATTTCATGGTATATAACTCAAGTTATGGACAATTTTGTAAACTGCGACCGCATGAATCCGAGAAACTGCCTAGGGTGTTTCGGTGAGTATTTTAGTAAGCCAAAACATGCCGTCGGACTATCAAATTTTGATATGTGGTAGTTAAATGAGTATTCTATGTTTCTTGAAAATTTCATATTTTTCGGTTATCGTTTTCTATGTCAAACAAATTTTTTTTACTTCATGACCGGGTGAAGAAATTTTAGTTACACTTCCCTTATTTTGAAAATTTTATTCACCTGGTTATGGAATAATAAAAAATTCTTTGACATAGAAAACGATCACCGAACAATACGAAATTTTCAGGGGACATAGAATACTCGGGTAGCTACCACATATCAAAAATTGGTAGTCCGACGGCATGTTTAGGCATACTAAAATACTAATCGCGAAACCTCATAGGCTGTTTTTCGGATTTATTCCCTGTAGACATTGTTGTTGCCATGAACTGCATCAATCCCATAAATCATAGGAATTCCAAATCGGGTCGAAAGAGCACACTTTTGAAGTTCATTCACCATATTCACCCAAGTCTCAGCAGTGGCCTTAGGTGCTGGTACACTCCCCCCTCCACTCAATACACTCCCTGCCCATAATCAATACTTCTTTATAAAAAAACAATATTCAAATTTCATATATAATTATATAGCATAAACATTTTATGAAAGTTATGTACCAATAAAATATTTCTTCATAACGTCAGGGAAGGCATCTTTTCTCTCAATCTGAGTCATATGTCCAATCTTTTCTTCAAGAGTCATTCTCCCCAGCAAATCCCTAATTCTAGCACTCAGTGACTTTATGGGGTCCTTGTATTTCAGGTACTCTCCTCTGTAACAGAAACTCGACAACCTGGATGGTTGCCGAGTAACTCGACAACCTGGATGTCGAGTAGTTGTCGAATTAGCTCGACAACCATTGGTTGCCGAGTAACTCGACAACCATGTTTGCAGAAAGATCATCTGCGCCTCTGATATTGGTCTGTCCTGCTCATTCAGTTGGTTCTCTGCAAGATCTATTCTCAATGCACAACAACTTTTCTTTTGATTCTGAGAAGGTTAGATACATACTTCATCGGATCATTGGTTCTCTAAATATTTTTGAAGCTTCCAGCGTTTTTATTTTGGCCTTGGCCTTTGCCTTTGCCTTTGTTGGGTTATTCTCTTCTTACGTGGCTTTTTTATTTTTTATTTTTTATTTTAGTTTATGGTATTTGGTTGTACCGAGAAAAGCGGACGTGAAAATGGTATTAATCTCTGATAAGAATTTACGGCGTGGCTGTGTTTTGTCCGTTTTACCCTTGGATAATAAAATGGTAAAAGGGCAAAAGTAGTTGCGTGTAACATGGCTTCTAGGCTGGTTTTGTTCCTTATTTAACCCACCCCACCCCACTCCACCCCACCCCACCCCACCCCCCCCCACCCTACCCTCTTCTTTTTTTTTTTTTTTTTTTGTTTTCTTCCTTCCCCTTTCTTCACATCTATTCACAATTTCTTGTAAATTTTAGTAAAAATTGTATATTTGATCTACAACCTTTCAAAACGTTCAGAATATACTCTTAATTTTTTAAAATAGTACCAAATATCCTTAACGTTTGAATAAATAGACATGATAGGTCTTTTATGGCGAAACTATCCACTTTTGAAATAAACAAGAAAAAATAAAAAATTACGTTGATAGAATGAGAGGAGCGACGGTGGTGTTCTTAAAAGTTACGATATTTTTTAAAAAAAAAAGATGAATGAATCTTTATCCAAATAAATATTTTTACTAATAATGTTATAAATTAAAATTTGATTAGAGTAGATGTAAACAAAAATTAATTATATTATGAATCTTTTTTCCTGTATATTTTTTCACTTTTTATTTAATATTCGATAATTTCGGAAGAATGTCAATTTATAGAAAATTGGAGATTTACTTTAAAATGGCAAAAACAATTCAAGATAAACTTTGTTCTTGGATTGACTCCTCTTACAAAATGTGTAGCATTGTCAGATTGTGTGCCTTTTTATACGATGTTCAATGAATATGTTTATTCCAATATATGTATCTATCAATTACTACATTCATTTACTTAAATAATTCATGTAGCGAGTTTATTAAATCACTTAATTTTATGTGAACGTCACATGGCTTATTATAGAATTTTCAATGAACACAATTATCTTGATACATGTATCTTAGTATCTATCAATTACAATATTTATCTCTTTAAATAATTCATGTATGTAGCGATTACACGAAATTTTAATTTCATGTGTCTAATTATTAAAATATATAAATGGTCACTAATTATTCAAAATGAAAAAGTCCACATACCAAAAAAAAAAAAAAAAATAATAATAATAATTTGAACAGTAACTTTTTCGAGTTACTATTTAACTTGAAAAAGTTTGTCGAGTTTACTATTCAACTCGATAAACTTTTTCGAGGTGAATAGTAACTCGAAAAAGTTACTGTTCATGCAAGTTTTTTTTTTTTTTTTATTTTTTTATTTTTTTATTTTTATGGTGAGCTTTTACATTTCTAATTTTTTTTTCAATGAAAAAAATCAACAACATATTTTATTTTTTATAACTTTTAATTATAACATTCTTACTAATAATGTTATAAATTAAAATTTGATTAGAGTAGGTGTAAACAAAAATTAATTATATTATGACCCTCTTTTCTGTATATTTTTTCACTTTTTATTTAATATTCGATAATTTCAGAAGAATGTCAATTTATAGAAAATTTCAGATCTACTTTAAAATGGTAAAAACAATTCAAGATAAACTTTATTGTTGGATTGACTCCTCTTACAAAATGTGTAGCATTGTCAGATTGTGTGCCTTTTTATACGATGTTCAATGAATATGTTTATTCTAATATATGCATCTATCAATTACTACATTCATCTACTTAAATAATTCATGTAGCAAGTTTATTAAATCACTTAATTTTATGTGAACGTTACATGGCTTATTATAGAATTTTCAATGAACACATTTATCACAATACATGTATCTTAGTATCTATCAATTACAACATTTATCTCTTGAAATAATTCATGTATGTAGCGAGTACACGAAATTTTAATTTCATGTGTCTAATTATTAAAATATATAAATGGTCATTAATTATTCAAAATGAAAAAGTCCACATACCAAATATATATATATATAATTTGAAAAGTTACTGTTCATGCAAATTTTTTTTTTTTTTATGGTGAGCTTTTACATTCCTAATTTTTTTTTTCAATGAAAAAAATCAACAACATATTTTATTTTTTATAACTTTTAATTATAACACTCTTACTAATAATGTTATAAATTAAAATTTGATTAGAGTAGGTGTAAACAAAAATTAATTATATTATGACCCTCTTTCCCTGTATATTTTTTCACTTTTTCTTTAATATTCGATAATTTCGGAAGAATGTCAATTTATAGGAAATTTGAGATTTACTTTAAAATGGCAAAAACAATTCAAGGCAAACTTTTTTCTCGGATTGACTTCTGAAAGTTTTTTTTTGTTAACTTTCCCGAGTTAGTCGAGAAAGTCAAAAAAATAATTTTTTTTTTTTTTTTTTTGGGTTTCTCGAGTAACTCGAGAAATTCATTTGGGGAATGTTTTTTTTTTTTTAATACTAACTTTGTCGAGTTATGAGACAAAGTGGGAAAAAAAGGAAAAAACAAAAATTTCAAAATTTCACTTAGTCATAGATTAACAAAAATTCATTTGACATAAAAAACGATCACCGAAAAATATGAAATTTTTAGAGAACATAGAATACTCATGTCATCCACTTTTGTCGCCGCCGCCATTTCTGTGTTAATTTTTCTTCCACCAAAACAAAGACCATACTCTTCTCCTTTCAATTTACAAATCATACGAGTAAACCAAAATTGTTGATTTGCTGCGAAATAAACAGTGCCCTGATTAATGACCCAAAAGACATTTTATGGGACTATGAAGACCTATAAAATGAAGTTTGTCATGTTCAAATCTCTTACACACACGTGCTTTGTTTGTTATCAGTCCATTAGGAATTGTAAATTGTAATTTTGTTTATAGTTGTTTGTTTCATCGTGAAATTTTCGGTAAATCCGTTCCAATTTTTTTATTTATTGAACGTTCCGTTCGATGAGGATACTTCTGGAGTTTTGAGCTTTAGTACACTCAAATTTGAATTCGTTTGTCTTTTTCACTGTTGGGGTCCTCCCTCATTTTACAGATATTTTCCTTGCATTTGAACCAGGTTTTGTTGTTAATGGTGTAATTAATTTTTCTTTTGGTGATTTACGTGTGGGGTATGTGATTAATGTGTAAGTCTTCGAGTAAACCCAAGGTAACAATTCAAAGAATTATTAACATTTTCATAATCCTCTATTTCATATATGAAAAGGAATCAAAAAATCAAGAAATATGCCATTATTCTACAATTTTTATATCAAGTGTACTCAAGAAAAAAATATCAATATATTTTAAATAAATGGCCGAAAATTAGACAAAACATTTGAAGAAATTTTGACCTTTCTTTATTATTTGTTAATTATTTATTTTTTTGGTGTGTATGAGCAAATTGTACACAATTCGCTCTAAATTTGTTACATTTTTCAAATTTGTTTAAAAATTTTAATTTCATATTTTTTTTTGGTCATTTCAATTACATTTAAAACTTAAAATTTTTTCCTATATTTGTCACTTACGTGCAACGCACGGCTTTAAAACTAGTATATATATATATATATATATATATATATATATATATATATTTTTTTTTTTTAAATTCGAGGAACTCGACAAAATGTAAATAAAAAAAAAATTTATTTTTTTGTCGAATAACTCGAGAAATTAAAAAAATTTTTTTTTTTTAAAAAAATGTCAAAATAAAATTGGGCTACTTTTTAAAAGTTGTAGGACTTCATATACATTTTTATTTTATTTTGTTGTTATTTGTTTTTTTTTTTATTGTTTAAAGAGGTGGACAAAATAAAATTTGTAACGAAATTTAAAAGTCGAGGATGGCCAAAGCAAGAAAAAAGGTTATGGGTAAATTTGTTATAAAATGAAAAGAATGTGAACTAAAAGTGCAAATTAAAAAAAAAAAAAAAATTAATGTTTCCCACTTTGTCGAGTTACTCGGCAAAGTGGGAAAATTAAAATGTTTTTAATTTTTCCACCTTGCCGAGTAACTCGACAAAGTGGGATAAATTAAAAAAAAAAATTCCTCCACTTTGCCTACTCGGCAAAGTGGGGAAATTTTTTTTTTTTATGTTTTTATAGTTGTCATGAAAAAGTCCACCTACAACAAAAAAAAAAAAAAAAAAAAAAAAAATCTTAAACAGTTACTTTTCCATTGCACGTACGTGGGAAAAAAAAAATTTCAAAACTTCATGTAGTCATGGATTAACAAAAATTCATTAGACATACAAAACGATCACCGAAAAATATGAAATTTTCAGAGAACATAGAATACTCATATAGCTACCACATATCAAAATTTGACAGTCCGACGGCATATTTCGGCTTACTAAAATGCTAACCAAAACATCCTAGTTAGTTTTTCAGATTTATGTTGTCACAGTTTACAAAATTATCCATAAATTGAGTTATATAACATGAAATTATGTAAAACCAATGCCAATGGTTAGGTAACCCATAGGGCTATCGTTTCCAACTGGAATTATGTAAAAATACTTAATATATAAGGTGCAGTAAATGTTTGAGTTGGACAACAGAAACTGTATCTTAGAAAAACATGAAGTTTAGAAAAACCTTTCAAGTTCACATCATTAACGTGTAACCAAAACATAGGAATCCACTAAAACTACCACAAAACCAAGGTCCACAAAATTTTAAGAAGATATTTACACTACTTAAAGTTTTTTGATTGGTTTATAATAGCGAATCCGGCACGCCGACGGCATAAATCCGAAAAACAGCCTAGGAAGTTTCGCGGTAAGTATTTTAGTATGCCTAAACATGCCGTCGGACTACTAATTTTTGGTATGTGGTAGCTACCTGAGTATTCTATATCCCTTGAAAATTTCGTATTGTTCGGTGATCGTTTTCTATGTCAAAATTTTTTTTGTTACTCCATGACCAGGTGAACAAAAATTTCAAAATAAGGGCACTGTTACAAAAATTTCTTCACCCGGTCATTGAGTAACAAAAATTTGTTTGACATAGAAAACGATAACCGAAAAATATGAAATTTTCAGGGAACATAGAATACTCATTTAGCTACCACATATCAAAATTTGATAGTCCGACGGTATGTTTCGGCTTACTAAAATGCTCACCGAAACACCCTAGGCAGTTTCTTGGATTTATGCGGTCGTAGTTTACAAAATTGCCCATAACTTGAGTTATATACCATGAAATTATGTGAAATCAAAGCTAATGGTTAGGTAACCCATAGAGATATCGTCTCCAACTGAAATTATGTAAAAATACTTAATATATAAGGTGCAGCATATTTTTGAGTTGGTCAACAGAAAGTGCAGTTTCGAAAAACAATTCACCCAGTTATGGAGCAAAAAATATTTATTTGACATAGAAAACGATTACCAAAAAATATAAAATTTTCACGGAACGTAGAATACCCATGTAGCTAACACATATAAAAATTTGATAATCTGACGGCATGTTTTGACACACTAAAATGCTCACCGAAACATCACAGGCAGTTTCTCGGATTCATGCTATCGCAATTTACAAAATTGTCCATAACTTGAGTTATATAACATGAAATCATGTGAAACCAAAGCCAATGGTTAGGTAACCCATAGAGCTATCGTCTCCAACTGGAATTATGTAAAAATACTTAATATATAAGGTGCAACATATTTTTGAGTTGGTGAACAGAAAGACAATTTAGGGAAACAATTCACCCGGTCATGGAGTAAAAAAAATTTATTTGACATAGAAAACGATCACCGAACAATATGAAATTTTCAAGGAACGTAGAATACCCATGTAGCTACCACATATAAAAATTTTATAGTCCGACGGCATGTTTTGGCATACTAAAATGATCACTAAAACATCTAAGTCAGTTTCTCGGATTCATATTGTCGCAGTTTACAAAAATATCCATACCTTGAGTTATACAACATGAAATTATGTGAAACCAAATCCAATGGTTAGGTAACCCATAGGGATATCGTCTCCAACTAGAATTATGTAAAAATACTTAATGTATAAAGTGCAGCAAATATTTATGTTGGACAAAAAAAGCTGCAGTTTAGAGAAAATGAAATTTAGCAAAACCTTTAAGAATCGATTGTATTTCGTCATTTGTTCTCCATAGCAATTGGGGATAAAAAAGCACCAAATTTGATGACTTATTAAGGGAAAAATGAATATATATTGACTATAATATATAAGAAGTCAATAATTGCGGCTAAAAGACACTAATATATGTATATTAAAACAAATAAAAGAAAAGAAAAGATGAAGAAGTCAAAAAATGCGGTCAAAGATATTAATTTAATATACAAAAAGTGTCAAAAGATTAGGACAAAATGGTGAGATTTAGACAAAATTAAGACTAATACAACATCAAAACGACGTCGCGTTGGTTGAAGGGTGAATAGTAAATAGGCCATAGACACTTATATTATAGTACAGATATATATATAATTGAACAGGGACAACCAACCTTAGTTATCCCACGATATTAAATATGATTCCCTAAACAATCAATTTTTTTTTATCTTATTTTAACTTGAATCGATTTATTTGAAAAAGAAAAATATGTTATTAAGATCATATTAGAATATAGAAATCATTCAATCTATATGAAAATGGATGAACTTGTTGGCCTATTAGAAACTTGGTACAAGGAAATGAACACCAATTAATAAAACATTTAGCATTTTAACAACTTCCAATGAATTTAACTTAATTTGATCTAATAGTTATAAGAATATAATAAAACAAACATCAGAGGGCTAATCTAAATCTTAAAATTAATAGATAAGTTCAGTGATTATATTTTTTTTGATGCCGTTTAGAAGATCCACTTCAATTTGGTATTGAAAAGAAATTTAAAATAATAATTTTTTTGTTGTAGAAATCCCAAACAATTGAGTGGAGGATAGAAGATAAGGATAATTTATTTACTACATTCTACTACAAAATAATGGAACCATTATATAAATTCAATCACCAAATTAATTGATTAAAAAATTAATAGTTCTTAGTACCTTCTCAGAGTGTACAGAAAGTGGTTGAAATTCCAGAAGATGCAGTAACAAGGTGATGAAAATATTTTGAAGTAGAATAATTATTGGCTTGGAGAAATGGTGATGGTAATTTTCTTTTATTTTATGAAGATATAGAAGGGTTTCCTATTTTCAATTTTAGGATACCCATTTAAAAATCAATTATACAAATTATGTGAAGAATACTTCACTCGATTGGTTTCATTCACAGTTTTTGAGGACTAATTCATGCTTTATATAGTAAATTAATTTAAATAGATTTTAATTCATATGAAAGAAAATGGATATGTTCAAGAGGCATGTCTATCTTCATTAATCTATATAAGATTGACAAGTCATATAATCATAAGCACATAATAACTAAAAATATTATATACTTTAAATCAAGTTTAAATAAAATTATAAGCGTCTTGTAATTTAAATTTATAAACACATCGATCGTCTAGGGCGTCCACGAAACATTCCACTGCAAAACCATATTTAGTCACAAAACAATGATAATTTATTAATTAAAGATTACATATAATATTAGGACAAGCATCGTCATAACCTATAATAATCATGTAAGTGGACATGCGGTGTTACAATTCCTTACCTCCTAAAAATAAATTTCATCATCGAAATTAAAACTTACCAAATAGGTGAGGGTACTTCGCGCTCATCTCATCTTCGTGCTTCCATGTCGCCTCTTGCAAAGCATGGTTCATCCAAAGTACTTTGACTAGAGTTATAGTCTTCCTTCTAAGTTCTTTGTCTACTCTCTCTAAAATCTTTACTAGTATCTCTTCATAAGTAAAATCCTTGCGGAGATCCAACGACTCATATCTTAGGATGTAAGAGGCGTCTA
This sequence comes from Forsythia viridissima, assembly GCA_030279155.1. NCBI lineage: Eukaryota > Viridiplantae > Streptophyta > Magnoliopsida > Lamiales > Oleaceae > Forsythia > Forsythia viridissima. Next base: position 39,584,358 of record CM059033.1, on the reverse strand, counting down.
AGATATATTTTCTCAGCATAGAAACATGAAATACATTGTGCAACCCTGAAAATTCAGGTGGTAATACGATCCGATAAGCCAACTCACCTACCTTTTTCCAAAATTTCAAAGGGTCCCACAAAATGAGGACTAACCTTTCCTTTAATCCCGAATCTCATTACACCCTTTATAGGTGCCACCCTCAAAAAGACCATGTCACCGACAACAAATTCTAAGAGCTTTCTTCTTTTGTCTGCATGGCGTTTTTGATGCGAGCCACGGACAGACTAGCCAGGACTCATTATATATTTCGGTGGGCCCAATAACGAGATCAAGAGCCAAGAAGATCAAGGACGTCATACAAGGTCTTGTCCAAGCTACATGGGCTGAAGCCGACACCCAAAGTGCAACACCAACCTTCAAAATAAGTATGACAAAGAAAAAGCCAATCTTAGTACATTTGATTCAAAGTAAGGATCATATTAAAGACATATTAGAGGCTAGTAGAAAATTGAAAGGTCAAAATGAGCATAATTCAAAATTTAGAGATCAAAATGCGAACAGTTGAAAATTAGGCCAGGGAAAATGTGGGGCGTTCTCCCCACACAATAACACCGATGCAGAGACTATAAGTTTAGCCTAGGCGAATGCCCAAAATTGCATTGAGCGATCGCCCAAGTCAAATTCGGGAAAATTTGGATTTTGTCGAATTTTATTTCTTTTTCCAATTAGAACTCTAATTTTGTTAATTTTTTAGTTATTTATGAATTAGATTAGGATTTCATTGATTTTTGCTATATAAACACTTCTCGTTGTAGACATAATTAACTTTGATTATTGTGAATTTAAATAAAATTGAGATTCACTTTTCTTCCTTATCGTTAATTAAACTAACCAAAACTTATCAAAGATTTTTGTGGCATTCAAACTTGGTTATTTAATTCAAGAAATCATCGGGTCAAAGTCTTTTAGCTTGATTTTAGCTTTCTTGGGGTTCATTATCAATCTTTGTTGTGGGTTCCGAGATTCAATTTTCGTGGGTTTGCATCAGTTGGTATCAGAGTTTTGACTCTAAAATCAGGTTATATCTTTTCTTTTTTGTTTCCATCAATCTTATCTTGAGTCATATAAAAAAATCTCTTTTGTTATTCATCATGTTTCATAGGAGTCTTTTTATTTTCTTGTTTGGATTCATCACATCTTAGAATCATTAAAAAAATCTTTTCTTGTACCAAAAATATTCAAGAATTGTTTAGGCACGATCTATTAAAGCACCAAAGCTAATTTTTTTCTAGTTATTACCTTGTGATAATTTTTTTTTTAGTTTCTTGCATTAGATCGAAAAGTATTTAAAAAAAATGAAAATTCGAGAAAAGTTAAGAAACGTATTCTTCTTTTGAGATTCTTGTATTGTATTTGGCAAGAAACCCACACTACATATTGTCATTCGGTACTTAAGTATTCAAATCTTATTATTGTTGTGATTTTTTTTCTTTAGTGGTTCTCGTTGTCTTCTATGTTTTTCTTATCTTCTTGTTCTTGAATGTTGCAGAGACCGAATTCTTGATTGAGTTTAGTTAGTTCTTTAGAGAACTTGGTAAGAAAAAAAATAAAGAAAGGTAAAAGGTAAGAGTGGTGAGATTATTATCGGGGAAAAAAACCAAATAGATTAAAACACAAGTGTAAATACATGAGGTTAATTTTTTATTTTACTAATTTTTATTTATTTTTATCCTAAAATGTCTAATGAATAAACCACACCTGGGGAAGAGAATAATCAATTATTTTTGTTAAAAGCCATGCAACTACAATTTGATCGAATGAACATGGTGTTTGACGAGATGGATAGCAATAAAGAGATTAGGGGTATGATGGATAGGCATGATACGATGATTACAACCTTACTAAGGAAGCAACAACACGAGATCATTAATCATAAGAGACAGGATAGGCGTAATCATAATCATATGGCTGAATTTGAGGATAGGAATGAGAATGTAATGGGTAGTGAGGGTGAGGATGATTATAATTATATGGTTGAGATGGGTAGGATGAGACATATAGGAGATATGTGTGAAAGGGCACTTAGAGAAAAAGACTATAGAGGCCACGATGGGGGTAGATAGAAACCTTGAGACTATAAAAATTAAAATATCTTTCTTACAAGGTAGGAATAACCCTGAAGCCTATTTAGAGTGAGAAATGAGGTTGGAATTAATATTTGATTGTCATAGCTAATCGGAAGAGAAGAATATGAAATTAGCAGTAATTGATTTCACTAACTATGCTTTAATGTAGTATGATCAATTGGTGACAAATGGGATGAGAAATCACGAGAGGCCTATAGAAACTTGTGATGATTTAAAAGCTCTCATGAGAATGAGATTTGTACCTAGTCATTACTATAGATACATCTATCAAAAATTGCATAGCTTTACTCAAGGTTCAAAGAATGTAGAGGATTACCATAAGGAGATAGATGTGGCTATGATTAGGGATAATGTTGAGGAGGATGAGGAAGCCACATTGGCCGGGTTTTTGAATGTATTAAATAGGGATATAACCAATGTAGTTGAATTACAACAATATGTAGAGTTGGAGGACATGGTGCACATGGCTATGAAGGTAGAGAGTCAATTGAAAAAAAAAGGGCAACAAGGTATTCTTTGGGATCTAACCCTCATTGAAAATTGAAATGGGATAATAATGATGGGAGTGATAGGGCTATTTCAAAGGAGAAAACCAAACCATCGAAGGAAAAGGAAGATATAACTAGCAACAATAAACACAAGCCAAATTTCCAACCTTATAAAAATAGGGATATCAAATATTTTAAATGTTTGAGTTCTGAGCAAATTGCGTCACAATGCCCAAACAAAAGGGCAATGATTTTGCATGATAATGGGGAAGTAGAAACTAAGAATGAGTGTGATAGTGATGTGATACCTGAATTGGAATATGGTGGTGTAGAATACCCTGTAGAAGGTGAAGTCCTATTTGCGAGGCATGCTCTTCATGTACAAATTAAGGTAGATGATTTAGAGTACCAAAAAAGAAAAAGTGAGGTAGAAGTACAAGAAAAGAAAACGATAGAGGAAAAAAACGAGATTGTATTTAGCAAAACTAATCAATCCCTCCCCAATTTGACTATTTCTTTACTGCAGGAATTTGAGAACGTGTTTCCTGAAGAGATGACTTGTAGGTTACCACCTATTAGAGACATTGAACATCAAATTGACTTTGTACATAGAGCTATTATTCCAAACCGAGCAGCCTATAGAAGTAATCCAGATGATACAAATGAGCTTCAAAGGCCACAAATTGTAATGAACAATGAACAATATACAGCTAAAGCCAATAAAGGCTGTTGACTTATCTTTAAGCCTGGTGATTAGGTTTGGGTGCATATGAAGAAGGAAAAATTTCCTGCTTGTAGATGATTTAAGCTACATCCTAGGGAGGATGAGCCATTTCAAGGCATTGAGAGGTTAAATGATAATGTTTATAAGCTTGACCTTACAGGTGAGTATAATATGTCAGCTGTTTTTAACATTTTTTATCTTTCTCCTTTTGATGTAGGTGATGATTCGAGGTCGAATCTTTTTGAGAAATGAGGGGATGATGCAAGCCACGGACCGGTTAGCCAGGACTCGTTACATATTCCAGTAGAGCTAATAACAAGATCAAGAGTTAAGAAGATCAAAGGTGCCATACAAGGTCTTGTCCAAGCTACGTGGGCCGAAGCCGACATCCAAAGTGCAACACCAATATTCAAAATAAGTATGACAAAGGAAGATCCAACCTTAGTACATTTGATTCAAACTAAGGATCATATTAAAGACATATTGGAGGCTAGTAGAAGATTGAAGGGCAAAAATGAGACTAAAATTTTAGCTTGAGCGAACGTCCAGAATTGCACTGAGTGATTGCCCATGCCAAATTTGGAAAAATTCATATTTTTTCGGATTTTGTTTTCTTTTCTAATTAGAACTCTAATTTTATTAAGTTTTTATTTATTTCCAAATTAGATTAAGATTTCATTGATTTTTGCTATACAAACACTTCTCATTGTAGACAGAATTAACTTTGATTATTGTGAGATTAAATAAAAGTGAGATTCACTTTTCTTCCTTGTTCTTAATTGAACTAATCAAAACATATCAAAAACTTCGCAAATCTTTGTGGCGTTCAAACTTGGTTCTTTGATTCAAGAAATCATTAGGTCAAGGTCTTACGACTTGATTTTAGCTTTCTTAGAGTTCATTATCAATCTTTGTTGCAAGTTCCGAGATTCAATCTTCGCGGGTTTACATAATTTTCTATCTACTTTGACTAGTCTTCATTTGTTTTTGAATCTTTTCAATAACCTCAGCTGTTTGTTGGACAATCTCTCGACCCAATAACTTTCTTTCTCCAACCTCGTCCCAATGGACAGGTGATCGACATTTCCTTCTATACAATGCCTTATAGGGTGTTATAGCAATTGTAGATTGGAAGCTGTTATTGTAGGCAAACTTAACTAATGGAAGATACTCATCCCAAGTGCTTTGAAATCAATAATACAAGCTCGCAACATGTCTTCAAGAATTTGAATTGTTCTCTTTGACTGTCCATCTGTTTGCGGGTGAAAAATTTGTAATAAACATTAACTGTGTGCCCATAGCCTTGTGTAATCTCTTCCAAAAAAATGAAGTGAACTTAGGGTCATGATCAGATACAATGGATAACGGGACTCCATGCAGTTTGACTATCTCTGCCATATATAGTTCATCATATTGTTCCATATTATAAGTAGTCTTGACCGATAGAAAGTGTACTGACTTAGTAAGACGGTCTACTATTACCCAAATAGAATTATATCCCTTCTTGGTCTTAGGAAAGCCAACAACGATGTCCATACCAATTCATTCCCATTTCCATTCTAGTATCATAAGTGGTTGCAAGAGGCCTGAAGGTCGTTGATGCTCAGCCTTAACTTGTTGACAAGTGAGGCAGTGTTGAACATATCATGCTACGTCTCGACTCATTCCAATCTACCAAAAATGTTATCTCAAATCTCGAAACATCTTCGTGCTTCTTATGTGTATTGAGTAAGGAGTATTATGAGCTTTCCTCATGATTTCTCATTTCAACCCTTCATCGTCAGAAACCACAAGCCTACTGCCATATCGAAGTGCACCATCAGTAGTGATAGTAAAATCAGTGCGTTTTCCATCAGCAACTTCAGTCCAAAATTTCAATACCCGAGGATCTTCGTATTGCAAAGCTTTGATCTTCTTGAGTAGGGTTGGTTTGATGGTCATGTTGGTAAAATAGCCCAATTTATCTCTAGGTACAATATCTAACTCAAACTTTTGAATTTCTACCAACAATGGTTTTTGAATGACCTGCAATGTAGCTATCGATCTATGAGTCTTCCTACTTAGTGCATCTACCACAACATTGGCCTTGCCGGGGTGGTAGTTGATCACACAGTCATAGTCTTTTACAAGTTCTAACCATCGATGTTGTCTCGTGTTTAGCTCATTTTGAGTGAAAAAGTACTTAAGACTTTTATGATCATTATCGATCTCACATCTAGCCCCATATAGATAATGTCTCCAAATCATCAATGCAAAGATGACGGCTGCCAACTCAAGATCATGAGTTGAGTAGTTCTTTTCTTACTGTTTCAGCTATCTTAAGGCATAAGCAATCACCTTACCATGTTGCATAAGAACGCAACCAAGCCCCTTTTTCGAAGCATCACTGTAGATGACATACCATTCATTATCCCGTGGAATCGTTAGGATATGAGCTGAAGTTAAACGTTTCTTTAACTCTTGGAACACATAGTTCACAATCTGAAGTCCATTGAAACTTTACATTCTTCTTGGTTAACTAGGTTAATGTTGAGGCAATTCTAGAAAATCTCATGACAAACCTTCGATAATAACAAGCTAACTCAAGGAAACTATGTATTTCTCCAACATTCGATGGCGTCGACCAATTATGAACAACCTCAACCTTGCTAGGGTCCACTACAATCCCTTTCTTTGTTATGATATGTCCCAAGAATGGTACCCTATCCAGTCAGAACTCGTACTTCTTAAATTTAGCAAAGATTTTGTTGTCTTGAAGTATCTCAAACATTAATCGCTAGGAATGGCAATGTGCCGAATCGAACTGGCACGGCCCATGAAAATGAGCTCGTCTCATCTCCAAAAAACCTGCTTGGTTTGGCCCACGAGCTCGTGGGTCGAAGAGCAGATCCGAGCTACCCACAAGCTCGGCTCGACCTTTAAATTTTTTTTTTTAAATTTTGAAAATGAAAATGAAATAAAATATCGGGAATCCTTTATATTAAAAATTAAAAGTTGAAAACACTCCTCCTTTTTATAGGCTTGGGATAAACTATTTTAAAAGTAGGCGGAGTTAAAATTGTAAACAAATAAGATGTTATATGTACAATTTTTTATTAAAATAAGACCAAAAAAATATCAAATAGTAATACAAAAATAATACTTACTACAAATCTGAATAATCCATATTTAAATCTTCAAGTTTTTCGGCCATTATTCTATCTACTTTGTCTTGGATTCGAAGTTCGGCGTCATCTCAATCCTTTAGACACAGTAAACTTTCTAAAATGTCAACTATAAGTCTTGACCTGAAATTAGATAGAACCTTGCCACTTATACTAAATGCAGCCTTCGATGCTACAGTTGAGACCAGATGTGTTAGTAGATCACGTGCCATTTTTGAAAGAATTGGGTAACTATGTAGATGTTGTCTCCACCATCGTAGTATATCAAAAAAAATTCTCTGTTCATCATCTAAAATACTAAGCACGTCATGCGCAAAATACCTAACTAACTCTACAAGTATATCACTAGAACATGAAAGGAAAGAAGTAGAAGAAGAACCAATTGATTGTTGACCTTGAGTACTCCTATGTATACTCACGTAACTCCATAAGTCAATTTCATAAGTTGATAACGAAGTACATGTTGGAACGGGGGGTCGTACAACGTTCATACCCTCATTTTCAGCATAGACCTCATACATTTGATATAAAGTTTGTTCTAAATTACCACACGTTACTGGATTTTTGTGAGTTAATTTTTGTGAAATTGCCATTATTATTACTTTCGTACCATCTAAGTTAAGTCTAGAATTCATAATATATGCTAATAGAAATAACATAGGCAATTGTTCCCAATATTTTCCAAATTTAGTTTCCATGATAGGTATAATATTAGAAAAAAGAGCAAAATTCTTATACATAGTAAAATTGTTAGCAATATAATAGAAATAATTTAAAACAAGTAGAGTAGTTGGATAATATACACCAGAACATGCAATTGTTGTGCCGTAAAAAAACTTTCAAAAATTTTCTAATATGAGCACATATTTCCCAGTCATATGATTCCAAATCATATTCTGAGTCGTGTAAGTGTCGACTATTATAATATACAGTAATGCAATCTTCATAAACGTCACAAGATTCAAGCATGATATATGTAGAATTCTATTTATGGCCAACATCAGTACAAAAATATTTTGACATAGAGCAGCAAAAACTTGTTTTCTTTTTGGTGAGACCGTAATATAATTCATAGCATATCTAATTTTTTTGTAATTGGGGCTGTATAAATTTTAATCCATCTTGCACAATTAAATTAAACACATGACATACATAACGAATGTGAAATAAAATATCATCAAATTCTGGACTACAGTGTTGAATTAATTTATCAATTACTATGTTGTTGGGGCTTGCATTATCAAATGTAAAACTACGAGCCTTAGTATCACAATTAAATTCACATAACACACCTAATAAAATAATAAAAATATTATTTCCATTATGAGGATAGTCTATTTGTTTAAACGCTGTTATTTTTTTATACATTATCCAATTACTATCAATGTAGTGTGCAGTTGCAACCATATATCATTTTTTGTTATTACATGTCCATAAGTTTGACGTAAAAGATAAAACACCGTTATAATTATTAATATCATTTATAATAGCTTCTTTCATTGTATTATATATAACAATAATATTTTTACGAAGAGTATTTCTAGAAATATTAACATACATTGGTTGGAGATATTTTTGGAAGAAGTTCGTAAAATGAAGATTTTCCACCAAGCTTAGTGGAAACTCGACATTTTCCACCAATTTCAGCAGTCCTTCGCAATGCATGAATTCTTGTGAATATATCCAAGTGTTGATATTGAAACTACTGGACCTGGCTCTCGGAGATCCAAACTGGAGTTGTGCCTGATTTGTTTCCAAACCTCTATATTTGAATTAACACTTTTTGAAGTGTCTATTTAGATGGGTCGTGTCTATCTCTTTTTGCTAGGCTAACTTCTCTTGACAGTATTTACACTGTGTTTTATACTCAGGAAGTCCACCCACTAGTTTACCAGTCGGCACTAAGTTAAAATACTGCCAGCACTTAGTCTTTTGTTTGGTGGCTTTTCGTTTAATACTAGAACCGAAGGTTGTTTGTGCATGGGTATCTTCTTGAACATCTTCCAAATCAATTGTATCAGTGCTACCATCAAACTGATCAATAATATCGTTTGGAATTAGAATGTCATTCAGACCACTGAAATTATCATCACTTCGATTGTAGGCCATTTGTAATAATATAATAAAGAGAATAGTAGAAGATGAATATGTAATAGAAATTAAAAAGTTGAAAATAGAAATGTAGAGAATTAGTAAAAGTAGAAAATTACAACATAAAATTATAGATTAATATCTAGATAATGAGATATTAGATACTAATTATGAGAGAATGAAAAGATTGAGTATATAATTGAATGAGAGATAAGTGATTGAATTGTGAAAAAATAAGTTTAGAATAGGGGTATTTATAGAAAAATAATGAAATTAAAAAACAAAAAAAATATGTTGACCGTTGCACGAGCCACGAGTCGAGTTGGCTCATGGCTCGTGCTTTTGGACTCGTGGGCTTGTTCCTACGAGCTCAACGAGATGGCTCATTGGACGAGCCGACTTATTTTTTGGTCGAGTCGAACGAGCTCGGTTCTCTTATTTTTAGGCTCGACCCTAGCTCGTGATCGTCTCTAGACGAGCCCAATCCCGAGCTGGGCCGAGTCGCCGAGCCAACGAGATTTTTTACCATCCCTAATCGTAGATGTCACTCATGTTATTGTTTAGATCGTGTGTAGATCAAGATGTCATCAAAGAAAACTATGACAAATTGATCTAAGTATTCTTTAAAAACTCGATTCATCATATTCATGAAAGCTGCATGAGTGTTTGTAAACCAAAAGGCATCACTAGAAACTCATAATGCCCATATCAAGTGCGAAATGCGGTTTTTGGAATGTTTTCTTCTCTGATTCTTAGTTGACCGCAAATCAATATTGGAAAACTAACTAGCACCTTGGAGTTGGTCAAACAAGTCCTCAATTCTTGGCAACGTACACTTGTTCTTAATTGTCACCTTGTTCAGCTCTCGTTAGTCCATACACAATCTCATCAACCATCTTTCTTCTTTTCAAACAAAACTGGAGCTCCCCATAGAGAGAAGCTTTGTCTGATATATCCTTTATCTAAAAGATCTTAGAGCAGGTCCTTGATTTCTTTGAGTTCAACAGGGGCCATGCGATATAGTGCCTTTGATATTGGGGCTGTCCCAGGCAATACATTGATAACAAAATCGATTTCTCTTTTTGGTGGCAAACCAGTGACATCATCTGGGAATACATCTGGATATTCTTGAACCACTAGGACTTGTCAACGGAAAGATCGGTCTTTGATACCTCCATTACTGAAGCTAGATAAACTATACAACTTTTGTTCAACAATTGGCGAGTCTTCATAGCTTTGATTATAGGAATAGAGGACTTTTCCTTTTTACCTGAAAAGCAAAAACTAGGCATATTTGGGGGCTTGAACACCACTTTTTTCTTATAACAATCAATCGTAGCATGATAACCTTGATAGCCAATCCATCCCTAATATGATATCAAAGTCCAAGACATCCAGCAATATAAGATCTGAAATCAATTCTTTTCCTTCTACTATTATCGAACAATCACATAAAACATAATTTCAATTCATTACAGCTCCAGAGGGCGTGGACACACTAAACCATGTATCCATTTGCTTAAGTGGTTTCTCTAATTTTTCAGCAAAAGATGGACTAAGAAATGAATGAGTAGCCCATAATAAATCAAGACATTAGCAGGTGAATTACATACATACATAGTGCCTACATTAATTCGATGCATGAAGTTAAATCATACTCAACAAAAGAAATAATTAAATTAATATATATGTACCTGTCACTACAGTTGACGCCTCTTCAGACTCTTTCTTAGACTTTGAAAAAACTCGTGATTGAGTTTTCTTTTGCTCATTGTTGTTACTGCCAAAAGACATTTCTTTGCAATCATTTACGAAGTGACCAGGCTTTCAACATCTAAAACACACACCCGTACCCTTAAGACATTCACCAAAATGCTCCTTGCCATACTTCAAGCAAGTCTTCCTCTGTTGCTTATTTTGGTAATGACCCTTATTGTTGCATTGGTCGTTCCTTTTTTTTTTTTGCCATCATTATTCCAAAACTGTGCCCTAGTATTTCCACTATTGAACCTGTGACCACTTGGTTGGGCTTTATTCTCTTCCTTATCTAAGATTTGAGCTCTTTCCACCAAAAGCAACTTACTAACCACTTCTCTATAAGTTGTTAATTCACATGGTATCAGTGATTGCTTTATATGAGACTTAAGTCCCTCCTTAAAGCGTCTTGCTCTTCTTTATTCTGTTGCCACCAGGTCTGGGGCAAACTATGCCAGATGAGCAAATTAAGCCTTATTTTCAGCAACTGTTCGATTTTCTTGCTCTAACTTAATGAAATCTCTCTCCTTGTGTTGGTGTATGCTCTTTGGAAAATACTTGTTGTTGAAGGCCTCTGTGAACATCTTCCAAGTGAAGGGTGTAGTATCATTCTCATGTTGGCGCTGAACCATCAACCACCTATCATAAGCATCTCCTTGATGCATGTAAGCAGCAAAAGTGACTTTCTCTTGTTCCGTGCAGCTCAAAACTGAAAAGGCCTTCTGAATTTCGGTTAACCATTTTTCAGCTTCTAGAGGGTCAGTGGTGCCAGCAAATGATGGTGGGGATAACTTTTTAAACTCTGATATCTTTCATTGTTCTTTTGTTTGGTCATTCATCCCAGATCGGTTGTTTTGTCCAAATGTAGCCAATGCTTGCATAAACGCTTCAATTGTTATTGAGGTCCCTGTGTTATTGCTTGACCCCTCTGGGTGAGCTTCAGATATTTCTTCATGAGCCTGAGAACGAGTAGCGGAGGCCATACTAGAATACAGATCTATATCTTAATTTTATAAAAAAAATGGTATACTCATATGCCATGAAAGGTATGAGTGAGAAATGGAGCGTGGGAAACCGGCGTAGTTGACAAATGATGATGTAGAATGTTTAATGTTTAACTGCTTTGTGGCACTATCGGTAGATGGAACGGTTTCTAAATAATAATGGCCCACTGCATCCTGATTGGATAGGCGATATACAAAAGTCAGCTCATAATGTTAAAGTTTTTAAAGGATAAGAAAAGATGGCATATATATTGTAGAAAATTACTTGAAATCAATGCATATCATAAGCATACATTGTCACATGCATGAGGTTTGCTTACTGGACATTAGCTCATCCCGTATTCTCCACTTTTCAGATGATGAGAGCTAGACGATTCAAGACAACGGCTTGGAGCAAGATGGACTCAGTATTGTTTAAATCAAAGTTTTATTTTTGTTATTATTTCATAAATAAGATACCTTAGGTCGATTAGTGTTATTGGAATACTATTCTTTTACTCATTTTAAATTTGTCAAATTATGAAGGTTTTCGTAATTGATGTGTTCATTCAATAAGGAATTTAGGCACAAAATTTATTGTGCAAATTATTGTTTATATGTTCTCAGAATATAATAATACTAATAAAGATGAATATTTATTTTTATTTTGAAACAAAGTTAAACTTTAATTTAATTGTCTTATGATTTTGTATTGTCAATATTGAAGGTCATTGATATTTATATCGTATTTCAAAATAAAATAAAATAGAATGAAAATTTTATCCACTTTTTCGCATTTATATTTTATTGTTTAATGATAATTAAATGATAACACTTCTAAGTCTAGAGTTTCTAGACTTGAGGTGGTACATTTTTGAAACGACCGTGGACTTTCTCTATAAGACTCTCGCTTTATAAACTATTCCGTGCACCGTTAGCTTACGTACTAGCATTCCACTTAAGTTTATCTTAAAGAAGAGGTCAATGGTTCCAATCACTAGGGACTCGACAGAAATCCAATTTAAATCACAATCTCTAGTGGACAGTACGTAATCTAATGGCGCACGGAATAAACCATAAAGCAAGAGTCTTGTAGGGAAAAGTTCGCGGTCATTTCAATAGGTACCAACATTCCACTTAAGCTCTTCTTAAGATAGCGGTCAAGGGTTCAAATTGTTGGAGACACGACAGAAATCCAGTTTGGGGCAAAACCCCCAGTGGACCGTACGTAAGCTAATGGCACATGGAATAACCCCCTAAAGCGAGAGTCTTGTAGGGTAAAAGTCTGCGGTCATTACAAAAAAAGCGTTTTTTTGTAATGACCGCGGACTTTACCCTACAAGACTCTCGCTTTAGGGGTTATTCCGTGCATCGTTAGATTACGTACTATTTACTAGAGGTTTTGCCCCAAACTAGATTTCTATCGCATATTAATTGATTCGAACCCTTGATCTCCCTCCTTAAGAGAAACTTAAGTTACTAGCATTCCACTTAAGTTCCTCTTAAAGGGAGAGATCAAGGGTTTGAATTGTTGGGGACGCAAAAAAAATCAAGTTTGGAATGAAACCCCCTGTAGACAATACGTAAGCGATGAGCGCACGGAATAACTACTAAAGCGAGAGACTTGTAAGAGAAAGTTCGTGGTCGTTACACATGCCGTATTGATTCTTGAGAAAATGATGTCTTTTTACCTTTTCTCTAAATTAACCTGATCTGTAATCTTCAAACTTTACCTTATAATCAAGTCACGTTGGAGTGTAACTTTTGGGACTTTTATGGTAGATAGATGATCTTAGAGAAGGCTATGTCGTGATGGTTTTAGATTTCCATTTTGAGCATTTTAAGCCATACATTTGTCAACATTGATATTTTGATATGAGTTCTTCCTAATGCATGTAGAGTTTTCTTTAGTAGAGTTTAATGTAGATGTAAATCTATTTTGGATCGAAACACTCGTCTTCTTTTTTCTTTACTGTGTTAGTTTTTAGTTTTGTTTGCGGTCAAGTTTGAGATTCAACTCGAAAATCTCATCGTCAGCTTAACTTCTTCTCTATTTTTTATTTCATTTTTCATTTATTTTGAAAAAGCTTATGGAAAGTTGTGAAATAATAAATAAAAGTACTAAAATCATTATATATATAAATTATAGAGAGTGAGTTTGTAATATCTTGAATTTTTTTCTCCTTTGAGGTTGGACCCACGTATGAAATAGTAGCCCAAAATATGAATTTCAGTTTTAGTTTTTTAAAATTTTGTAAGGATTTTATTTTCAATTAGCAAGTAATTGGGATGTTTAGCATAATTGTAATATGCATGGTTTGACATATAAAAAATCCAAGTTTGAATCAATGTGTAGATATTTTTAAAAGAGATTTTATATATAGTCATTTGAGAGTTATGAAAACTCTTCAACTTCTATTATAAGTCCTATAAAATACTTGAAAAATCCAACAATAATCACCATTTGATCTCTCATTGAAAGGTTGAAGATACAAATCACGTCTCTCTCCTTGTTGAGTTTTTACTTGTTTTCAAAGACAAGAAGCAAGAGGTTGTGAAATTTTGAAGACAAATTGGATTTCATCCTTTCAAGGAAAAATATTATCATTTCCTTATCAAGAATCAATATAGGAATATGTATAGTTGTTTTACCTCTCGGTATTTGATTGATTTTATGTAAATAATTTTATTTTTCCATAAAGCAATGAAATGAAATGTTATTCTACGGCCATAATCGGTTCTACGTGCAATAGAATTCATCAAAATCAATGATTTTTCCGGTATTCCTTCTACGTGTTATAGTTATACAGTATAAATTATAGTATTGTTTATGTAAATCATGAATTGATCAATCGGGTGCACAAATAAGATATTCCTATTGAGTATTAATTCTACTACTCACTTCAATTCCTCCTTATTTTTCCACTTTACAGATTAATGGTTTGGGAATAGCAGCGGATTGATTGGAGTTGCGGAGTCACGAGGAGTAGGAAAGAGTCCAAGTCCTTAGTTGACGGATTTTTCTTTTAAGGTTCTTTAATTTATACTTTTTGTGAAAGTAAAGGTTAAGTTTCGTAGTTCAAGTTTATGTTTTAAAGTTATGTAAAAGACTACATTGTTTTGGGGTTCTGACTTTTAGATGACATGTCTAGTTCTAAAGTGGGATATATTTTCCGTCATAAAAACTTGTGTTTAAGTCATTTTCGTATAGGTTTCGTTAGATGTTGAAACCCGTCCTGTTTACTTCCAATGAAATTGTTAAGTTGTAATTGGGAAGTCATGTTAGTGGCTGAAAACAACTTTCCAACTTTATGTTCGTTATTCAAATTTTTGCCACGGGATGTAATATTTGATTTTTTGAACAAGGTCAAATAGGTTTGATAGCCCATCGAGTTTTCTGTTCATAGAACTTGGAATCACGTTAAACAGATGCTCGTAGAATTTATTATGTCTTTTTCCGTGGGCTGTGAGGTGTACCCAAGAGCAGTTTTCCTGCTTGAATAAAAAATAATTTTGACAATCTAAACGAACGAGTTAGATTGTGAAATTTTACTCTGTTGGGCATAAATTAGTTGCTGAATCACTACAAAAAATTAGTAATTTTTGGAGTTGGTTTGATAGGTAAAATAATTATTGGCAACAAATTGCGCATCTTAAAAAAAAACTCAAATTTAAAATTTCTATAGAAATGACATGTAACTAAGTAACGGTCCGAGTTCCTAGAACTTGAACTTTATAGAATTTAGGGCATGTTCAGTGTAATTTTTTTTGAAAACAAATGATTTTTTTTTTGTACTTTATTTACTTTTCAAATTTTTTTGTAGTGTAAAAAAATTGAAAAGTCAAAAATTGTAGACAAAAAAATAAGTTTTCTTGAGAAAAAATGGCAACCGAACGTGGCCTTAACTCTCTACATTTGGAGAGTGAAATCCAATTTTCATTTTAAATTTCAAACTCAGAGAATTTGTTGGACTCACATAAAAAATAAAGGACTTAAACTCTCTTAAAACAAAAAACAAAAAACAAAAAACAAAATTGAGCTAATAAATAGCCTATTGGAAATGTTCTAAGTGAACTGGCCTCACCAGACTTGCTGCATGAAAAAAGTGAAGGGATTTTGATGAGAAGGCTAAATTAAGCTGAATTGGCCTCACTAGGCTTTTTGCTTCTACTCTTGCTGGTAATGAGTTCCTTATTGCTAGGCGCTCCACACGAAATGGTGAATTGAATCCCATATTGATTTCCGAAAAAACAAGAAAACAAGTCTCCTGCTGATTTCCTACGGGAAATTTTGTTCATTGATTCAGCCTTATCGCCATTAATTTCATGCTCCGGCGCAGACTCTCTCCTCCATCTCTCTCGACTCGACATATATTGATATCCTTTGGCTCTGGCTTCCTCAACTGTTAAATCCTCCAGGATGGAGCTTCCTGTTTCCACATCTTCTGCAGGTTTGTACACTTTCTTTGGTGGTGGCGCAACCGGTGGTTGTGACTTCATTGCTAATTCCGCCGCCACTATTGAGGCTGAGGGCCCGATATCCGAACACAATTCTGATCCTGATCCATTAACCATTGAGCCATTACATACTGACCCTTGTTTTAGAGGGAATTCCTCGTTGGTGACCTCGGATCCTATGCTTAGAGAACACCATTGCTGTATTTTCGCGTTGGATTCCTCTCTCTCTTCCTCTTCCTCTTCCTGCACCTGATTGTCATTTTCATTCTCAATTGTTTCGGAACAATTCTCATCGCCAGGAAGGTTGATAGGGGCAGACAATGGCATACTTCTCATACTGCTGTCGAGAAGCCGAACACCCATGTTGAGTATTCCCTGAGGGCTTCCCGACGGCCGGCGAACCTGAAGGGCTACAAACCGAATGTTTTTGGAGTTTGACCGGCTCCGGGCTGACGGAGTGATGAGATCGCTGAGAAGAACGCGTACCGTCCCAACAAGTACATCACGTAACCAGGAAAGAGTGTAAATCTCCACTGTCACAGCAGCATTGTTGGAATCCAGGATTTCATCATCAATGGGGAATGCAAATTTTCCATTCCATGTGGGATTGTTGTGGCCTCGTTGGTCTGTGGACGTTCTGAGTTTTAGATTAGGATGAACCCATGTTAAGGCGTAAGTCCGCATGGATTTGTAGACAGGAGCCAGATTTTGAGCAGATATCAGGCTGAGCTCGAGGAGGTGGGAAGGCGGAGGCGGAGCTTGAGAAGAAGAGGAAGAGGCGGTGACGGTGGAGGGAACTGACGGCATTGACATCCTTGGTTACGCTTGCCGTCCGTGTCAGGGACGACAAACCAGGAATTGGAATGGATGGAACAGTAGGAGGCGAGAAGAGTGAATGTGGTTTGTTGAAGATGCATGGTTGGGAGTGTTTTGGGGAGATTTGCCATTAATTGCTTGGCCTCGATCACTTGTATAGAATAGACACGTACTTTTTTTTCTCCCTACTCCATCTTGTAGATTAGTTTATACAGGAGTGATCTCCTCCCCATTAGTGGGGAGCTTATGCTCCCCACTAGTCCAATTGTCCAACTTTGGTTGGACAAGCATAAAGTAAAATTGGTCCAGTTGTCCAACTTTGGTTGGACAACTGGACTAGTGGGGAGCTTATACTCCCCACTAGTGGGGAGGAGATCAATATTCTAGTTCATAACTCCACTCAAACATGCTTGAAATTAGAGATGACAATGGGCTGAGCTGGACCGGCTCGGCCCGTGTAAAAAATGTGAGTTCGGATCGGCCCGTGGTCCGTGGGCCACATGGGCCGAGCCATGGGCCGGTCCGCAGACCCACTTGAAATTTAAATTTTTTTTTTTTTGTAAAGTTAAAAAAAAAAGGAAATATGGAAATATAATTGTTAATTGTAATTTTTGGTCCCAACTTAAAACTAGGGACCAATTTGGTCCCATTTAGACCACGGACCACGGGTCAAGTCCGTGGTCCACGAACTAATCCACGGCTCGGCCCGTGTGTCAATTTACGGCCCGGTCCGGGACTGGGTCCGTCGTTTGAAGGGCCCGGGCCCGTCTTTTTACGGACCGACAGACGGCCTGATCCGTTTGCCATCTCTACTTGAAATTGTGTTTCTACATAGTTTGTTTGACAAAGTTTTTAATAAAAATCTTAGCAGTTGATATGTAGTAATTATAAAATTAATAAAAATTGTGAGTTCTGAAATATATGGTTAAAATTGGCAAGCTGTAAAGTTGATTTCAATTTATCAAAGTTTTGCCAAACATGAACTTAATGTGTCTTGTGATGATTCAATCACTAAGGGCGAAAAATATTGTTGATCCCTCAACTTACATAGAAATTTTAATTTTATTACTAATTCTTTAAAAAAAAAACAAACAAACAAACAAATTGATCACCCAATTAACTCTGATTTCCATCTTTTTTTACATTAATTTTTTAAACTTCGTCTACAAAAGTAAAGAATCTACTCACACACGGACAACGAAAAATCTTAGCCGTCATGAGAACGAATGATTTTGGGTGATCATATAACATCACGCCTTTTGATATGCTTATATTATTTGTTTAATCAGTAATTTGTTTCCATTAAATAGGTAGTGTTCAAAAGGGAATTATCTAGTTCGAGCTTGTTTGATAGAGCATTTAGCAAATTTTGATATACAAAAAAAAAAAAAAAAAAAAAAAAAAATATTGATATAATGTATAGTTCAAAAATTAATAAAAATTGTGAATCCTATGAAATTTTTGGTTCAAATTAATTGTTGATTTTTAACCACATTTATTAGCAAATTTTAATCTGAACCAAAAGCACTTTAGATTTCCGAACCAAAAGCTTAGGACAAATATATATAGGAATAAAATTAGCAGGGTCGAAAAGCAAAGAAATGAATAGGGTATCTTGACACCAAATAATTACTAGAACATAGAAAAAGAAAGAAGAAAAGAAGCAAGAGTAAAGAAAGGAAATAAAATGAAGAAGTTGGGATTGTCTCCACTTTCATAGGCAAAATTTCCAACTAACTTATATAGTTATATTACACGAATAGGGTATTGAATAGGGTATCTTGATCTCATTGAATGATTGTATATTTAGAGGTCTATTTAATTAAGATTTTGAAATATTTTTATAGAGTTTAAAAGTTTAGGAGTATTTAATTAAGACTTTTTAATATTTATAGGAGAATTGAGGTATTCAATGTACGTAGACTTGTAAAGACTTTTAAAAAGTTTTTAAAAATCACGCGTTATTTAATTCAAAATTTTTAAATCTTACGAAATTTAGAGGTATTCAAATTGTCAATAATTTTGATAAAAATTTGTACATGCTAGATTTTGATAGACTTTTTAGTGGTAAATAGAAAGAAAAATTATTTCTTTCTTTCTAATCTACCATAAAACCTTTGAAAGACTTTTTTTCCCCCTATATCTGTCTTCAAATCTGTTGACCAAAGAACACAACGGCAAAAGATACTGCCGCAGCCCCTTCTGCTGCTATTCACTCTGCTTTCCGGTGAGTTTTAAGTATCTTCAATGTCGATCTCTCATTTTCTTTGAAAAACGTGTATTTCCATGATAGGCAAATTTTCATAGAATATTAAATATTGAATATTTGAAGACTTTGACATAAAATATATAAAACTATTCTGTGAAATTAATTGATATTTGTTATTTTCTAATTATGTGGGTTGGGGTGGAGTGGGTTGGGTTGAGGTAGGGTTGATTCTCTGCACTTTGATAAATTCTTATTTTAATTTATTTTTCTTGATTATTAATTTCTTGATTTTTTGAATTTCTTGTTTGAGAAATTGAACTATTGATTTAAATTTAAACTCATTTAATTTTTCTTTAGCAAAAGCACTCCGAGCAATAGTAAACACCACTTGGCCATTGATACAACATTGTACACATGGTTTTTCATGAAATTAACGATGGTATTGGGTGAATTATTTTCCTATATAATTGTAATACTAATCATTCAATACAAAATTTTAAGTGTATTTAAGAAGAGCAATGCGTATCTCACCAAGCAGCCTTGAATCTTTGTGTAGACAAGTCTTTTTCTTGAAAATCACAAGAACAAAAATAATAGATCTATTGGTTTTGAAGATGGGAATTACTGCATGGTTCAAAAGTGTCATTGATCGTGTAGATGCTGTTAGAGATACTCTCAAGACTACCCAACCTGAAGATTAACTTCCCAAAGATCAGCAACTGATTCACTCTCCTAAAGATTGATTCAAATATGTTGTTATGTGTAATCCTTATCCTTATCCTCATTTGAATTTTGAATATTATTTAATCCTTCACAAGCAACAAACTGATGTTGTTGCTATACATCTATACTCTATATATAGTTGATCAATTAAGTTGTTTTGGTAAGTTGCCAAAACTTATTTCTCTATAAAATCTTTCATGGTATCAGAGATTTAACAGCTAACGCTATCTCGATCATATGGCCACCTCCACTTCCGCATTTACCTTTCCCAATTTCACTCATTCCATCTCTATCAAGCTTGATGAAACCAATTACTTGATGTGACTTTCTCAGCTTGTTCCTGTTCTGAAAAGTCATGATCTCATGGGCATCGTTGACGGATCTGAGCCGTGCCCTCCTTCAACTATCACTAATGATGATGGTAATAAGTTTACAAATCCAGATTACTCTCTCTGGACAAAGAAAGACCAATTTCTCTTGAGTTGGATCAATGCTACCCTCTCAGAGAGAGTTCTCTCCTCTGTTTATGGTCTCAACACTTCTAAACAAGTGTGGACTGCTCTTTCTAATAGATTTGCATCTCATTCTCGATCCCGCATCTCTCATCTCAAACGGCAACTCCAAAGTTTGCAACAAGGCTCCAAAACCTGCAATGAATATCTTCAACTTGCAAACACCTGGGCTGATCAACTTGCTGCTGTTGGCAAGCCCATTGATGATGATGATCTTATTTCTTTCATCATTGGTGGCCTCAACCCTTCATTCAACAATTTTTTTACATCATTTACCATTGCAACCCGTGATCATCCATTAACTTTTGATGATTTTCAGGATGAACTTCTAAGTCATGAAATGCTGTTAACACAGCAAACTGTCATAGCTAAAACCAATACCTTTGCCATGTTCTCTCAACGCCAAGGTCACTTTAATCCAAAGAACAAAAACAAAGGCCATCCTTTCAACAAATATCATCCAAAGGGATCAGGCGGACCAGGCAATCCATCTAAGCTGAATAAATTTCAAGGGCATCTCAATTCAACTGGTCAGTAAACTACATTTCCACACGCCTCAGCAACAGCTCGAGTTCTATGTCAAATTTGTGGGAAAAACAACCATCAAGCTCTTAACTGCTATCACAGGATGGATTATTCCTACCAAGGCAGACATCCTCCCCCTCAACTAGCAGCTTTGGTGGCTCACACCAATGCAGCCATTGAAGTCCAAGAGTGGTATGCTGACAGTGGTGCTAATGCTCACATCACCAATGATCTCAAAAATTTGCAGATTCAGGAGCCTTTCCAACGTGATGATGCTGTTGCTGTGGGTAATGGTGAAGACAAATGCAACACTTCTGGAAGGCAAGAGTAAAAATGGGCTATATCCATTGCGGTTTCAAGGAGTCTCCATCAGAAATCCAACTTCTTTTACTGCTTTCTTAGGAATAAAGACCAACCTCTCGGGTTGGCACTCTAGACTAGGTCATTGTTCCAATAAAATTGTAAACTCCATTGTTAAGAATCATTCTCTCCATTTGTCAAATAAAGATATCAATAAAATTCCTGCAATGCTTGCCAATTGGGCAAAGCAATTTGTTTACCTTTCTCTAATTCCACTCGAGTTACTTCCAATCCTCTTCAGTTAATTCATAGTGATGTCTGGTATTCACCCATTCAGTCCATCAATGGAAGCAAATATCATGTGATTTTTGTTGATGACTATTCCAGGTATACATGGTTATATCATCTTCAAACCAAAGCTGATGTATATGGTGTCTTTGTTAAATTCAAGCTGCTGGTTGAAAATTAATTCACTGCCAAAATAAAAACATCCACAAACTGATGGTGGTGGAGAATATTGTTCTAATCACTTTCAAAAATTTCTTACACAACATGGCATTATCCATCGCAAATCATGTCCTCATACCAGTCAGCAAAATGGTTTAGCCGAAAGGAAGCTTAGACATATTTTAGAAACTGGTCTCAGTTTATTGGCTCATTGTCATTTGTCAAATAAATATTGGGTAGAAGCTTTCATGACAACAGTATATCTAATCAATAGATTGCCTACACCTGTGCTTAAAGATCAATCTCCATATCTTAAATTGTTTCAAAAAGTCCCAGATTATACTGTTCTTCGAACCTTTGGCTGTAAATGTTACCCTCTACTCAGACCTTTCAATATTCATAAACTCTAATTTCGATCCAAAGCATGTCTCTTCTTAGGTTATAATCAAGCTGGTTATAGATGCCTTGATCTTCTCAGCAACAGGATCTATCTATCTCGACATATAATTTTTGATGAAGCTTCCTTCCCTGCAATGGATCTACCTCATTTCAATCAAGCCTCTCAGAAGACTGCATCAGCTGATTCTTCTTTACTGATCTCTTCAAACTTTCAACCTTCAGAACCTGGCAGGCTACCATCTCACGACCATAATTAGGTATCATCTTCACCAATTTCTCATTCTTCATCCATTATTGACTCTCATCACTTAATACCTGAACCAAATCCTGAAGAGACTTCCCTTGAAGTTGTTTCCCCAGCCTCCAATCCATCAATAGTACCCCCATACACCCAAATAGCTCCATCTAGCACCACAACAAATGATCATCCCATGCTTACTAAAAGCAAAACTGATTCACTCTCACCAAAGCCATATCCAGATTATCATCTCTACTACTCCACCAAACATCCTATAGCCTATCACACCACACTCATTGAGCCGACACCTACCTGTTACTCCAAAGCAGCAACTGATTCACACTGGAAGGCTGCCATGAATCAAGAATTTGAGGCTCTACAGCAAACTGGAACTTGGACTTTGTGTTCCCAACCCAAGCATCATAATGTTATTCATAATAAATAGGTGTACAAGATTAAACAAAACCAAGATTACAGCATTGACAGATATAAAGCCAGATTAGTTGCTAAAGGCTTTGAGCAACAATATGGAGTGGATTTCACAGAAACTTTCAGTCATGTGATCAAACCATCCACTGTCAGAGTTCTCTTGGCCTTGGCAGTCCAATTAGATTGGAATATTAAGCAATTGGATGTCTCCAATGCTTTTCTTCATGGAAAACTAGTGGAAGATGTCTACATCGAGCAACCTCAAGGATTTAAGAGCAAAGAACATCCAGATTATGTTTGCAAACTCAATAAAGCTATTTATGGTCTAAAACAAGCTCCATGAGCTTGGTTCAATAGATTGTCCACAACTTTACTTGAACTTGGTTTTACAGCATCCTCAGTTGACAATTCTCTATTTGTGCTTTATCATGGCAATACTCACTTGTTTCTATTGCTTTATGTTGATGATATCATCCTTACAGGTAATGATAATTCAGCTCTACAATCTGTCATCGCTAGTTTGTAGAAAACATTCCCTCTTAAGGATCTCGGGCAACTTCATTTTTTCTTGGGAATTCAAGTTTCTCGCTGCTCCAATGGTCTGCACCTTACTCAATCTAAATATGTTTATGATCTGTTACATAAAGCTCGAATGCTTGGTGCCAAACCCTCCAAATCTCCAGTAGCACTTGGTTCAAAATTGTCTAAATTTGAAAGGAAAACACTCTCAGACCCTACTGAATATAGACACATAGTTGGTGCATTACAATATTGCACTTTAACTAGACCAGACATTGTATTCTCAGTAAACCAACTCTGTCAACACATGCATGCTCCCACTTCCACTCACTGGATTGCAGCAAAGCGCGTACTTAGATATCTAAAAAAACACTATTGATCATGGCCTATTCTACACCAAAGGAGATTTACATCTAACTGTATACTGTGACTCCGACTAGGCAGGCAACCCGGATGACAGAAGATCCACTTCAGGTTTTGGCATTTTTCTTGGTGATTGTCTTGTGTCCTAGAGTGCAAAGAAACAATCTATGGTCTCAAGGTCAAGCTGTGAGGCAGAGTATAGGGCTTTAGCCATCACTACAGCAGAGCTCTATTGGTTGAGGATGTTATTTCAGAACCTTGGTATTCCAATCACTAATGCACCTTCAATCTGGTGTGATAATGCTGGTGCTCTAGCCTTAGCCTCTAATCCTGTGTTTCATGCTAGAACAAAGCATACTGAAGTTGATTATCATTTTATTAGGGAGAAGGTACTTAATGGTGATGTTCAGCTCCACTTCATCTCCACAAAGGACCAAATTGCAGACATATTTACAAAGGGACTGACTTCAGTTCAATTTGCTGCATTAAAATTCAAGCTTCATGTGTATTCCTTCCCCATGAGCTTGCAAGGGGCTGTTAGAGATACTCTCAAGACTACCCAACCTGAAGATCAACTTCCCAAAGATCAGCAACTGATTCACTCTCCTAAAGATTGATTCAAATATGTTGTTATGTGTAATCCTTATCCTTATCCTCATTTTGATTCAAATATGTTGTTATGTGTAATCCTTATCCTTATCCTTATCCTCATTTGAATTTTGAATATTATGTAATTATTCACAAGCAACAAACTGATGTTGTTGCTATACATCTGTACTCTATATATAGTTGATCAATCAAGTTGTTTTGGTAAGTTGCCAAAACTTATTTCTCTATAAAATCTTTCAGATGCAACACGAAGAGTAAAATGAT
Organism: Forsythia viridissima; assembly: GCA_030279155.1. Taxonomy (NCBI): domain Eukaryota; kingdom Viridiplantae; phylum Streptophyta; class Magnoliopsida; order Lamiales; family Oleaceae; genus Forsythia; species Forsythia viridissima. The sequence continues at coordinate 39,560,213 of CM059033.1, read as the reverse complement.
GAGAAAAGAGAAAAAGTTAACCTTAATATTTGCTTGAGCATTTGGTTTCATTGAATTATTTTGTATAACAAGATAGATTTGATGTCCCACTACATTTTTGGTTCCAGTTTTTTTTTTTTTTTTAAATATAGATTATGCTTGGATTGACAAATCAATTTTATTTGAAGGTTATGCATTGGATTAGGATGAGCATTCATACCTTAACATAGAAGAAAATCTTGTCTTTGGTTATACTCCAAGATTTTCATTCAAACTTTCAATACTGTCCTTTAGACTAACCTCAAATGGAGTGAAATTGATGCCAAACATTTTGCCTTCTACTTGGACACATGATTAGGATATAGGTTGCCAAAGTTAAGATGCTTTTCTCAAATACTGCAATTTAAACCAAGCTCAACAAGAATACATCAAACTATAAGCTGCGTGTGATGATAAATTACTCATGATTGCAATTTAGTTGTTTAAGAAAATGCTGCAAACTTAAGTTCAGCCTTTTAAATTATCTTCTCATACATGTTTGGTAGGGAGCATGACATAAATTACTATGTACTTTTTGATGATGATAAATGCTGCAAACTTACATATTTGGTAGGGAGCATGTTTGATGATGATAAATTCTTATTTTAGCTTGTAACATTAGGATGGACAATAACAAGCAAACTGGATATTCACACCAAGGAAAATATAAAGTATGGACGATGGAAGAGAGCAATGAGTTACTAAACATCCTGGTTGTTGCTGCCACTTGTTGATGGTGTGATAATAATGGCTCATTCAGCAAGTTAACTGTGATAAATAAGATAATTCCCTTCCTTAACGAAAAACTTGGATGTCAAAGGACTTTTTCCCAATATCAAAGTCATATGAAATAGTTTTAGAATCGGTACAGTGACTATTGTAAGCTTTTGCATCATAGCTCTGGATTTGGATGGAACCCAGTGACTAAGAAATTCTCTACCAGTGATGAAATATGGAATGAATACATTAAGATGAACTTCATTTATTTAAAATAATATGTAAAGTTTAACATTACAAGTTGGTGATATATTTGTTTCATATGTTAACTCTAATTGTATTTTTTTTCTTTACTAGTCAAATGGAAATTCAACTTATCGCATTGACACTTTTGTGGACTTTGAAGATTTGAGAATTGTAATTGGAAATGGAACTACTATTAGGAGACATGCAATTGGGCTAGGGAATGATACTGATGTCAGAACATTTGAGACACAAGAAAGTAGATGTGGTGGTTCATTAGATAACTTCATGTATGATTTCAATACCTGATATTCATACAAAGTGATACGCAAGAAACTCTATATGAGTCTGCATCTCTCGAACACTCCACTCCACTATTACGATCTCAACTCACGAGTCTAGAAGTTATCCCAGCTACTAGAAAACGAAATAGAACCAACGTTGAAGCAAAATCAGTTGAGACCAACAATATTCAGTTTTAGCTTATGGACAAGCTCACTCGTAGTATTGATTCAATTGATAGTAGTGTACCTAGTTATTGGTATATTATCGGGGAGATCCCAAACTTGGATGATGGTGCTTGTTTCAAGGCCTTTGACTTGCTTAATACCATAGCAAAGAAGTTTGAGTTCATAAAAATGACACTTGGAGAGCCTTCTAAATGGATAACTCATAAATGGATGCAATGAGTGATTTTAAGGTATATGCTTAATAATGTATTCTACAGTACTGGGATTGATAATTCTAGTATTTTTTAAATTGTTTAATTTTATATCAGTAATTAATTCTACAATATTGATATTATTAATCTATTGTTTTTGGATACTTTGTGTATTTTGAATTAGTAATAAATGCTAGAGTTTGGAGATTGTTTATTAATTATTGATATTGATTGTATTTTGAATGAGTAATGCTTAGGTTTGTTTGCATTAACTTTATTGGTGACTCCACAACTAATCACATGCGCATACACGATTTCATTCTAATTTCTTTTCAAGCGATCTATTTACATAATGTCTAGTATCAACATGCATGAAGATGAGATAGATAATGAAGAGATGGAAGAAGTTGAAACGAGAGAAAAATTGATTGAAACCATTAGATATACATTGATGGAAATTCAAGCAATTCAATGTATGCTTAATGAGCTTATAGTTAACGTGTGCTACGAACATGTTCAGCTTCCTCTAAATAGATGACCAAAAACTTCACGTGGATATAATTATATACACAAAATCTTAAATGAGGATCCGACAAACTTTCAACAAGTTTATAGAATGTATCCTAATGTATTTATAAAATTATGCAACATCATTAGAGAAAAAACACTCTTACAGGATACAAGATTTATTTGTATTGCAGAAATGCTTGCAACTTTTTTTCACATTATCAGTCAAAATTCTCGATATTGTGTAATTTGTGAATCATATGGGCGATCACATTTCACATCTAGTCAAAGTTTCAACAAGATTTTGAAGGTATTAAGCACAGTTGCAGTAGATATGATGGCTAAACATAGATCTGCAGTGCCAGAAAGAATCAAAGAAAGTACAAGGTTTTACTCCTACTTTAAAGTAAGTTATCATCATCATTATTATTAGTTGTTGTTGATGTATTTTTTTCATTTTTTATTATTATGATTTTATTGTTTTATGATTGCATTGGAGCAATTGACGATACCCATATTCCCACTATGCTAATTGGACGTGATACAAGCTATTATCGTAATTGTCACGGAACAATTTCACACAATGTTTTAGCAGTATGTAACTTTGATTTGGAATTCATGTATGTGCTTGGCGAGTGGGAGGGATCTACACATGATTCAAAAGTATTGAGTGATGCTTTATCAAAGAATAACAGACTTAAAGTTCCATATGGTATTTTTAAAAATTGGCCATTAGTAATTTATGTCATTTAGACTTTTGTAATGATTATACATGTTATACATTGTTTATTAATTCTACAACTACTATATAATCGGGTAAATATTGTTTGGTGGATTGCGGATTTCTAAATCGCCGTCAATTTTTAGCTCCATTTTGAGGCACCCGCCATCGTCTTCAAGATTTCGTTGGTCAAGACCGTGACCCTAAAAATGCAAAAGAGTTGTTCAATTTTCGACATGCATCCTTGAGAAACATAATTTAAAGGATGTTTGGTATATTCAAATCGAAATTCATAATTTTCAAAATAGCTCCTCCATTTGCATATGAAACACAAGTAGAGCTAGTGTTAGCTTGTGCAGGATTACACAATTTTTTTCGCAAAGAGTGTCGTTCTGATGAGTTTCCAGCTGAACCAGATAATGAAATTTCATCATCTTCATCTACATCAAGGAGACAACTTTAAACCATTTTATGAGAGTCAAGAACAACAAAGATAGAGAGCTAATGAGTGGAGGGCTACTATAGCTACTGATTTATGGAGTGATATTGGGCACGTTAATAATATTGACCATTAGCAATTTCTCTTTTTTATTTTATAAAATAGTATTGGATTGTTTTACAGTAATTGATACTTATTTATTTATGTAATTGAAGCGACTTATAATGATACGTTGTCTATAGATTATTAAATGTAAGAAGTGAGATTATGAACTGAATAAAAACAATTGTGGGAAAATATTTTTAAAAAGAATCGCATGCTATTTTTTTTTTTAATATATATGCAAGAAATTTGGAAAAAAAAAAAGAGTGAGCGAATAATTTGTGTCATTGACTTTTGACATAGTTTATTTGTAGTAAATAAATAGAACTTTATAAACTTAATTTTTTTATGAATTTAATAATATTAATGTAATTAAATAAATTATTACTAAACTTTCTTCTGCGACTTTTTTTTTTTTTTAATAATCTTGGAACATTATATTTTTATATTCAATATGTTTAATTAAAAAAAATAGAAGTTTATAAAAGTTCATAAAAATTCATAAAAGTATATGAAAGTCTTTTGCAATGAATTCATAAAAGTCTATAGAAGTGTGTTAAAAGAAATCTATTAAAGTCAATCACTTAAAAAATATCAATCAAAATATTTAAAAGTCTAGATTAAATACACTCTCTTTAGTTGGTTGAAGTGTTAATTGGCATGTGAATTGTTTTTGGAATAATTCAAATCTGATTTTTTTAAGATTAATTTGAAACAAAGTTTGGGAATGAAATGGGCGAGAAACAGAATTGGATTCAAGGTTGTGCGCGCAGGCTACTGTTCATCGACCAAGGTGCGCCGGCGGCCGCCACCACCCCATCCCATAAAATTAAAATTATCTTTTAAAATTTTTAGTTTGGAATTAAGATTACAAATTAAGTTGGGGGATTTTCTATTTGGGGAAATTTGAATTTCAATGTTACAGGAATTTGGAATTTTGATATGATTTGAGATTTTTGACCTGATTTAGGGTTTGACCAGAAATTGAGAATTCTGACTAGATTGACGGTTTGACCAGAAATTAGGAATTTTGAACAAAATTATGGTTTTGCTAATGTTAACTTAGAATTGGATTTGTATTTTGAATTTGAATCACAATTGATTTTGAAAACATATATAAGATTAATTAATTAGATCCATAATTTGATTTAATAATTTCATTTCAGATGTCTAAATATTTTAGGCAGTTTGAGTCACACTAAAAATTAAAATTAAATTTAATAGTTTATTCTTTCAAATCAACTTTGTGTATAGAATCCTGATCTCTTACCCCTTGGGAGTAAGAAATCATTGCCCACCTGCTGAGGTGTCAGCAGGTGGGCAAGGATTTCTTGCCCCCAAGGAGCAAGAGATCATTTCCCTTTTTGTGTATATCATTTATTGTCGAAAGAATGATGAATGATATGCATGATGATGGTTGGTTATGGATTTAGTCCATATTTGTCATTGTTTAAATTATAATTTCAGTCAATTAAATTGGTCAAATATAATTTATATCCATATATTTCATAAAACTCATAACTTACAACTCACTTTTTATCCACACATTTGCCTACAATTTATAATATAAGCACTTAAAAAATAATTTCAGCACTACCAAACATATACTTAGACCAATGTGATTGTATGATTATATTTTATTTCAAAAGTTTTAAAACCAAGCACATTCGATTGGACGATTTGAAAAGCAAAGAGCTCCCAAGGCCTTGGAACGTCAATAACTTGAAGTACTTTCAACTAGGAGTAAATGCAGTTTGATTTGGGTGATTATTTACTATTTTCAAAGTAAATTATTTTTTGCAGTTCAATTTTAAATTACGGTCTTCTATCAACATAATAGCAGTGTTCTAAAAGGCCCACCTAGTCTTCGCCTAGGTGCGCTTAAACTCGATGCGTTTGTAAAACGATCGCATTGACGGTCTTCTTTTCTCTTTTGAGTCAGGTTCTTAAGACAGGAAATCAGGTTTTCTGAATATCTCTCTTCCGGCCTATGTTGTAAGTTAGTTCGAGATCGAAACTGGACCTGAGAGAGACTAGACTTCTAGTAACAGTAGGTGCGCCTTCAGTTGAGGAGAGCTGTTCACAAGCAGTGGTTATGAGCTCTTTCCTGTTCCGGTTCAGAAGAGGTAATTCCTTCACTTGCACTAGTGGATTGAATATCCTTTCCTGTGCTTGTCTTGTATTGAGGTATACCGAAGAAATGAGTAAAAGTAGGTAACAGAAGGGGAGGGTGGCAGAGCAAGAGCTCTTGAAGTCTACCCGGGCGCGCTTCAGAAACTCTATAAACAGATCCGTGTGTCGAAGACCGGACGTGCTAACAAGGATATCAACTGCCAATACTTCCCCCCGAGAACCCCTCACACTCTGCGGGTCAAGTCCTTTCGTTTAGAACGAGATCTATCGGGCTTCAGTAGCGACACCTTCAATTAAAGAACTAAAGACCTTATTCTTTCGATGTCGATCACGGAGTCAACTAAACAACCTAAACTCAAACAAGCAAGCGCAGGAACCCTTAGGGAAGGGGTCCGAGCGATATCCCTTAGTCTTAAAAAGAAAGAAAAATGGAATCTATTCCGGATGGTGTAGTTTCCTCCTCATTCAGGGGCGGCTCCAAAGGCGTACTCCAAAAAGGGAGCCCAATGAGCTGACCCGCAGAATGAGTCTTTCCCTCAACTCAGGCGTAGGAGCATTGGGGAATGCTCCCAAGCAAGAGTTGAGCTAAGGGGGCTGCTTGTTCTAAGGACGCAGAGACCATCAAAAGACAAAACGGTTGAAGCCTTCCCATAACAAAGAAAGTCTTCGTCTAAGCCAGCCAGGGTAAGTGGTGGTCAGCTGTCCCCACTACCATATGAGTTGGTCGGAAAGGCAGATAGCCAAGCCAGAGGTGACGGGAGAAAAGCAAGGCAAGGCCTTAGCTCGAGCACGGAAGACAAAGCAAATCGAGATTATTCTAAAGAAAAAGTGGGTGACTACACCTATCTAATCTAACAACAGAGCTAGCGAACTACAGCTCGAAAGCGGCAAACGTAGGCCCAGCAACGACGTCTGGGCTTATGGTTCATGGTCATTTCTCTTCTCAGTAAATGGTCTATCTTCTATAATAGAAAGAAAGAGTTTCCTTTACTCGCTTCGATGGGGCGGTAGCACGGGCTAGCTCAATTGGGTTATATAGGGCAAAAAGCGCCTGCCGAATCAACGTGATAGGGGGAGTGGAAAGAAAACTATGCGTTCAAGTTCCGAACCCAGAATGGAACACTTTTCTTACAGGCAAGGGGTTGCTATCAAAAGCCGGCCTACCAACAACTAGGGTTCGAGGGTATGCGCATAAAAATGCGGTCAACTCTTTTTGTTGACCGTCTATGCGCGAATAGACGAGAATATGTAAGAACAAACGCGATTATGCGAGAATATACGCGAATAATCGCGTATAACACGCATTAGAGCAAGCAAGCTTCTTTTTAAATTTATTTCTAGATTGGGCTAAAATAAACATTTTTTAAATCTACAAGAGGTGCTATAAATGCTCAAGAGGAAATAAGGAAGCCCGACGAAAATTATTTTGTACCAGATGACACGGAAGAAGAGTTAGATAAAGAATAAGAACTTGACTTAGAATTCGATAAAGAATTAGACAAAAATTAAGCTATGTTGGTATGTTATCAAATTGTAGAATATTATTGAGTAATTTGTGTTTATGTCTGTGATAATTGTAATTTACTTGAAAAGTATTATGTTGGTTGTTAATTTGTAATTTAATTGTAGGCTATGATATTAAAATTAGTCCTGCAATTTTGATTTTGAACCACGTTGAATGTGATATGTTCAACTATGATATGTGCCTTAATATAAATATAATTTTTCTTCATTGTACAGTGTGCATCTAATTTTGAAAACTCGTGTATTTTTTATTTGTTTTTTAAAACTAGGCATGTAATTTTGTAATCTAAATTAGTATATTCTAGGCTATATTGCTAAAATTTAAAAATTGAGCATTAATAAAAATTAAATTCGAAAACGCATTTTGACGCCTAGGCTTCGCATATGCACACTTAGGCCTATAATTCTTGATGTTTTACCTCGCCGCGTCGTCACGCATTACGCATTTTAGAACTTTGTATAATAGTAATGTATTTAAAATAAGTTAAAAAATAAGTAAATTAGTCTAAAATTATCAATACAAATTTAAACGAAATTTTTTTAAACATAAATATATTAATATTTATCTCATTGTTCTACATAAATATTTTTCGTAGAAATTAGAATGTGAAGGAAATTCAAAGAAATTAGCAATTTTTTTGTGCAGCAATACTTTCAAGATGTTGTTTTTCTCATCTTCATTAAAAGTGGGAGACCATGGAGTTTGATGATAAATATTATCTCCTTTTCCGAACACAGCGGTGACAGTGGTGGAGACCTGCAAAAAGTGACGGGGCTTCTTTCCTCCGTGTCCATTCCGATGTGATAATCAGTATATAATTAAAATCAGATATGTAGAATAACAATGTAGAGAATAATATAGTCTCTGAGAGTTGTTCTTTTCTTGAGGGGTTGATCTATATTTATAGGGGTGGTCTGCAGTTACGACCTTTAATGGCATGTGACCATTCATCTTTCTCATTAGTAGGAGTTAATGAAGGACGTTACATCTTTCCAATCGCCAGTAGTAATTGTCATGTCGTCTGTCTGGCTAACCCAACGATACTTGGTTTATTGATGTCCACTAGTAAGATGCCAGCTATGAGACCATGCAGGCGAGCCGGTGAGGCGGGCGAATCGTTGAGGCGAGCGTGCCACTATTGGTAGACAACATATAACAGCTGTCATCATTTCTATCATCATAAGCACATCTACTTTCTTTAGACTATCGTCAATGGAAAGTAGAAATAATCTATCGCACTTCTCTAACTTTTTCAATTTTCTATTGAGACGAATAATTGTTTATATGTTGTGTGCGATAAGTGCGTATAGTCCCAGTCAATATTCAGAACGTGAAGCAGTTTGTAAAAATTGGTACGAATGAGTTGGAAGAAGGGCGGTGCACTCATGTCCCTTTACCCCGCCCCTTGATAAGAAGACTCCCGACCATTGGATGGGGCGCATGCCCGCCCGCCCGCCCGCCCTCCCTTTGAAGAGTGGGTCAGGTGCACGCTTGTGCCCGCTCATAGTTACATGTCTTCCCTTTCATTTTGTTTTAGTTTTATTGGAGTTTTGCTTATTTTGACTAAGGTTCATCGCCTTGCTGAGGCTTATCACCTTTATTTTTAGACAGAGACTCAACGTCTTGTCTTTCAGATAGAGGCCTATTGCATTGATTTTTAAACAAATGATCATCGCCTTATTTTTCAGATAAAGGCTTATCGCCTTAATTTTTAAACAGAGTCTCATCACCTTGTTTTTCAAATAGAGGCTTATCGCCATGATTTTAAAACAGAGGTCCATCGCCTTGTTTTTCAGATAGAGGCTCATCGCTTTGATTTTTAAACATATGCTTATCGCCTTGTTTTTCAAATAAAGACTTATCGCCTTGATTTTTAAACAGATGTTCATCACCTTAATTTTTAAACAGAGGCTTATCGGATTTTTTTTCAGACAGAGGCTCATTGCCTTGATTTTTAAACAAAGGCTCATCGCCTTACTTTTTAGACAGGGGCTCATCGCCTCGTTTTGTTTTTTTTTCTTTAGGCTCATCGCCTCGTCTCGCCTCGGATTTTTTTTAACTAAGTCTTGTCTCCTCGTTTGACCGTTACAGTAGTTGAGAATGTTTTTGTCGCAGGTCAGGTCAATAGGTGCACTAGGACTTCCCAACTAGCCTAATCTTCCTTGGTACGTTCATCATTTATTCACCTTAGATGATTTATTTTCTGCTTACCTTTATCATCTCAAGGTTCGGGCTCGTCCCGAGTCTTCTTTTTCTTAGAATCAGATTCCTTTCGATCTTTCATGCCTTTGGTAATGAAATATGTTTCATCAGTGTCCACATACTTATCCCCTCTCCTTAGTAACTCATACATCAAATCCGGCGGGTTTTTGGAGAGTGACATCTTGAAAGGACAACTTCGAGTTCAATTCATCATGGCAGTGACTACAATAGACATCTACAGATCTTTAATTTCTAGTGTGGCCCTATTGAACCAGACAATAAAATCTTTCAGCAGCTCGTCTTTGACCTGGGTCAATTGCATCAGTCCAATAACTTTCTTCTTAGCCCGCTTGCTGCTAAAAAAGTATGCAGCAAAATGCTTAGAAAAATCATAAAACATGCGGATGGATTTTGAGGGAAGGGTTGCCACCCAGTCTCTTGCCTCCACCTAAGTGTTGGTAGGAAGGCCCTGCATATAATTGCATCGGGGTGGCTCACAACTTGATCAAGTCGACAAAAGCCCTGAGGTGATCGAGACGATCAGAGGATCCGTCGTACTTATCCATCTTTGGTTGTTCAAAGTCTCTTGGCAAAGGACTACCATCACCTCTAGGGAAAAAAGATCTTCTTCCAACACTATAAATTGTTGCCTACTAGTTTTTTAACATAGCCTCAACTATTTTGTGACTCATCATATCCTCTATTCGTTGCTCCGAGCTTAACACCGGTGTCTCAATCAGCGTAGGCGTAGGTGTAGGCACCCATGACGATTGTCTCCAATGTAGATTTGGGCCAGATGTCAATGAATTTAAATGGGGTGCGAAAGATGCATCCAAAAAACCTGGGCCCAGTAGTAGAGTTGTCGTTGGCAGTGTTTCCATTGCTGGAAAATTATAAGCTTATGAAGGAGTCCTTGGTAGTGATGGTCCTACATGTAGAAGACTAGGAGCCTGCGACGGAGCCCCTGGCGGTAATGACCCTACTGGTGGAAGACTATGAGCCTGGGGTAGTTGAGACGCCACAGTGTTTCAATTTTGGAGTTGAGCCGCCAAAATTGTAACGTGTGCTTGCAGTGCCGCTAGTTGAGCGACAGGGAAAAACTCTTGCTGTGGGTGGTTAGCGATGGCGTTGGACTCTATTTCAACATCTCCGATGAGGGCTGGGGAGGTTAAATTATTCGCATTTCTAGTTCGAGCCATGACTTTTTGTGCAGATTTCCACAGACGGTGCCAAATGATGATAAATATTTTCTCCTCTTCTGAGCACAGCAATGACAGTGGTGGAGACCTGCAAAAAGTAGCTGAGCATCTTTTTTTTGTGTCCACTCTAGTGTGATCATCAGTATATGATTAAAACCAGTTATGTAGAATAAAAATGTAGAGAATAATAGAGTCTCTGAGAGTTGGTTTTTACCTGAGGGGTTGGTCTATATTTATAGAGTTGGCCTGCAGTTACGGCCTTTAATGGCCAGTGACCATTCATTTTCTTCACTATTAGGAGTTAATGAGGGACGTTACATCTTCTCAATCACCATTGGTAGTTGTCATGTCACCTATCTCGCTAACCCAACGACTGTCAGTTTATTGATGTCCACCTGTCAAAGACGAGCTATAAGACCATGCAGGCGAGCCGATAAGGCGGGCGAATCTGCCACTATTGGCAGACAACATATAATAGATGTCATCGTTTCTGTCATCAGAGTTTATTTACATTTTAGTTGTATTGTCATATTTTAATAAATGTGGAAACCAAACAGATAGATTTACACTCAAATGATTGTTTTCCCCGCTATCATGAATAGAATTCCTGTTATTTTGATATTTTGAATAAGTTTTGCCTTCTACCCATTTTTCATTAAGAACTTAAGAAGTCACTTCACTAGCTTGGCCAACCGCATAATAAACCAGGTCAATAAGGCCAACTAAATCTCCAAGGACAACCTAGGAATAAATCGAGTTATACGGCCAACTAGTTGGCCACGAAATAAATCGAGATAGCATGGCCAACAATATTTTCTAAATTTTGAACAAAGTCATGCAAATAAAAATACCTCAAAGTTTGAAATTTATATAAGGAAATATACATACATAAAGTTCAAGCATATTAAAGCTGGAGAATTACATAAAACAAGCATACTAAGGTTTGGAACATAAGGAATACTAAGTCATCATCAACAATGGGCATTACATAATCAACAAACACATCTCAGGTGCACAACAAGATGAGAATTATAGTCTAAAAGGTTGGATAAGTAATTGATAAGTACAATTTTGTACTTATCGGAGTCGACAAAATAATTATGAGTACTCTTACATATTTTCAGCTTAATGGCGTGTTTTTTTTATCATTATAGAATAATAACCAAATTCAAGTGTCGGTCAAACGAAAAGAAAGCAAATAGAAGAAAAAAGGACTCAATTGAATAGACAAAGAGACTTGAGGGACTTGTCAAGCAAATAACAAAGAAGAAAATTTAGGAACTGCGTTCAAATAACCATGCGATCGCAATCCACCAAGATTTTCTGCAGAACTTAAATGGACAAAACCATGCAATCGCAAAGTTTTGAACCATGTAATCGCTTGGTATTCTTGGGAAGTGTTTTATTGTTTCTTGATAGAAACAGAACTCTATTCAGTCCAGGTTGAAACAACTACTTAAAATACGTTTTGAGAAGTTGGGCAGAGGATATAAAAGGTAGAGAATAGACAAATCGGGGGCGGGGGCGGGGGCGGGGGCGGGGGCGGGGGCGGGGGAGGGGTAAGCAAATTTTGAGAAGAAAAATACAAGAGAAGAACGAATATCAAGAAACGGATTAAAGATTCTTGGACCGAAATCACTAGTTGTATTTCTATTTTCTTCTTTTTCATCCAAAACATGATTAATACAATTCTTTTAATATTTTACGAAATCATGTCCACCTAAGTTACTTATTACTATGATGAAACATCATGTTTTTAATTAATTAGAAGTTTTTTCGTTTTAGTAATTAATTGTTTTTGGATTGATTATTCTTTATTCATTATTTCTAATGTTTCAATGCTTGATCACCATTAAAATATTTTGTGATCTTTATTGAAGTCGAGAGATTCAATTTAGATAAGTACATGGTATTGAATATCATAGGGTCCAATAATAGATAAAAATTACTATTATGCCTTGTGAAATCCGTTTAGGCGTTCTTGTGATTTAAATGCATATTTTTATGTTCAAAACTTAATTAGAGATAATTATGTTTGCATATCGATATAGAATTGATTTACCATCAAGAGAAGCTTTTGATTATTATAGGATCACCGATTTTCAATCTAGAGTAATTATAAGCTAAAGCGATTAACGAATAATTAATTAAGGAACGTGTAGGTCGATTTGTAGATCCTAGTGCTAGTACAATTCGAATTCATTCTTAAAAATTACTTTTGATTGCAAGATAATTTAGATTTAATTTAACATAAGTAGAAAAAATTTAGGATTAAATTTACAAATGAGTCTGTGTTTTTATATTGTTAACACTAGAAGTATACATTAATAGGTTAAATGGTAGCTAGTATTCATAGATTCGACACTCTTTCCATCATTTTATTATTTGTTAACGATCCATCCACTTACGGGATTAAAATCGACAACAAGTTTTTGGCGCCGTTGTTGGAGACTAGTTTTATTAAATACTACGATAATTGATAATTTAGTTTTAATAATTTTTTTTATTATTTTTTTTTATTCTTCTTCCCAATTGTTTGTGTTACTACTACTGAATTCTAGCTATTTTTTAAAGTTTCAGGTGTCGATTATGTATACGTCGTACAAAAGATCTTGATCTATTTGATTTCGACCCATAAATCAAATGGAGCTTTCACTAACGACAACGTGAACAATGAGAAAAGAAAAAACAACAAAGAGACTCAATGGTCGACAACAACCGGGTTTATGATCACCCACATGCAGATATCAGAAATATTCTTGCACCTATGGCTCGACTAGTTGAAGTTAATGAACGAGATATTCTTATGGGTGAGTATATGATGCCTCCGATTGTTGAGAATCAGTCCAGCATAATCTATCCACCTTATGGACACGGTAACTTCCAGTTGAGACCAGATGTGATTAATCTGTTCTCGAACAATCTGCCGTTCTATGGGAGAACAAACGAAAATTCTCATTACCATCTTTCTCGCTTCATGAATACTGTAGAAATTTCAAATACCACTGTGTTTAATGAAGAGGCACTTAGGATGATGCTCTTCCCACACACGCTGAAGGATAAAGCTAGAGAATTGTTAGATTCTTTACCATTTGGGATCATCACTACTTAGCCAGATTTGATCCAAAAATTCACACTGAAATATTTTTCTTCGGCCAGAGTAAACAGTCTAAAGCATGAAATATCTAATTTTCAACAATCTGACTTGAAAAATTTCCACGAGGCCTGGAAAGATTCAAGGAAATGCTCTGAAAATGTCCAAGTCACGATTTTCCTTTAACAGCTCAAAATCATTATTTCAACTCTGGATTAGCTCCAAACAGTCGTTCTTCAGTAGATTCTGCAGTAGGTGGCTCTATCCAAAATAGATCCACTGGTGAACTTCACGACTTGTATGAGATGATGAGCGAACAATTCGTTATGTGGCCAGATAGAAGATCGCAGAAGAAAGCAACAGAAATGCATGAGGTGGAAATCAATTCGCTCCTACTAGCAAAAATTGATTCATTGGCAAAGCAAATGGAAACAATGAAACATTTTCATTCAGCCAATATGGTTCATATGTCCCTACCAATTTGTGCAACATGTGGAGCATACCATCAATCATTAGAGTACCCTTTAACTATCACTAATATGTCATCACCTGAGCAAACTGCATATGCTCAGAACTTTCAACAACAACAAAATAATCCATACTCACAGATCTACAATCCGGGGTGGAGAAATCATCCAAACTTCTACTATAGAAATATGCAAAATATTCAAAATCTACCAAATCAGGGAAGACCCCAAGAAAATGAAAGAAGATGAGAAGAGGCAGTCGCTAAATTGTCAGAACGGATGGAGATTGGATTCAAAGTAAGTGTAGAAAAGATAAGATGTCGCGATAAAGAATGTAGAAAATCAGATTGGGCAGTTAGCTAAACTATTGACTAAGCGACAACCAGGCACATGGCCAAGCAATACCGAGGTCAATCCAAAAGAGTAAGTAAATACAATTACCTCGAGAAGCAGAGTTGAGTTGCTAGAAATTCATGTAAAGCGACTAGGTATAGAAAAGGGAACTGTGTCCAATAAAGAGAGAAAAAACAAATCCGATAAATTCAAAGAAGATGTTGAACAAGAAAAAGAGAACTCTCCACCAGATTATATTCTACCACCAGCTTACATTCCTCTAATTCTATTTTCTCAGTGGTTGAGCAAACATAAACTAGACAAGCAGTTTGAGAAATTTCTCGATGTATTTAAGAAACTTCAAAATAACATATCTTTTGCCGACGCTTTAGCTTAAATGCCGAGCTACGTAAAATTTATGAAGAAAATTTTTTCAAACAAAAAGAAGTTGAATGAACACGAAACAGTCATGATTACCGAGGAATGCAGTGCTATCTTGCGAAACAAGCTACATCTAAAATTAAAAAATCCAGGGAGTTTTACTATTCCTTGCACTATTGGTAGTTTATTTATTGACAAACTCTATGGGATTTGGGTGCTAGTGTGAACTTAATGTCTTATTCTATTTTTAAGCAGCTCGGTTTGAGAGAAGCAAAGCCACCAACAATAACATTACAGCTTACATATAGGTCCATTAAACATCTATGGAGGATCATTGAAGACATATTAGTGAAAGTGGACAAGTTCATATTCACTACTGATTTTATTATTTTGGATATGTACAAAGACAGGGGATGTACCACTTATTTTGGGTCGACCCTTCTTGGCTACTAGTCAAACATTTATTGATGTGAAAAAATGGCAACTAAAGTTGAGGTTGAATGATGAATATATTTTATTCAATGTGTTTAAAGCAACTAAATTTCTCTAGATTGATGCCATTGACTAAGAGAGAACTAGCATTTTCACATTGGAAAATCAGTCAGACCCGATGGAACACATTCCAATCATTAAAACAAAGAGTGACGAACAACTGTTCGATGAGGAAGTTGAAGTTTTTATAGTTGAGTTCGAGCATGGTGGTAAAATAGAGTCATATCAATATGATAAAGAAAAAATCAAACTCTAGAAGATAAAAAAAATGGTGCGAAGACAATCGATGCGGGCAAATCAAGTCCCCGAAAGACCTATTAAAAGTGTCATGAGTGATCACTGTGACAAAGTCAAGCTAATGACTTTAAAGAAGCGCTTAATGGGAGGCAACCCATTTTTCTACCCTTTTATTCTAATTTTTGTATCATTTTAGTTTTGGGATTTCAATTGACGTTTTGCACGTTTTATATTTTTAGGACTTAAAGTAGGCATTTTTAATTTTTAGGTAACAAGGAGCTATGATCATCGTCATTCTTCATAGGCACACACTTCATTTTTAAATTTATGTTTTGAGTAAAGAAATAAATAATTTATTATTTGTGTTTGTTTGCATGCTTAGTGTCATAAATAGCCTTACCGGCTAATGATGAAACTGTTTCTTTTAAGTTTTACTTAAATTCATGACCTGTTTATAGATATATTACTCTTGGTCAAATGTGAAGCTACTAACACATGTTTGATACCATGTTGTGTCGATTAGTTAAGACGATTTAGCTATGTTTGTGCACTTTTGTCAAGAACAATAGGATGTCTTTTTTAGACTAGAAATATAAGCTTAAAACCAAGAGTGATTAAGTGTGGTAGTAGTTAAGAAGTAATAGTGGCTATCTAGGTTTGTGATTGATTCCATGTGTGTTAAAAAAATGTATAGAGCATCGTAGGCCGGTTAAATGAAGCTAGATAATGACTGAATGTTAAGAATCTAATCCCCGTGCATGAACTTATTGCACGCAAGGAACTAGGCTTTTACTATTATGTGATTAATTAGTCTTGTTCGAGGACGAACAATAATTCAAGTTTGGAGATATTATAAGTGTGATTTTACACTTATCTAGGTTGTCAAAAGTAGACCATTGTGAGTGCTTTTAAGTGTAGTTGTACTTAATTACTTGTTAATTTTGTTATTCTAAGTCAAAACCCGATTTTGGTGGTGTTTTGAACAAAATTGGTGAAAATGCCTAAATTTAAATAAAAGTAGAAATAGAGCTACTAACTTGCAAATATTCAAAAATTGAAGGACTTGGGTTACAAATAAAAGATGATGAAATTGAAATGAAAGAGAAATCTCAATGACTAAATTAGAGATATTAGAAAGATAAAAGACTTACTGTGCAAATACTCAGGGGCTTAAGCTACAAAATTGAAGGAAATATTGCCCTTGCGATCGCAAGGTACATTTGAAACAGAGTAGTATAATCATGTGATCGCAATGGCATTTTCGTGACCAGAATTTTGCTTTCCTCATTTTAATCAAACTCAATTTGGTAATTTTTTTGGGACACAACTTCTACACTAAATTAGGATTTTTTTTGGACATATAAATAGAGATTATGATTTAACCAAAATGGGATAACCATATACAATAATTAAGAAATATTAGAGAGGCAAAATACATATATCAAACTAGGGCTTCAAACTTCGTAAGAAAGAGATAGATTCTTGGTGCAAGATCTTTATCTATTTCTTGTTTTCACTTCAAACCCGATTATGTATTCGATTCTTCTCTTTTGTTTTTATTCTTTTATAATGTGTAACTAAACCATAGTTGGGATAAACGATATAACTTAGTATAGATTCTTCAATTTCAATTTTCAAATTTTGAATGTGTTGATTATGTATTGATTTTACTTCTTCTCGTAATGCTTGAAATAATTGGTCATTATTTCATTGAATTGTGAATTTTAACAAACTGATAGGTAAGTTATTAATATAGACTACATAGTAAAATTCGCCAATTGGACAAAAAATAGAGATACGCTTTTGTTATTGTTGTTGATGCAAACCCGCGAAGATTGAATCTCGGAACCCACAACAAAGATTGATAATGAACCCCAAGAAAGCCAAAATCATGCCGCAAGACCTTGACCCCATGATTTATTAAATCAAAGAACCAAGTTTGAATACCACAAAGATTTGCGAAGTTTTTGATAAATTTTGGTTAATTCAATTAAACAAGGAAGAAATTGAATCTCACTTTTATTTGATCTCTCATTAATCAAAGTTTAATTTTGTCTACAACGAGAAGTGTTTATATTTCAAAAATCAATGAAATCCTAATCTAATTCGGAAATAACTAAAAACTTAACAAAAATAGAGTTCTAATTGGAAAAGGAAACAAAATCCGAAAAAATCCGAATTTGTTGAATTCACCTCTGTTTTGGTTTTATTGCATGTTGCCTTAAGCGATCGCCCTATATTTGGCCTGGGTGATAAATTTTCCACCATTTTGCCCTTTGGTCGCCAAACATTGAATTATACTCATTTTGGCCCTCTAATCTCAAGCTAGCCTCCAATATGCCTTTAATATGATCATTGGTTTGAATAAAATGTACTAAGATTGGCTCTTCCTTAGTCATACTCATTTTAAAGGTTAGTGTTGTACTTTGGGTGTCAGCTTCTGCCCATGTAGCTAGAGGTGTCAAGACGGTCGGGCTGGTAGAACCCGCATTGGCCTTCTTATCTCGACCCTGAACTACGGGCCGACCCGTGAACCAGGCGGGCCGTTCACGGGTCGAGAAGGCCGAACTGCGGGCCGGCCTGTGAATCGGGCGGGCTGTTCACGGCCTGGACGATTCGGCCTTTAACCGCTGGCCTATTTTGATTTTTTTAAAATAAATGGCAGAGATCCGTTTAAAGTAAAAGATATGACAGATGCATGATATTTTAGTCTTTAAATATATAGAAAAAATAGAAATTGAATTAAAAAATTAAAAAATGTGAATTTATCATTATTATTTATTTTTTATTTAGTAATTTAACACATTTTTTGCTATATATGTAAACATTTTTTTAATAATTACAATATGTAACTAAATTTTTTTAGTAATTTAAAAAAAATTAATTTTTATTCATACGGGCCGATCTGGGTTGAACCGCGGTCCACATGGGCTCGACCTGGATGGGCCGACTGGTGGGTCGAGCTCGTGTTCAATTTTTGTGGGCTGGGTTGACCCGGCCCGCAACCGGCTTTTTTTAATGCGGGTCGTCACCGGGCTTCATCTGAGGCGGGCCGACCTGACCCGGATTGACACCTCTACACGTAGCTTAGACAAGACCTTGTATGACGTCCTTGATCTTCTTAGCTCTTGCTCTCGTTATTGGCCCCACCGAAATATGTAACGAGCCCTAGCTAGCCAGTCCATGGCTCGCATCATCCCCTCCCTCCTCAAAAGGATTCGAGCTCGAATCATCACCTTCATCAAAGGGAGAAAGATCAGAAACTTTAAAAATAGCCAACATATTATACTCACATGGAAAGTCAAGCTTATAAGCATTATTATTTATCCTCTCAATGCCTTGAAATGGCCCATCCTCCCTAGAATGTAGCTTAGACTCTATACGGGCATGAAATTTTTCCTTCTTCATATGCACCCAAACCCAATCACTAGGTTCAAAGATAAGTCTACGTCATTCATTGGCTTTAGTTGTATATTGTTTAATCTTCTTTTCAAATTGTTGCATTTGAAGCTCATTTGTCTCATCTAGATTACTTCTATAGGCTAGTCGATTTAGAATAACAGCTCCAGGTACAAAGTCAATTTGATGTTTAATATCTCTAATATGTGGTAACCTACTAGACATCTCTTCAGGAAACACGTCCTCAAATTCTGTAATAAAAAATAGGCAAACTAGGGAGAGATATGTTAGTTTTGCTAATTACAATATCATTTTTTTCCTTCCTCATTTTCTTTTCTTGTACTTATATCTTACTTTTTCTTTTTCGCTGATCTAAATAATCTACCTTAATTTGTGCATGAAGAGCATGCCTCGCAAATAGGACGTCACCTTCTACAGGGTACTCTACACTATCATCCTTCAATTCAGGCACTATCACACTCATCCTCAGTTTCTACTTCTCTATTATCACGTAAAATCATTGCTTTTTTTTTTTGGCATTGTAACGCAATGTGCCCGGAACCCAAACATTTAATACATTTGATATCACTATTCTTATAAGGTTGGAAATCTGACTTGGGTTTATTGTTGCTAGTTACATCATTTTTTCCTTCGGTGGTTCAATTTTCTCCTTTGAAACTGCCCTATCACTCATATCATTATTATCCCACTTCAGTTTCCAATGAGGGTTAGATCTCGAAGAATACCTTGATGCCCTTTTTCTTTTCAATTGACTCTCTACCTTCATAATGATGTGCACCATGTCCTCCAACTCCACATAGTGTTGTAATTCAACTACATTGCCTATATCCATATTTAATTTATTAAAAAACCTGGCCAATGTAGCCTATTTATCCTCCTCAACATTAGCCCTAATCATATCCACCTCCATCTCTTTATGATAATCATCTACACTCCTTAAAACTTGAGTAAGGCTCTGCAATTTTTGATAGATGTCTCTATAGTAATGATTAGGTACAAATCTCCTCCTTATGAGAGCTTTTAAATCACCCCAAATTTCTACAGGCCTCTTATGATTTCTCCTCCCATTTGTCACCAATTAATCCCACTACATTATAGCATAGTCAATAAACTCAATTACTGCTAATTTACCTTCTTCTCTTTCGAATAACTATGGCAATCAAATATTAATTCCAACCTCATTTTCCACTCTAAATAGGCTTCAAGGGTATTCCTACATTGGAAGGAAGGTATTTTCATTTTTATATTCCCAATGTTTCTATCTATCTCATCTTGGCCTCTATAGTGTCCTCATCTAGGTACCATTTTACGCCTATCTCCTCTAAACATCATCTTACCCATCTCAGCCATATAATTATAATCATCCTCGCCCTCACTACCTACTATATTTTCATCCTCAAATTCAGCCATAGGATTATGATCACGCCTTTCATGTCTCCTATGATTAGGGATCTCGTATTGTTGCTCCTTAGTAAAGTTGTAATTATCGTATCATGCCTATTAGCAATTTTATTTGTGCCGCAAGTGTACGAATCGCACAAGTAATATAATGGATTTTGAGTCTAAGTATCGTACCCACATGGATTTAGATAGTTCAATTATAATTAAAATAACCTTAACCGAATCAAATTACTTCAGAAATTTATTTCTTAAACTAACTAAACTATGAATTAAGAATAATTAAAGAATTATAATTTAAACAAATAAAATATTAAGTTTATGAAGAATTACTTTAAATTTGAAAAAGTACTAAGATCCCGAATCCACTTTTACTAATCTCCTTTAACTCGAGCCGTTGAATTTAATAGCACAATTTAATTATGAAGATCAATATTCTAAATTTGTTTAACAATCTATATCGAGTAAAATTAAACCTTTCCATATATGTTACCCGACTATATCTCTATGACCGATGTGAATATAGAAGAATGCATTAAAATTTTTGAATACTTAAAGATCACGTAAAGCATAGCGGTATATCCCTATCCCCTATCGGATTCTACGATAATTGATATTATGTTTAACTTATTTTCAATCTCTTGATGGTAAAATAAGCCACAAAACTTATACAAATATTGCACATCTAGTTATAGAGAAGAAGAAAGCAATATCAATCATTCAAAGTTAAAAATATGCTTTAATATAAAAAAAACTCGGTACAAAGAATTAAAGGTTCATGATACAAGTTTTATCATGATCCTAGCACTAAAAGAATTTAGCATAATATATTAAGAAGAAGAAAATATATAAGCCATCACTCGGATAAGAAGAAAACTCAAAAGATGAAATCTTTATCTTGATCTTCGTTGAATTCATGAAAGAATAAATCTTGATCTTCATTTCTTATTTCGTCTCTTCTTTTTTTTTTTTTTTCAAAATCAGCTCTAAATCAAATCTAAATTGGCTCTCTAATTATGAGTTAATAACTCATATATATAGTATCCTCATTGTATCCCAAAAGATCCCAAAAAAATCATTAAAATCGTGGGCCAAAAAGTTTTCTAATTGAATTAGAACTCTAAAAGAAAAATTTCTGAATTTGTCAAAAATTACACAGGAAGATCGCCCAGGTTTAAAAATTTGTATCTGCTGCTGAAAAATAGTGCTGGGCGCTCTCCCAGCTTAATTTATCTTTGCTCTGTAGCTATTTTTTAAACGGTCATAACTTCTTGTAGGAAACTCTAAATTGAGATCCGTAAAACGTGTTAGACTTATAATTCAAATATCTTTCCAATAATATATCATTTGCCTTGTGAAAATTTTAATATCAAAATTTGTACTCTAATTTCTCCACATGCTTCGGTAGGTAATTTCTCAATTAGGTTCTTTGGCTTTCAAGTGTTTAATACTTTGCTTCAACTCTTCATTGTCACTCCAACACACCTTAAAATTTTTTATTTTATCTTCTTCCTCATCCTCCAATGTTTGGTTCTTCAAGTTCCAATTGAGTGAAATTGAGTTCCCATACTCTCTAAACATTCTCCCAATTGTTGTTTTTTTGTTCATTCTTCTCTAATTGCTCATAAACGGGTTCGAAATTGAAATTGAAAAGAAGAGACAATAAATTAAGTAAAAAATCTATATAATAACATAATAAAAACTTAGTTTAAAAGTTCGAATAAGTGCACAAAATGCAATTATCAAATACCCCCAAACTAAACCATTGTTTGTCCTCGAACAAAAATAAATCAAAAACAAAATTTTAAACTAAGCTAAGAGAATTACTAGAAATTGAGATAATGTTAAATTTATTACCATATACCTCTGGTTCGAGCAACACTTTTAGAAAGATATTAAACAACATCACAAATAATTTTTACTTATCTGATGCTCGATCTTTTGTGAGTGTGTGAATAGCTAGATATTGAACTTATACCTATATTAGACCACGACCAATATTGTGTTGTTGATATTTTTACAATCTTAAATCTTTTGTAGTCATTTATTTCTTACACTTCTCGTAAATTATCATACTTATAATAGTTTTCTCTCCAATCCCGATATGTTTTAGCGAATTTGGTTCATATTTATTCATGGAATGCTTTTTCAAATAAAGTGATAAAAATTAGAAACTTATATTCCAAGAACTAAGATGGTGAGCGATTTATAAATTCTCATCTCCAGTCTCTGAGGTCCTAACCTAGCAATCCTCACCGAGCACTTCTAATTCTTTTTATTTATTTAAGTCATGTACACAGTCTTACATCTTGTGTGCAATAGTTCTCTCCCATAAGCTTTCTATGTGACCCATGTAGCGAGCTTTGGGCCAATGAGTCCCAAGTCAGATGACTATAAGGTATCAGGTTTTAAAATACCCTAACAGACTTAATTGCTCGAGTCCTACAGACTATAAAAAAACTGAAGAAGTAAATCTTTTTATTTATTTAAGTCATGTACACAGTCTTACATCTTGTGTGCAATAGTTCTCTCCCATAAGCTTTCTATGTGACCCATGTAGCGAGCTTTGGGCCAATGAGTCCCAAGTCAGATGACTATAAGGCATCAGGTTTTAAAATACCCTAACAGACTTAATTGCTCGAGTCCTACAGACTATAAAAAAAGTGAAGAAGTAAATCTTTTTATTTATTTAAGTCATGTACACAGTCTTACATCTTGTGTGCAATAGTTCTCTCTCATAAGCTTTCTATGTGACCCATGTAGCGAGCTTTGGACCAATGAGTCCCAAGTCAGATGACTATAAGGCATCAGATTTTAAAATACCCTAACAGACTTAATTGCTCGAGTCCTACAGACTATAAAAAAAGTGAAGAAGTAAAATTTAATTTTTTTTAGTGACTCATGTAGCGAGCTTTGGGCCAATGACTCCCAAGTCAGATGACCAAATACCCTAACATGCTTAATTGCTCGAGTCCATTTTATTTTATTTTTATCAGCAATAAGTAGTGCCCGGTTTAAATTCTTTGACTACAACCTATTCAATCAAAGATGAGACCCAGAAAATACAAACTATCAAAATTCTACAAACACATGTACAAACTTTAACACCCCAAACTGTTTTCAAACAATTTGTTTACTAGTTTAAGGATTTGGGAACATATTTTTTCACAATAATTCTAGGTTAATAATATCAACAAATAACCACATACACTCAAGTCATGTCCATATATAAGTGATAAGTTAATACTGACTATGTCCTATGTTAATGTAATCTAACATGGATAAGTATTCAAATAAAAATACAAGTTAAGGTGTTGTCCAATATTCTAAATAAAAGTGTACTCAACTTCAAACAAATACTATCATCATTGGCGACAAGCCTTTCAACAATTATTTTTCATTTTTTTTATGGCAGTTATTCAGACCCGAATAGTAAATAGGTTCAAAAATTATCAAATAAACATCATGATACTTAACCTACCCCCCAAACTAAAACACTACATTGTTCCCAATGTAAGATAAAAAAAGCAATTAAAAGAGGGAAGATATCAGTTACTCTCCGGAGGTAGATGTGGAGAAGATGATATGGGCTTATCAGACGGACTAGCTGAAGTGGACTCAGGTGTTGTGCTGGGATTCATGGTCGAAAAATGATGTCGTGGATATCATCCATGCGCCTTGCAAAGTGGAGCATCATGCGGTGAACATGGTAAGGCATTATAAGTGTAATAAACAATAAATGAAATAAAAACTAATGCATTATTTATCCTAAATTAATTAATAAGGATATAAAAATGGGTTGTCTCCCATTAAGCACTTGTTTAAAGTCGTTAGCTTGACTTTGTAACAATCATTTTACGGCACTTTAAATAGTGCTTTGGAGGACTTGTTTTGCTTGCATCTATTGACTTTATACCATTTTTCGTTTATCCTCAAGAATTTAAATTTTTGCTCCTCATAAAAATGTGATTTTAGTTTAAGACCTTGCTCGAACATAACTACGAAAACTTCAACTTCTTCATCGACCTTGATCACAAAATCAATTTTAGAAGAAATATGGGAGTCAAAGAATTGCTTGATAAGTGCAACACAATAAAATGTCACTTTTTTATTTTGTCAATTTAGGATCATCTTCTCTTTCTCCACATAATCTTCTCTTTCTCCAATTGGTGCTTCCCCTGGTTGGATGACATGTATATTATCCAAAATCTCTGACAGTTTCTCTCCACTCCTTGTTGTAATCCTTGGCATATGTCCATTAGGTTGGCTTCAGTGTCGATTGGAAAGGTGCCTTGTGGACTCTCCGCCAGCACCTTTATCATCTGAAGTTGATTCTTTATATTTTTCAAAGTTGCATCTTATCTCTATCCTAATTCTTTTATGGATCCATTAGTTCGTTCTTGATGCGGATTATTTGCCAACTAAGCGAGAGTCTCTTCCTATCCTCATATCCTCTCTTGTGGTGTTCTTGTTTAACCTTGGTTGTCTTACCAAGAGTAGTTCGAGTGATTTTTCCAATCCTGATTGTAGGTATAGGAGTAGGGACATAAACTTTTTATGACCGATAGTTTCCATATATCTTCCAAGATCAAGTCATCATCATCAATTTCAGAAGTTGCATCATATCTCGCTATATTAGCCTAATGCGTTGCGATGAAATCTCCATAAAGCATGTCACATATGTCGTCCTCATCAATTTCAGAAGTTGCATCATATCTCACTATATTAGTCTAGTGCATTGCGATGAAATCTCCATAAAGCATGTCACTTGTGTTGTCCTCATCAATTTCTTGGTCTTCCTTCTTATGTTGTGGTTGATCTTCTAGCTCATATTCTTCGATGACAGAAGATTCTTTCTTGCTATTCTTTGTCTATGATGAAAAGTGCGTTCAATCTCTAAATCAACTGGTATTAGAGACTTGTGTCTCACGCTTTGCATCCAAATTCCTAAAAAGAAACAATTCAAACACTAAAACAAACTAAAAAATATTAATAAAACAATAAAGTTCAAATTAGTAATAAAATAATTGAAAAATAACTAAAATTAAGTCCCGACAACGGCTCCAAAAACTTGTTAGAAATTTTATTTGTACCGCAAGTGTATAGATTGCACAAGTAATATATTAGATTTTGAGTCCAAGTATCGTACCCACATGTAATTAGATAGTTCAATTGCAATTATAATAATCCCTAACCGAATCAAATTATATTTGAAATTTAGTTTTTAAAAATAACTAAACTATGAATTAAGAATAATTAAAGAATTATAATTTAAACAAATAAAAGATTAAGTTTATGAAGAATTACTTTAAATTTGAGAAAGAAAAGCGTACTAGGATCCCGAATCCATTTATACCAATTTTCTTTAACCCGAACCGTTGAATTTAATAACACAATTTAATTATGAAAATCAATATTCCTAATTTTTTTTAAAAATCTCAACTAGAATTACACATATCTCTATATGTGACCCGACTATATCTCTATGACGGATGCGAACGTACAAGAGGATTAAAAATTTGAATACTTAAAGATCACGTAAAGCATAACGGTATATCCCTATCCCCTATCCGACTCTACGACAATTGATACTATGTTTAACATATTTTCAATCTCTCAATAGTAAAATAAGCCACAGAACTCATACAATTATTGCGCATATAGTTATAGAGAAGAAGAAAGCAATATCAATTATTCAAAATTAAAAACATGCTTAAATATAAAAAATTCGGTTCAAAGAATTAAAAGTTCATGATACAAGTTTTATCATAATCCTAGTACTAAAAGAATTTATCTTAACATACTAAGAAGAAGAAAATATATAAGCCATTACCCGGATAAGAAGAAAACTCAAAAGATAAAATTTTGATCTTGATCTTCGTCGAATTATTGAAAAAATAAATCTTGATCGGCTCTAAATTGGCTCTCTAATTATGAGTTAATAACTCATATATATAGTATCCTCATTGTATTCCAAAAGATCCCAATAAATCATTAAAATCGTGGGTCAAAAAGTTTCTTAATAGAATTATAACTCTAAAAGGAAAAATTATGAATCTGCCAAAATTATACTGGGCAATCTCCTAGTGTAAACCTGTGCGATCGCCCTGGTTTAAAAATAAGTATCTACTGCTGAAAAATAGTGTTGGGTGCTCGCCCAGCTTAATTTTTTTATGCTCTGCGACTGTTTTTCAAACAGCCATAACTTATTGTAGGAAACTCCAAATTGATATCCGTAAAAAGTGTTGGACTCGTAATTCAATTATCTTTTCGATGATATATCATTTTCTTTATGGAGATTTTAATACCAAAATTTGTGCTCGAATTTCTCTACATGCTTCGGTAGGTAGTTTTTCAATTAGGTTCTTTGGCTTTTAGGTATTTGATACTTTGCTTCAACTCTTCATTGTCACTCCAACACACCTTAAACTTTTTGATTTTATCTTCTTCTTCATCCTCCAGTGTTTGGTTCTTCAAGTTCCAATTGAGTGAAATTGAGTTCTCATACTCTCTAAATATTCCTCCAATTGTTGCTCTTTTCGTTCATTCTTCTACAATTGTTTATAAATGGGTTCGAAACTGAAATAGAAAAGAAAAGACAATAAATTAAATAGAAAATATATAAAATAATATAACAAAAACTTAGTTTAAAAGTCCGAATAAGTGCACAAAATGCACTTATCAATGTCTATCCATCATACCCATCATCTCTTTATCCCTCATCTCATCAAACACCATATTCAACCGCTCAATATTGTTGCATGGCTTTTAACAAAAAGAATTGGTTGTTCTCTTTCCTAGATGTTGTTTCTTCATTAGTAGACATTTTGGGATGAAAAAAATAAAAATTAGTATTGAAAGAAAAATTTAACCTCACATGTTTACACTCGTGTTTGACTTTAATTGGCTTTTTTTCGATAATAATCTCATCACTCTTACCTTTTACCTCTCTTTGTTTTCCTTGCCAAGTTCTCTAAGGAACTAACTAAACTCAATTATGAATTCAGTATCCACAACGTTTAAGATCAAAAAATAAGAAGAATATAAAAGACAATGAGAACGACTCAAAAAGAATAACATTTGAAGACTTAGGCACCAGATGACAATATGGAATGTGGGTTTTTTGTCAAATATAACACAAGAATCTCAAAAGAACGTACCCAAACAATTCTTGAATGTTTTTTGTGAAAGAAATTTTTTTTTTGAATGATTCTAAGATGTGTAGATCTAAAAAGAAAATAAAAAAAGAATCTTATGAAATAAGATGAATAACGAACGAGAATTTTATTTTATTATTTTTTTTATATGACTTAAGATGAAATTGATGGAAATAAAAAATAAAAGATAGAATCTGATTTTAGAGCCAAAGCTCTGATACGAACCCGAGAAGATTAAATCTCATAATCCACAACAAAGCTTGATAATGAACCCCAAGAAAGCTAAAATCAATCCGCAAGACCTTGACCTGATGATTTCTTGAATCAAAGAACTAAGTTTGAACATTACAAAAATTTGCAAAGTCTTTGATAAGTTTTGATTAGTTCAATTAAAAACAAGGAAGAAAAGTGAATTTTATTTATTTAATCTCTCAATAATCAAAGTTGAATTTTGTCTACAACGAGAAGTGTTTATATAGAAAAAATCAATGAAATCCTAATCTCATTCGGAAATAACTAAAAACTTAACAAAATTAAAGTTCTAATTGAAAAAAGAAACAAAATCTGAAAAAAAAAATCTGAATTTGCTGAATTTTGGCCTGGGCTAAATTTTTAACCTCTGTTTTGTTTTTGTTGCCTTGGGCGATCGCCCCATATTTGGCATAGGCAATCGTCCAAGCCAATTTCTCACTATTTTGCCCTTTGGTCTCTAAATTTTGAATTATGCTCATTTTAGCCCTTCAATCTCCCACTAGCCTCTAATATGCCTTTAATATGATCCTCAATTTGAATAAAATGTACTAAGATTGGATCTTCATTGGTCATGCTCATTTTGAAGGTTGGTGTTGCACTTTGGGTGTCGACTCGGCCCACATAGTTTGGACAAGACCTTATATGGCGTCATTGATCTTCTTGGCTCTTGATCTCGTTATTGGCCCCACCGGAATATGTAACGAGTCCTGGCTAGCCGGTCTGTGGCTCACATCAGTTGTGGTCTTAAATTGAATTCTTATGAGATTTAATGCATCTAGTTATGGCTTATTCTGACTTCACATAAAGATATAATGAGTTGACTTAATTAAATATGACTAATTTGAACTCGAGAGAAGTAAAATATATTAAATTCATGAATTCGATCAAGTACAACGTTAAAAAGAAAACATGAGAAAGGAGATTAGAAATGATAACTATGATGAAGTCGTGAATTCAGATGCTTTAAGTATCATATTTGATAAATTCTTGATATTTCTTTTCACATACGTTATCACATTATTGTCTTAAAATAAATATATTTCAAATTGTTTTCAATAGATTATGATTAAGATTAATTTAGCTAATAGCTCAATAAAATAGTTTTCGTGGAAAGGATAATCCAGACTCATTAGGTCTAATTTATTACTTGTTAACGATATTGTGTACTTGCAATTTTCACAACAATGCTCGAAACGATGATTTTGTAATAAGCGTATTTGCACTTGGACGGATTAGTTTCTTGAAAAAATGTACCCGGTACCATCAAATGATTCCAAATCGCTGCAAGCAACAGGTCTGATGCCTATCAAAAATAAATAAATAAATGTTTAGTACCCTTTAGGGGCCAAAACATATCTTCCATATTTTTGGAGTAAATTTAGTATTTCAAAACTCTTAATCAATAACCTCTCAACATCAAAGAAAAAGAAAAATTTCAATTCTCATAGTAACCTTCTTTTAAATTCTCCAAGAGATTTTCACTACTTTCATCTAATACATTCGATTTTCAGAGCATAAGCTGAGTATTGAGTAATATTATCTATTTTTTTATTATTTTTTGTAATTTCATGGTTACTACTCAATATTGCTAATTTTTGGGAATAGAAACAAACCTAATCTCTGGTTCTGGGAACAAAAAGAAATATAATTTGTGGGTTCTTTTTTTCTTGTTGATTCAAATTTTAGATTCTTGAGTATTTCTTGTTGATTCAAGTTTTCTGATTCTTGGGGTTTTTTTCCCTAGTTTTAAAATATATATTGTTGAAACATACTCTTTGAAGTTATTTTGTGTCATCACATATGTTGGTAGTAGATTTTGTGACTGAAAGTTGTAGCAACTTCATGATTGTCAATGTGGTTAACAATATAGAGAAATGCTACATGTACATAGGCCTTCACAGAATGGTTCACAAAAGCTGACGTGGAGTCACTTTGCCCATTATACCCTTAATATTGCTTTCCCAATTTTTGCATATATTGGAGAGATAATAATCTATCAGCAATTAAAAAGAAAACATCATCTCATTAAAATTCCAAAACGCAACCGGCGACCGTTGACAGCTCCGGCGACTCAATCATAGCTCCGACGACTCATTTACATATACGGCGTACACTAGCTCCACCGGTAAGTATGTCATTATATTGATTTTATTTGGATTCTTGTTATTTTCATTTCCGGCGCGCCATTTAATAATTAGGGTTAGCTGAATCTTTGTATTAACTTCTTCCATGAATGTATTCCGGCGCGTTACAAAGAAAGAACTTTGTATTAACTTCTTCTATTTCCTAATTAAGGTTCTTGATAATTTGAGTTCCGGCGTGCCAGGTAGAAATAATAAACTTCTTCCACTCATTTATTCCTTATATTCTGCTTAAAAAAAAAACCCACCAATTGCACATATAATTTTTATTTTTTGTTTACAACTACATCAGATTGTGAAACACTCCAAGGAATTAGAATTATTGTATTATATATAGGAATTACATCAGCTATTTACAATTTTTTTTATATGGGAATTACTTGTTTATATACAGTTACAATGGTTGGGAAGAACCAAGGAATTTGTTATAATTGTAGACGTCCAGGGCACTACTTGCCGCAATACCCGAAAAAGCAATGATGCACACTCTGTAGAGTGGGCTTTGTGAAATGTATGGAGGTAGAGAATAACACTGTGAACAAATGGAGGCTATTTTTTTGTTGTAGTAGCAACTGTGGTTATTTTAAGAGGAGTGAAGGTCAATCAATTGGGATGCATGAAGAAGGTGAATCAAGTGGCGTTTCATTGGATAAATCTGCGGCTAAAGACGAAATTGAAGATTTATCTCGCATATTCAAAGTGTTTGCTTGGATATCCAAAGAAGAAGATGTGGAGATATCACTCAACATAACAATTCGCAAGGGTAAAGAAAACGTAGAAGATAATGGGAAAGGCAAGGGGCAAGAATAACGCAAATCACTCAAGAATAACATTTGAGTTGTATTTGACGATTGAAATTTGTTTTCTGTAACTTTCATATACAATTTAGCTTTTGAATACGTATGTATGAATGTAATATATTATATGAATTTATCATATTGAAAATTAGAGTTGTGTTTTTAATTGATGAACATGAAGCTTTTTTTAATTGTTTTAAAACAAGTGCATTATATTAGAACACTTTAAGATGGGGAACTCATCCATCAAATCTTCAAATTTGCAGCTCTCCTTATTATTTAGTTATCTTCAGTTACAGTTGGTAGAGCTTAAAGAGGTTGAGCATAAGTTACTTAAGGCGTATGAAAGATTAGAAAAATAAATTACAGATTAGAAAATTTTTAAATGAGTTCTGATGTACTGGGCGAATGCCCATCGTTGAGGTTGGGCGATCGCCCAGCCTCAACCTTAAATGACAGAGGCAAAATTGCTCTTCTGAACGAACGCCCAGATTTGTACCTGAAAGAACAGAGGCAAAATTGCTTTTCTAGGCGAACGCCCAGATTTGTACTGGGCGTTCGGCCAGCCCCATCTTGAAAGAACAAAATCAAAATTGTTATTCTGGGTGAACGCCCAGATTTGTACTGTGCGTTCACCCAGCACAATTTTGATATTTCCTGTTGGCTTCAGCTTGTAAGTCCTTCCAAATCAAGTAAAACACAATCTGTAGCATATTAAAAGTGCCTAAACCTCAAAAATAGTTGATTTAATAATATTACAAGTACAAGATTAAGGAACCATGGACAAAAAAATTCCATTACCAGCATTACAACTACAACACAATGCTAGATTATGGAACCCAACGCAAATATAAAATCCATTACGGGTAGACAATTAGTTTACATTTGATGACACTGAAATTATCCCATACAATTGGTCCTAAGTAAAGATGAATTCCTATTACATAGGATATTGTAATCCCTGCAAATTCACTCCATATGTTGGACTCGAAGATGTATATTGTAATCCCTGCAAACAAAGGTCCCATCATTAGCAGTTGATATCGAAATTTAAAATTGAAATGCCTATGACGAATATGCAACAACAATCGATTTTGGACTTATATTACCTGCAAGTGTTGTGAGAAAGAAAGATGAGTAGACATAGGATATTGTTCTTCTTGCGATGCTTGAATGAAGATGGCTCCTTCTTGTGTAGTACTTTGGCTTGGACACTTGCATTTTCCTGATTTCAAACTAGACTGCACAACAACCAAAGGATCAATTATTAGAATCTAATATGTGAAGACTGATGCTACAATTAAACTGAGGAATGGTAGAAAAAATACCTTTGCTTTCCTAGAGTTCTTTTCCAATGGGGGCCTTTTTGACGAAGTTTTTTTGGAGCTCCCTTAGTTTTCGAGCATTTTGGATCCATAATGTTTACGCTTCCATTTTTTTGCACTTGTCCGCAATCAGATCCTACATGTACACTACTATCGCAGTGGAGATTACTTCCACAACTTGGTCTTGATTTTGATTGTAACAAATTACATGATTGACATTCAAGCCACTCCATTATCTCCCAGGTTCCTTCTTCATCGTCCGCGGCCAAATCAGCTACCTTAGCAAATGCATGACACAGTTCATTATATCATTTTTGTCCAGGAGTACTTATCCAACCATCATAATTGATTTTGTGTGGCCTACTGACATCTCGCTTCCATCTCCTCAAAATATACATATCAGGAAGTGTTCTGACATCATTACGGATCAATACTGAGATAGCATGCCTGCAAATTATTCTCCTAAATTTGAATAAGTGACAGCTGCAAACAATGTGACATTTCTCTCTTTGAAACAAAACTGTAAATATTTTTTTCTTCACGCCTTCATTCAATATTATATCCTCTCGTACCTCATACTTCATACCCAAACATTTCTCTCCTGTAGAGATAACTTCACAATATACCTTTCCCGTGAGTTCTTCTTGAAATTCCCTAAATTTTGATATTGTGTAGATAGCCTGAAATTGCTTCTCCATTTCATACTTTGTTGCACATGGAACCATTTGGGAAAATGATTTAAAATCTGCTTGGAACTCTTTTTTTACTTTACTCCTCAATGCTCGTTCATATTGTTCAACAAATTGTTTTAATGAGGTTTTTGCATGGACATACCCATCAAAAAAGGCCTTCATACTCTCACTCCGTTGGGTTGTTGACATCCCAGCCCAAAAATTGGTTTTCAAAAAACATGGTACCCAACGGCCTCGATCTCTGTATAGTTCAGACAACCAACCATTTTCATGTAGTGCATACATATCAATCATTGAATTCCAACCTTGTTCAAATTCTTCAAGAGTTTGTGATTCATATACCACTGAATGTACATATGACAGTATTAAACCCTTGTGCAAATGGTTGTCAAATTTTTCGGGTAATTCTTTAGTATATGCCACAAACACCATCTATGCTTTGTCTTTGGAAAAACAATTTGAATTGCATTTTGCATAGACATATCTTGATCGGTAATGATTCCATTGGGAGCTTGATCATGCATGCATTCAAGCCAAGTCCTAAATAGCCAAACAAAAGTCTCGGTATCCTCATTGGACACTAAACCACATCCAAGAAGTGTTGATTGCCCGTGATGGTTCACACCAACGAAAGGGGCGAATGACATGTCATATTTGTTAGTCAGGCATGTGGTATCGAATGTGACAACATCCCCAAATTCCTTATATGCTTATCTACACCTATTATCTACCCAAAATACATTTTTCAATCGAGACTCTTCGTCCAACTCCATACTAAAGTAAAAATCAGGACAATGTGCTTGCATTTTTGAAAAGTAAGTATAGCAAGAGCATCCCCTTCTCCAAGTCTTAACCGTCGAATTTTTTCAATGTAGTTCCTACAATCCTTTTCGACACATGTCATATTGTCATATCCACCCTCTTCAACAACAACTGAGTTATAACTTTTGTGTAAAGGAATTCCAGCTATGTCACCTACTTCGATCTTTCGTTTTACTTGTGAACTCAATTCTCGATTGCATCGATATAACCTGGATTTGGAAGGACTTACTTTATGATTATGCTCAAGATGGAATGTGTTAATTCGCCATGTTCCACAAACCTCTGAACACGCTGTCATCCTAGCTTTACACTCCGGTTGACTAGTTGGTTGAGGCTTTAAAGAAGTGGTTATAGTATTAGTTCTCCGGCCTTCCCTACTATAAGCAAAGGTCACATATCTTACAACCCCATCATCACCCTTCTTCGAATTTCTTTTCCGAACAGGAAATCCTACACGATATGCATAATTCATACACTTCATTATCGTCCTTAAACTTCATCCCAACCTTTGGCACAACCTCACTATCTTCTCCACATATGTCATCATATAATCCCGAACCATTATCCATTCCTATCTCATGACTGGATTCTTCGAAACAATCATCATCCACCTATAATACATTCCTATTTACTACCTCATTATCCGAATATGATATTTCATTTCCTGGATAGAAAATACGACATTTCGAAGAAAATAACACATTTTAGTGGAGGTGTTATTTGGGCAATTTGAGCAAAAAAAAAAAAAAATAACATTTCAATATTATTATTTTTAACTACCCTACGTTCAAATTAAAACCACGACAAAGGCGATTATCAAAAGCAATAACCAATTTTATCGTAGTTAATGAAAACAATATGTGTTCGTCACACTATATGAATTGCGAGACCCAAAGTTTAACATCAATCTCAAAAATATTGGGACCCAATAGATACATGATTCCTTCATTGTTGTCGACTTCGCCGGCGATGATAGTTGAGAAAATATACCTCGCATTTGCTTCTTTTTTTTTTCTTTTGATTCCACTACAGATACTGAAATTACAGATGGTGGAGAAAAATTACAAATGCTAAAATGGGCTGACTTCGCCGGCGATGATGGTGGAAAAGAAATGTCGCCAGTGGTGGAAGAGAAATGTTGCCGGCGATGATGGTGGGTTGATTTCCCAAAAACGTTTTTGGCAAAGTAGAGAAAATTTTTGGCGGCCTAATTTCTTTCTGAAAATGAAAATGGGCCTTAAATATATCATGATATTTTGGCATAATGGGCGAAGTGACTCCACGTCAGCTTCTGTGAACCATTTTGTGAAGGCCTATGTACATGTAGCATTTCTCAACAATATATGTTCTTGTATATTGTTACTTCATTTTTTTTTTTTAATTATGACTATCGATTATTGTTAATAAGCATTATGTCCTATTGGGTGATATCGAAAAATCTTAACTCTTTTATTTGTATTGTTACTTTAATCTTTAATGTATCATAATATATAGATATATTGTTCATCGTCTAGATCAACAGATCTATAACAAGGCCAGAACTAATGATTGTAACCAAGAATTGATGATGAGTTATTCAAATATTTTGTTGAACAAAGTAAATATATCTTGATTGTGATTTTGTTGAATAATATTTGAATTTTGAATTTCAATTTTTGATGATATTCTTGAATAACAATTAAATGTAACCGCCAAGCAGGGACGGAGCCATGTGTAGCCGAGCGCCGGCGGCCGCCTGCACTGAACTTTAAGAAATCTGTAGAAGAGCAAAAATTTGCCTGCACTAAATTATGGAGAAATAAAGAAGAAAGGGAGGAAAACGGAAGAGGAGTAAGAGAAGAAATAAAGAAGAAAGGGGGGAAAGCTTTCTGCCTGTGTGTATATGTGTCTATATATATATATATATATATATATATATATATATATATATATAACTTTATCGGGATTTGCCTGAAAGTGAAAGAGAGAAAGTAGTATTTTAAATTCAAATTTTCATTTTTGGTCCTTGAACTTTGAGAAATTAAGAAATAACATGATTGCATATTTGCATGACTATGCCACTACACATAATAACATAATTTCACTTTTGGTCCCTGAACTTTTGTTTTTGTGTTAATATTTCGCCTACACTGAATAAAAATCATGGCTCCGTCCCTGCCGCCAAGTAAATAACTTGAATAGTAAATTTGTTAAAACCAAGGTTTTACTAAAGATCCAGTATTTTTCAATTAATTCGGTTTGTTATATATATTTTTCAATTTTTTTTTAAAGTCCAGTAAATTTCAAATTTCAATTACAAATTAATGTTTGTACGCAATTTTCCCATTAAATTACGATATTCTTAATGGACCGACCCATGTAGCATAATAAGCTACAACAAGATTGGTCTCTTGACATTTAGCCCAATAAAGGCCATTAGGAGGCCCAAAGAGAATTATCC
The DNA here is from genome assembly GCA_030279155.1 of Forsythia viridissima. Classification (NCBI taxonomy): domain Eukaryota; kingdom Viridiplantae; phylum Streptophyta; class Magnoliopsida; order Lamiales; family Oleaceae; genus Forsythia; species Forsythia viridissima. The sequence continues at coordinate 39,524,298 of CM059033.1, read as the reverse complement.
CAAATGGCTCAACATGCCACATACTCAAGGCCCACCCTCCCACCTGGATTTACTATTTGCATAACATCAATCCAGTAGGCTCACACTATTTGAGGAATAACAAGGCTAGCAATCTGCTTGCTTTGACTTGCTTTTAGTTTACGAAAGGAAGGAACGATTTACTAACTCTGAAATTAGGAATGATATTAGTTGTAATAGGATAAATTCACGGCACAATCAATTACACATGAATTACATTCCATAACAAATATGGTACTTTGGGGTAATGTTATAACGGAGAAGGAGCGGAAAGAGAAAGTAAGTACAAACTAATACTTGAAATAGTTACTCATACCACATATCATTTTTGCATTTACTTCGATCCTAACTTGAGCTTCGACGGTCTAAACCAGAAATCTTTTTGGCGTGCCATCTGACACATATCTTTGAGGGTAGGAATCAATTCGTAGATCTGTTGTTGGAGACAAACTGAAAACTACTATAATAGTGGGTATTGTGTAATCTCAGCAGGAGGGTGGTTTATCTTACCCTCCAAGGGGGTAGGAGATTATTGGCGTGTGTAATCTTCGGTGCCACTCTAGTACCATGACAGTCAAAGAAGCAGAAAGTTGTATCTATATTCATTCCTAAATTTGAATACCAAGCATTTGCACAAATGATAGCTAAAATAACATTGTTGGAATCTTTACTAAAGAATCTTCATCCTATTTCTTGTCGAATCACTTGGGTGTGATAACACGGGTGCTAGTGCACTTCCTTCAAATCCAATTTGTCATGTGATGATCAAATACATTGAATTTGATTCACACTTTTCACTAGACAAACTAATGCAAAAACAACTTGAGGTCACATATGTTCCCTTGTGCAATCTAGTAGCTGACTGTCCAAAGCCAACTCATTGGAAGAATATTCTTGATAAATTTGTTGGTCACACCTTGTTTGTATTCCCAACAGATTGTCTGTAATATTTTATTTTTGTATCGTAATAGACACTATTTTTATCTATAGAAAATGAATGTCTGGCTTATTTACGAAGAAAAGTAATATTATGAGAATATCTTCTTTGTTTGTTAATTTCATTTGAATTTACCAATACATCAATAAGACCCCTAATCAATTAATAAATATAGTACATCCAATGTTTTAAAAAGCGTAAAGCGTGGTTAAACGTAGATGCCAAATTTCAAGATTTTTGAGCTTATGCGAGAGTGAGACAAAAGGAAACCGATGGCGAAACGTGAAACATGGCTAAGAGTTGAAGCCGCGCTTTAGTCTAGGCGAAGTTTAGACAGACTTTTTAAAATAATGAGTACATAAGAAAAATCTATATAAAGATAGGTCACGAGCATGTAAAAGACATTAAAAAAAATTGCATAATATTTATTTTACGTTATATTCAAATTGTTCAACTAATTTCTGCATTGCAAAGCATTTGATGGACAACCCCAGCATTTTGTACAGGTTTATCTCCGAATTAACATACATGCATGTGAATGTCATTTATAAAACTTGAAATTTTCCATTCATCAATGCTTGGTCATCAAACAAAGTCTGCATTTAATAGTGTTGAAATTATTTTTTATGTGCTTATATTATAAGTTATTGGTAAATATATAAGCACATGTTTACCACGACTTAAATTATAATTTTAGCGGATCAAATTGATCAAACATACTTTTTATCTGTACATTTTATAGGACCCACAACTTAAAATCTACTTTTTATCTACACATTCACCTACAACTTATAATATAAGCATTTAAAAAATAATTTCAGTACCACTAAATATATACTAAATAAAAAGTAAATTGTAAGTTGTGACATGTGGATTATAAAATGTGTAAATAAAAAATATATTTGATCAATTTGACATGATGAAATTATAATTTTAACAATTACAAACACATGCAAAATATACTTGTCTAAGGGTGGGCCCAAATTAGGTCGACGTAGACCCTTTCGTGGGGGATCTAGTGAATGTGCCATGTTTCAACTTTCAATTGGGGCGGCTTTTGGAGTACAAATTGGCAGAAACAAACAATTGACTTTTGTCCACCTGCCTGTGGAACGAATTAAATTATTGGGAAAAAAAAATTACTAAAACTTATCATTTTTCACGTTTTAATTTTCACATGGGAGTGTACAATTGATAAAATAATTAATTTAAATCAATATTTTCATATATGTAATGAATTATTAAATAATAATATAAAAAAACTCATATAGAGTGAGAAGAATTATTGGGTATTAAATTAATGTATGACTTGTGTGACTAAAATTTAAAATCTTTTAGTAATTTATTCAATTGTCTTATTTAAAAGTATAAATAATTAAAGATATGACATATTAATTAATTATTTTTTCATTTATACGACGGCCAAATTTATTTATTTTCTCTCTCAATATGGTAATTATAGAAAAATGAGATCTTGCAATACTAGAAGTGGATTAAATATTTCGAAGTAATTATATGTTCGAAAGCCTACATCTAATAGCTTAAGGTGTTGTTCTCATTTCATAGCTGACCTATCATGCAAAAGCTACACTGTTAGAGTAATTACGCTTACTCAAATTGAAATATTCTATTTCTTCCTATTTGACCCGAAACCAATCAATAGCTATGAGCTAAATGAAGAGAGCTCTAAAAAGCCTTGGAGCACCAAATCCATATGTGGCAAAATACAAAGATGAGCCGTGGTTAAGAACTTGTTTGATTTCATTTAAAATTTTATTAAAAAATTGAAGTCAAAGTAAACAATTAATTTTAATCGCTTATTTCGTGGACCTATAACTTCTATCAACTTTTATAAAAAATCTGATTTTAATCAAAATCAAACACACTAAAAGCCAACCATGATTGAATGTATAAATTATTTCCTTAAACAATCAATAATTCAATTTAAGAAACATAAATTAATTTGGTTATGGTCAACATACATAACACTATACAAATTTAAGTTTGGTCTGTTTATTATATACTTATAAAATAAAAAATTTATATTCCTAAATATTTAAAAAAAACATAATAAACTTAAGAAATTTCAATCTTCAAAGATTGAAAAGAATGCAGATCATATTTGAACTGAAAATAAATTTAATTATATTGAAAATTATCTATCATACACTATAATATAAAAACTTAATTTATTAGAGAGAGTCGCATTTTTATCATTTAAAGTTTAACACAATTTCATTAAATAGATGACGGTGAGAGACTGATCCTATGCTATAATGAACAACTAGATCTAAAAATAGAAGTTATTAAAAATGATTATGTATATATTATTTCAATTTTGTCTTCAATAATAGTGATGTTGCGTGTAAAATGATTTTATTTCCTCTTCAACTACTTCAAAAATAAAAATATACACAAGTATTTCATTGTCAGTATAATTTATACTTCCAACAGGTATTGCCGACTAAGCAAGCAGGCTTTTTTTCTTTAATTAATTATCTATTCTATATTATTTTATTCCATAGCTTACTTCTATTTCACACAAATTTAAAAAATTAATTAATATAGTTATAATCATATATTTTACTTATATTTTTTTTAATATATCTATATATTGATTAATAGTAGTTTATATTTGTTAATAATAAAATACATTAAATAGAGGTATATTAAAAAAATAAGAAATCAAATATACTATTAAAAAAAATTGGATTATAATTTAGTATAAATAAATAAAGATTTAAATATATCCGAAGAGAATATAATCTATTAAATAATTATTAAACTAAAGACTATATTCTTATCCACAAATCTTAATTAATTGAGTGGGCGCACAATTTTCTAAGTACTGGATTCTGCATATTGGGGTTATGGATAATAGATTCCTGATGCATGCATAATTGCATATATTAAAGGAAAGAAATCAACACAATCTTCGGATTGATTTGACACAATTTTCGTATTGATTCTATTAGTTATAATGAGAAAATTTGTATATGGTAGTGCTTCATGTAACTTGATTCAATGAAATGTAAGAAAATTAATTCTTCATATTCAATTTCTCTTTATGGTATCAGAGCTTTTGTTCTTGGAGACCTAGAATCCTACACATACACAATACCCCATGGTAAGCAACGAAGGACGAGAAGCTGTTGCACCTTCAAGAGTTCTAGAACCATGGGAGAATCCCAACCATCCTTTATTTCTCCATCATTCTGACCAATCCGGTGCAGTACTTGTATCACAAACTTTGATGGAAGACAATTATACAACATGGATTCAATCCATGAGTATGGCACTGACAATCAAAAACAAGAAGGGGTTCGTAGATGGATCAATTCAAAGGCCAACTACCAGGATTGAAGAACAGCAGCAGTGGGATCGCTGCAACACTTTGGTCAAGACATGGCTGCTAGGATCGATGTCAAAGGAAATCTTCGGCAGCATGGTTCATTGCAAAAATGCAAGGGATATAAAGCTCGAATTGCAAGAGCGTTTTTCCCATACAAACACAGTTCAACTATTCAACATAGAAATGTGATCCATGGCTGTGAGCAAGGCACTGGTTCTGTCACGGCCTTCTTCACTAGACTCAAAAGTCTCTGGGATGAAAGAGATGCACTTTGTGAGGTTCCACCTTGTAGCTGTGGTGCAGCCAAAGAAATCAAGTCGTACATGGAAAACCAAAAGACCATGAAGTTCTTAATGGGACTTAATGACAACTATGATGCAATCCAAAGCAACACAGTGGCAATAGATCCACTGCCAAATGTGAACAAGGCGTATTCAATGGCATTGCGCCATGAAAAGCAGGCAGAGGCTTCGAATGGAAAAATCATTGCTCAACCAGAGGCGGCAGCCTTTGCTGTAAAGAAGGGAGGCTGTGATTCGAATGCAGGAAAGTTCGAAGTGAGATGTGAGAAGTGCAACATGACTAATCACAGAACTAAGAATTGCAGGGCCCACCTCAAGTGTAATTTCTGTGGAGGAAAGGACCATACTTACGACTATTGTAGAAGAAGAAAGGCTGTTATGGAAGGAGAACAGGGGAACCATGTGGCTTCCATGTATAACAACAGATTTGATGGAAACAATTTTCCAATCTCACAGGAAGAATGCAAGGAGCTTGTTGAGTTACTAAGCAAAAATAAGGCTGCCAAAGTCAATCATGCTGGTAATGTTTCAAATTATGATGAACTCTCAGGTAAAGCTTTTTCCATCACTCAAGATGGCAAGAAAAATGTTTGGATATTGGACAGTGGTGCTAGTGATCACAGAGTTTATGCTCCTTCTCTTCTTACATCTTTGAAACCTGTGCATAATCGTTTTGTCAAATTACCGGATAGTACTACGGCTCAAGTCACTCATATTGGCAAAGTAGTTTTAACTCCTCATTTCATTCTACACAATGTCCTATGTGTGCCATTCTTTTATTTGAACCTGATCTCTATTAGTAAACTGGCACTTGATTTATTTTATATCACTATCTTTCTCAGACACTTCTGTTTCATACAGGACCTACGATCGGGAGAGATGATTGGGACGAGAACTGAACGGGAGGGACTCTATTGTCTCAATCCAATACATAAAGGAACATGCAACTCAGTTCACCGCCAGACACCCAACCTTTGGCACCAACGCCTCGGTCATCCTTCCACCAAAGTTTTCTTTTTATTTCCCTTTTCTGCAAATAAATCTTGTGATGAAAATCAGTGTCCTATTTGCCCTTTGGCAAAACAAACTAGAATGTCTTTTCCCTTACGTACTATCTCAAGTGTATCTTCTTTTAATTTAATACACATTGACATTTAGGGTGGCTATCATGAACCTTCACTTACTGGTGCAAAATATTTTCTTACCATAGTTGATGATTATACTAGGAGCACTTGGGTATACTTGATGAAACATAAATCAGAAACACAAAACTTCCTAATCAATTTCATTCATTTGGTTGAAACTCAATTTGAGAAGAAAGTAAAAATTGTGCGTAGTGACAATGGTCCCGAGTTTACACTTGAACATTTTTACTCATCAAAAGGGATAGTTCATCAAACTAGTTGTGTCAACACACCACAACAAAATGGTGTTGTTGAACGCAAACATAGGCACTTGCTCAATGTTGCTCGAGCAATTCTTTTTCAAGCCAACTTACCTAAATGTTTTTGGGGAGACGCCATACTTACTTCAGTATATCTCATTAATAGAACTCCCACACCACTTCTTCAAGGAAAAACACCATTTGAAAAGCTTTTCCATAAACCACCAAATTACTCTCATTTACGAGTATTTGGTTGCTTGTGTTTCACATCAACTCACCCTTCCAAACCCACCAAATTTGATCCACGTGCAACTAAATGTCTCTTCTTAGGTTATCCTCCCAGTCGAAAAGGTTACCGAGTTTATAATCTAACAGAAGACAAAATCTTTGTTTCAAGAGATGTGATATTTTTTGAAGACACTTTTCCATTCCAGTCAAACTCTCACTCGACTTCTCAAACTGATGTGTCCATCTTTCAAACTCCAACACCCTCATACTCATTTGATATTGAACCCTTTGTCTCATCTCCCTCCAACTCTAGAGTCCCACCACTTGAAAACACTCCATCAGATCTCTCTTCCGCTACCGATTCATCAAGTCATCCCACTAGTAACCCTTCTACACCATCGAATCCACCAACTACACCATCACAACCACCAATTGCCTTACCAATCTCTTCTCCCACAGTGGTAACACCAACTTCTCCACTACGCAGATCAACACGTCCTACCAAGACTCCAACCTTTTTGCACGACTTTCATGTTGAGACAGCCCTCCATTCGAGAACCGCACCATCAACTCCACCGGACACAGGTACTGTTCACTCTCTTTCCCAAGTCTTATCCTATGGTCGACTTTCTCATAACCATAGAGCTTTCACCACTAACATTTTCATCCAGAATGAGCCTACTTCTTTTTCACAGGCTGTCCAAATTCCACAGTGGAAAGAAGCTATGCATAATGAAATTCAAGCCCTCCAAGCAAATAACCCTTGGAGTTTGGTTTCACTGCCATCTCATAATCAACCAATCGGTTGCAAATGGGTATACAAGCTCAAACTTAATCCAGATGGGACAATTGACCGTTACAAAGCACGGTTGGTTGCTAAGGGGTACAGTCAAGTTAAGGGAGTTGATTACAGAAAAATGTTTGCACCGGTTGCCAAGTTAACAACGGTGCGTGTGCTTCTTAGTCTTATGGCTTTAAAAGACTGGCACGTGTACCAACTTGATGTTAACAATGCATTCCTCAATGGGGATCTTTATGAGAAGTATACATAAAGATTCCACCTGGTTTCGAACGAAGGGTGAGACTCGAGTCTGCAAGCTTCACAAATCTCTTTACGGTTTAAAGCAAGCCTCAAGACAGTGGTTTCTTAAACTGTCAACAGCCCTCAAATCTGCTAGGTTTCATCAATCTTGGTCAGACTATTCATTATTCATCTGAAATCATTCAGACAGATTCACAGCATTGCTGGTTTATGTTGATGATGTGATCTTAGCAGGAAATAGTTTGGAAGACATCACAGACACCAAACAGTTTCTTTCAAAGTAGTTCAAACTAAAGGACATGGGACAACTGAGATACTTTCTGGGTATAGAGGTTGCAAGGTCTAAGCAAGGTATTACATTGTGTCAGAGAAAATATGCCTTGGAAATTCTTGAAGATACTGGTTTTCTTGCTGCTAAACCCTCACACTTCCCAGTTGATCAGAACTTGTCACTAACACAGACAAATGGTGAATTATTATATGATCCATCCCAATATCGAAGACTTGTAGGGTGGCTAATATACCTCACAGTTACAAGATCAGATCTTGTGTACGCCGTTCACATATTAAGTCAATTCATGGACAAGCCTAGACAACCTCATCTTGAAGCTGCACACAAGGTCTTACGGTACATCAAGCAAGCACCTGGCCAAGGGATTCTTTTACCTTCCAAAGGACCATTGGAACTAAAGGCCTTTTGTGATGCTGACTGGGCTCGTTGTAAAGACACAAGAAGATCCTTGACTGAGTATTGTATTCTACTTGGACATGCACTGATCTCTTAGAAGACAAAGAAACAAAGTACAGTTGCGCGTTCAAGTGCAGAGGCAGAATATCATTCCATGGCCACTACATGTTGTGAAGTAACTTGGTTACAAAACATATTGAAGGATTTGAATGTATGTCAAGCTCAACCCGCCAAACTGTTTTGCGACAACCAAGCTGCTATACATATAGCTTCGAACCCAGTTTTTCATGAGCGCACGAAACATATAGATATTGATTGCCATGTGGTACATGAAAAAGTGCAAAAATGAGTAATTAAAACAGCATACATCAGAACCACTGATCAACCAGCAGACTTGTTCACTAAGCCATTGAGTTTGACACAATTTGATGCATTACTTAGCAAGTTGAATGTAATCAATATACATTCCAACTTGAGGGGGAGTGTTAAAGGAAAGAAATCGACACAATCTTCGTATTGATTCTATTAGCTATAATGAGGAAATTTATATATGGTAGTGCTTAATCTTAGGTCATAAATTATGGATCTAATGTGTAAACATCTTGTATAAATCATGTAACTTGATTCAATGAAATGTAAGAAAATTAATTCTTCATATTCATTTCTCTTTAGCATATATGAACATGCTATATATTCAGACATAAATATGTATATATGTACAGTTGTACACCACTTGTTGATAGGACCAACTTTCATTTAAATTGTACAATGAAAATTGCTTTTTTTTTTTAACATAAAAGCAGACTTGTATTAATGTAGATCATCACGAACAACTGACAAAATAAAGATTGGAATACTATTTGTTCAAGTAGTGGCACAGGGGTCTATTCTAGTAAAAGAAGCAAGCACGTAGACTATTTTATTTTTCTCACAAGAGGTGACAAGTCCAACTGCTCAATTCGCTATGTAAAGACATAATATTAAACAAGGCCGAGGCATTCAGCGCAAAGCTCAAATCAGAGGCAAGGCTTTGGACCAGCCTAAGAGAATCACACATTGCTTCCGCAATCTACAATCCAGTTTTCTAGCAACGAGTAGCCCGTCCCTTAGCTCTAAAGCTTTGGCATCTTCGCGAGAAAATGTTCTATTCAACGGGCTGCAACCACTGACCCTAAATCATTACGAATAACCACACCACACCCCCACAAAACCTTCTCTTCCTCAAAATATTACAACGCATTATAGTTTCAGCTTTCCAACATATGGTGCCATCCAACAACTGCCACTGCCATTCTCCAGTCCACCTTCTGCCAATTTCATTCTAGCTACCAAACCCTGCGGCATATTGTTCGGTGAAATCTCGTAAGCGTATGTGTCCGTTGACAAGTAATAATAAAAATGAGTAGTAGAGTATCGTTCTCACGATAATTTAGATTTTAACTTAAATTTGACAAATTCAAGCTTAACCCGAATACACACAACCGATATTTAGATCAAGAGATTGTAAAATTTTCTACACTATAACTATGATTTAAACTAATTGAAAAAATAATTTTTTTTAAGAAAAATCATGTAAGAGAATTATGTTAGGAATTCAACTCTACCATTTGTATCCTTTTTAATTCTCAAAAACCTACTTCTAATCCAATTTATGCTTAATTTGTAAATCGATATTATAATAAGTTATAAATACATTCAAAATTAATCATTCATTCATAAGACAATTAAAATTTTGACACCAATCAACCAACGGTTTACATTAAGATTAGAAAGAAAAATTAAAATATCAACTAACGGTTTACATTATCATCCTTAGCACATAAAGAATTAGCCTACTATGATTGAGTAACAAAAATATATAATAAATTGAGAATTCATCACCCGAAAATATTTGATTACAAGAAGGAGGTTAAAGATTATTTTTTCTCATTTGAATGTCTTCAATGGAGTGCACAAGAATCACAACTATCTCTTACTTGAAATCCTAAGAAACTTCCCCGAGTGAAGAAATTTTTGTAAAATCTTGCGTTGTTTCTCTTCTTTTCCCCCAAAATTCGACCTCATGAAGTACAAGAGTTTTGGTATATAGGTGTCAATATAGGGTGAAAATTTTGTACCAAGACTACCAAAATCGGCCCCCTAAAAAGAGTTCTAAAATAACCAAATCTTCCCTTCTGGGCCATCTATTTGAATGGGCTTTCGGCCCGCTCAAGCGGACTGAGAGCATGTTTGGGTAAGTTTAAATTATAATTTAAACTAGTCAAATATACTTTTTATCTACACATTTTATAGGACTCACAACTTACTATCTACTTATTATCTACACATTTCATATGATCTACAACTTATAAGTATTTAAAAAATCATTTCAGCACTTCCAAACATGCGCGAAGCTACTGAATTTTACATTGAAGGCCCGCTAGAGCGAACAGAGATTGTTCTGTCAGTAACTAATATTCAAACAGCCATAACATCTAATAGAAAACCTCAAATTACGAACCGTAAAAAGCGTTGGACTCTTAATTCAATTATATTTACAATGGAATATTATTTTCCTTTTAGATAATTTTGTACCAAACTTTTAGCTCTAATTTTCCCACGTGCTCCGATCATAGATTTCTCAATTCGCTTATTTGGCTTTCTAGTATTTGTTAATTTATTTCAACTCTTCATTGTCACTCCAAAGTACCTTAAAATTCTTGATTTTATCTTCTTTCTCATCTTTCAATATTTGGTTTATGATCTTCACTTCAAAAACTCAATTCCTTCTCATTTTCTCGTCGATTTACCAATGCGACTCGATTTAGGGGATTTTATCCTATAATCATAAAAATGACTAAAATTAAATATTTATCGATTCTAAAATGCTTAAGACTACAGGGAAACTCTTCATTAAGGTGTCAAGATAAGTGCATAAATTACACTTATCACATATAACTCGTAGCCTACACCAATAGCTATATATCCCGTCTTCGCCTCCATGCAATACATTATTTTGTTCAACCCACATAACCCAAAGCATACAACCTATTTGAGAAAACTCTTCATCCTTGCAACCTCGAAAGAGTGCCACCATCATGTCCCAAATGTCTGGATGGAGATGAGCTTTTATGAAACCCCACCGTCAAGCTGCATGCCAAATTTGTTTTACCACATCACACCAATACAATGAATGCACGCAGCCTTCTTCCTCACTGCACCACACACAAACAAAGTACACGGAACCTTTCGACTAACTAGATTAACCTTGGTAGGCAAAGAATAATGGTTCAACCTCCAAAAAAATCTTCACCTTGGGCGAAAGTTGTAATTTCCAAAGGCCAACCCACCAATCTCTATGTGCTATCACGATTATCCCAATATCATTTTCTATTTCATTCATCATAACCCTGTATCCATTTTGGACTAAATAGCACCCCCTTACTATCATAGTTCCACATTAATTTACCCTCAGGTATGTTCAGACTGAAAGGAATCGAGAGAATAATGTCATTGTCAATTGGGAAGAAGAGTTCGTGTGCTACCATAGGGTCACTAACCAACTGCACCTCTTCTCTAACTGGGCTTATAGGAAAAAATGACGTAGGTCTCGGTATCCACTTGTCATGGTAAATTTGTAGAAATTCTCCGTTACCGACCTGCTAACAAAGGCCTTTCTGTAGAAACCCACGGCCTCATAAAATGCTTTTCCACATGTTAGAGGAACGTGCCCTATTTGATACTGCTAGGAAAAAATTATCACGTTGATATATGTTTCGACAAATTTTTCCAGCAAGAAAATTAGGATGGATAAGTAGCCGCTATGCTTTTTTAGCTACCAATGCGTGATTAGAAGTCCCTAAATCTCTGAAGCCCATACCACTGAGGCATTTTGGCAAACAAATATTTTTCCATCAAGTCCATGCTACTTTCGAGCTGCATCTGATTGCACCACCGCTGTATAATAGATTAGAGATCATAACATAGTGAGCTCGGGAGCATAAACAAACTCATATCGTATGTTGGGATAGCTTGCAACACATATTTGATATGTACTTCACGTTCTCGCGAAGAACAAATTACATTTCCAGCCTTTTACCAGCTTGTTCACTTTGTCCTGTGTTTTTAGCTAATCTAAGCAATCCAGAAAAGGCCTCGACACATAGCAATAAGAGATAAGGTGATAGAGGACAACCCTGTCGAAGTCCATTAGAAGGCACCACGTGACCTTGTACTCAACCAATTAGATTAAAAGAGAACTGAGTTGTTAAGATGGAGTTGTACACCAACCGAGACCATCTGGTTAAGAACACCTTACACTTCATCAGTGTCCAAATAAATCTCTATTCCACTCTATCGTAAGCTTTAGATTTATCAAGCTTCAATGCCAAAAAACCCTTCCGTCCATTGCAACGTTAGCTCAAAAAGAGAAGTAATTCTAACGTAGCAATTGTGTTGTCTATGATGAGTCTGTCAGGAACAAAAACATTTTGATTAGAAGCAATAAGTGATTAAATCAACTATTTTAGAATATTTCTGGTAAAGTTTTTTTTAGATTATAAGCAGTGAGTCCTACATAAATATGTGGATAAAAATAGATAAAATTTGTGGGTCCTAAGAAATGTGTGGATAAAAATGATGTTTAACCAACTTATAAGTACTTATAAGCACTAACAAACATGTTCGTAGTATGTTCAACATTATTTTAGAAGTAATCTTATCCACCACATTGTATAGACTGGTCAGCCTAAAATGTGCTAGTCTTTTTGGGGTTGGTTTCTTCGAAATCAGAGCAATGTTTGTGGTTTTAAAAGACTGTAGAGACCTCTATTATTCAGCACCTCCAAGTAAGAGGCAGTAATTGAATCCCAAACCAGATAATTGTAACGTTGAAAAAAGACTACATGAAAGCTACCAGGGTGGGGACTTTTGACTTTTGATGGTCCCATGAATTTCAATGCCTTGGATACCTCCTCCTTAATAAACGGGGCATCTAACAGTGTCTTGTCGTTACTGGATAATATAAAAAAAAATCCCCTACACCACGGTTTCTAATTCTGTCCCAAAGGGTTGTTGGCTACAAAAGAAATCTCCAAAGAAGTTATCCAATACTCCAACCACATGTTTGTCTCCTTTCCTCAACATTCCATCGTTGTCCCTCAACCTTAGGATTTGATTTTTCCTTCTTCTACTAATAGCTTCGAAAGAAAGAATTTTTGTTTCTATCCCCATCACGAAGCCAATCTACTCGGGCTCGCTATTGCCAATATGAGACTTCTTCAAGCAACAAGATAGAGATTGAATGTTCCAAACTTTTAATCTCGCCTATATACTCAGGTAAATTTGGTGAACTACATAATTGGGCAAGCTGATCTCGATCCTTCCTCAAGACCTTCTACTGATATCTGAATTTTTCAGTACTCCAAGAAGTTAGAACCACCCCACATTTAGTCAACCCATATTGGATCTGGGCAAGCTAGTTCGAACTTTGTATAGTTTTGGCACCCAAATCCCAGTTCTAAGTAATGAAATCATCATACCCATTATCTCATAGCCAAAAAGGCTCAAACCAGAAAGTCTTTCATCTACACCTCTGAATTTAATCGACCAGGGAACCCTATAGATGTAGCAAAATGGCTCGATTTTATTAGGTATAGAATTCTAGGTGTTGGACTTCTACATGGGAAAACAAATCCCACCAAGTTTCATGACTCAAAAATATATCCATCCGTTCTTGGATGTTTGCTATATATTCATGTTTATTATTACAGGTGAATATTGGGCAGGTAAAGTCCAGATTCTAACGTGCACAATCTATCAAAATCAAATGGAATGCCATCATTACAGTTGAAGAAGTGTCAGAATCGCCAAATTTCCCAATCCTAGACAATTTATCATTAGAACTCCACCACAAACCTAATGCAATGAATTGCTACTTTTGAGCGGCCGAAGCAGGCGCCAAAAATCATAATGCCCCTCCAGTATTGGAGAATTATAGAAATTGATAAACTGTCAATTCAAAGAATCTAGAGCACTGACGAATGCATCTATGTGCCCACATGAATAAGATTGAATAGCTACATCCCATCTGTCCCCACCTTCTTCTTCCTTTAAGTCTCATCCAACTCTTTGACCTCTTAGATTTATCTTTCCCCTTGCTGACTTGTTATCACCTAGCTCATCCTCATCCCTCCAATCCATTTGTCATCGAAACCATCTCCGTGGCTGTAGCAGATTGAGCCACCACCACATCCCGGTCATTCTCATTATTTTCACCACCAACAATGTTAGTCGCCATATCTCATTCCATATGTATTCTCCTTATAGTGCTCTCTTCACTCTTCGTTTTATCGTGTACCCCTCGTTATGAGCCCTACTCTCCTCACCAGAAACTACATACACACTTATCAGCACTGCACTCACAGAAAGACTTTGTGTCCTCGTCTTATCCAAATAGAGTTCACCGGCATAAATCTCTCTACCGCAACTCCGTGCTTGTGTTGGGGGGTAACCCTGCCTTCTCTTATATTGAAATGGATGCTCAGAGCCAATCTTTGTATCTCCTCATATCCGGTTCGGCCAATGGATGAGGTAAAGATGTCGCCTCATATTCACTCATTCAATGACCAATTATTCCACACGAGGAGTAGAATTCTGGCAATATCTCATATTGAACTACAAGAATAAATTCAATATGGATTTCATCATCAAGACTAATTCATCTTCTCAAGGTCCTAGTTAACTGGTTAGACCATCCCGGATCAATATGATGAGAATATCTATTGAAAACCATAAGATTTTTCAATATAATGAATTCTCACGTGATGCTTGTTCTCATGGTATATAAACCAATAGACTTTTAATAGTTTAAATCGAGATTGAATTCCCTGCATTTCTAAAAATTATTTAGAGTGATATATGGGGGCCCCATCACCCTTCATGTTGATTATCTATATATTATTTGTATCTAATATATATATCTACTAGATGATTGTATGGTGATATTATTCGCAACTTGAAGTTTGCAAGATTACACCAACACGGTGGTGTGTCTTGTCAAAGCTAGTGAGTCTAAATCTCAAACATTTAATAAATGTTAGTTGAGATGATGTTAAATGGTTTAGTAATATTGTTTGTTAACGTTTCCAATTAAATTATAAACCATTACTATTAAGAACAAAGTGTTTCCTATTTTTATCTAGGGAATGCTATTTTATATGCAGAAACACTTATACGCATCATGCCAAAATCAAAGCTATCCCCGCTATAGTTGTCTTATGGTCTAAGCCTAATATTACCCATCTAATGATTTTTAACAGTACAATATATGTACAATCAGTCCACCATAATGCACTGAGATGGGCATTAAAAAATGTTAAGAATACATGTTTAGTTTAGAACATTATAAAATATCTTAAGTCCTAACGGGTGATATTTTATAATACGATTTTTTGAATGTCATTTTGATAAGACAGTTTTCTCAACATTAGTGGAGAGAAATTAAATAGTTGGAAAGAATACATAAAAATACAGCATATTATGTTTTCTAGATCCTTGCACATGACAATACAAACTAGAAGTTGGACAAATAACTCATTTATAAGTTATACAATTGACAGATGCATTTACTGACCAAATAGATTAAATCAAATCTCATATACCAGCTGTAAGTACTCTAATTTGTATTGACATCCTTGAAGGATAATCCATTAACATTATATCTGGTAAATTAATAGCACGTCTGAAGCGTGGTGATATTTGATTCTAAAATTTTTCAAATTAAAAATAGAGACAAATATAAAGATAGTCCTATTGAGTAGGTGTATACTCTTGGAGAGTGTATAGACATAACTAATTATAAAACACCAGAAGAGGTTCAGCTAACTGAAATAATAAAATGAAAAGATCTCGTTAAGTTATGTTGTTATGAGAATGAAATGGATTCAAAAAAGAAATGTTGTTGACAACACTTTTGTACATAATGAAGCGCTTCATATTATGAAAGGTAGCAATGATATTGAAAAAAATATGTCAAAGAATTAATTGGTCAAATAAAAGGATACAATCCAAGTAAACTGAATTTATTAGAAAAACCTGAAGTTTATGGACCTATAGTATGAGCACCTAAATGTGTATACTTATGCGAAAATGAAATAAGAAAACAAAGTCGTAACATGTAATGCACGACTTTTAACATTATGAATTTCGCAAAGGCTTATGTAAAGTAATCACAAGTTGATATCTTGTTAGCCTGTCAATGCATAACATAGATGCATATAATGAATATTGTTATAACCAACTCATCTAGCATAATTAATAAAACTATATATATAAATCCCTAGAGGATTTAATATGCCTAAAGCATATAGTTCAATTTTTTAAGAACTTAATCGATAGAACTACATATCTAAAGTGATATTATAATGAGGGGGAGTAAATATGTGTTGTACTCTTTTCTTTGACTAAAGTTTTGTCCCATTGGATTTTTCTAGCAAGGTTTTTAATGAATCATCTTTCATGGCGTATTAAAAGAATTATGTACTATTTTTTTTTTCACTAAGATTTTTTTCCACGGGGTTATTTCTAGTAAAGTTTTAACGAAGCATATTCTTTCTGTAAATGACATCCAGTTAGAAGTGGTATAAATGTTATAGTTATGTGTGTCCATAACATAAAAAAATATTTACCATCATCATAACCCTATGATTATACTCCCGTGTGTTATAAATTATATATGAGACCCCTCAAGAGAACAACAACAATATCTATTTTTAATATAATTGTATCAAACCATCATGTTGACTTTAGTCAACCAGAAATAATTTATGAAGATGATATTGCTTGGAGGTTGTAACACACAGCACATTTCACAAGAGTTATTTTATACAAATTTTAAGAAGATGACGACATTGAAGACATTGACGGACAAAATATAGATAGCTTGATACAAGCTTTTTTCATTGATTGAAATCAATGGGAGTAGTTGTACTCTCGATACAAGCTTTTTTCATTGATTGAAATCAGTGGGAGTAGCTGTACTCTTTTTCTTTCGCTCAGGTTTTGTCCCACTTGATTTTTCTGACAGGGTTTTAATAAGACAGCATTTAATTATCCCAAATTTTTGATAATTTTTTTATTTGATTGGTATTTTTGTCTCATTAGATTTTTACCAAACAAATTTTTTAACAAACTTGTGTAATAAGTCATTCAAGGAGGAGTATTGTAAAATTATAGATAATGATGAATG
The DNA here is from genome assembly GCA_030279155.1 of Forsythia viridissima. Lineage (NCBI taxonomy): Eukaryota > Viridiplantae > Streptophyta > Magnoliopsida > Lamiales > Oleaceae > Forsythia > Forsythia viridissima. The sequence goes on along the minus strand of CM059033.1, from coordinate 39,507,121 downwards.
ACTATTTAGTTGTATCTAGATGTCTATGTAATTATCTACTTACTCTAGAATAGTGTATTTAAATCAGATTGCAACTACCTTTGAAACTATATAAATAAGGTTTATTCTTATAATAAATTTATATACTTGAGTTTTGAATCTTGCTATTGTCTTGTCTTTTTCTCTCTACTTTTCTAGTTTTATAATTTATTCCTTTTCTTGGTCAAAATTTTGCATCAAATTTGTCATTCTTTTAAAATAAAAATGTCATTTGTTTAGCAAAATACAAATTAGATGAAATCAATATGCATAGAAAGATGAAAATTTTTTACTTTGAACTAAAAATTATTTTTAATTAAATTATAAAAAGATAAAGAAAATTATAGTTTTAAATTTAGTATAAACACCCAAGGTAAAATATAAAATGTATATATATATATATATATATATATATATATATATATATATATATATATATATATATATATATATATATATATATATTTCAAAGGTTTGTGCAATTTGCTCTTAATTTTTAGAACTTACATTTAAAATAAGTAATTTTTAATTATGAGCAATGAAACAAATTTATTTTAAAAGTATGAGTAAGTTGCAGCTAATGTCCCCAAGCTTTACTCCCTTTCCACTTTTATCCTTGATGATAAATATTTTTCTCCTTCTCTGAGCATGGCGGCAACAGTGGTGGAAACCTACAAAAGGTGAGGGGCTTTTTTTCTCCGTGTCCACTCCGGTGTGATAATCAGTATGTAATTAAAATATTTGTGCTAAATAGTAATATGGAGTGTATAAGAGTTGTGCGTTTTGTTTTTACTTGGAAGTTGGCCTTTATATAGAGATGACCTGTAGTTATTGATAACGGGTGTCTCTTCAAATCTCTCATTTGATAACGGGTGTCCCTTCATCTCCCTCATTATTAGGAGTTAATGAGGGATGTTTCATCTTTCCAATTGTTGAGAGATGTTTCGTCTTTTCAATAACTGGTGGTAACTATCATTCCACGGGTCGCCTGCCTGGCTAACTTGACTACAGTTGGGTTTTTGTAGTCTATCTATCAGAAGCGTGCTCATGAGACCAATGAGTCGGGCGAATCGTTGAGGCAGGAGTGCCAAGACGTGCTACCATAGGTAAATAACATATAGCAGTTGTCATTAATTATATCATCATAAGTTCATCTACTTTTCATAGACTATCGTGAATAGGAAGTAGAAATAATCTACCACACATGCTTCTTTCAAAAAAATTTAGAGATTCATCGCCTTGATTTTCGGATAGAGGCTTCATTGGCCTTGTTTTTCAGATAGAGGCACATCGCCTTGATTTTCAGATAGAGGCTCATTGGCCTTGTTTTTCAGACAGAGGCTCATCGCCTTGTTTTTCAGACAAATGCTCATCGCCTTGATTTTTAAACAAATGCTTATTGCCTTGTTTTTCGGACAGAGGTTCATCACCTTGTTTTTTAGACATAGGCTATCGTCTTATTTTTCAGACAGAGGCTCATCGCCTTGATTTTTAAACAAAGGGTCATCGTCTTATTTTTCAGACAGAGGATCATCGTCTTAATTTTTAAACATATGTTCATCGCCTTGTTTTTCAGACAGAGACTCATCGCCTTGATTTTTAAACAAAGGCTCATCGCCTTGTTTTTCAGACAAATACTTATTGCCTTGATTTTTAAACATAGGCTCGTCGCCTTGTTTTTTAATGGTGACTATCACTTTGATTTTTAAATAGTGGCTATCACCTTGATTTTTAAACATAGGCTCATCACCTTATTTTTCAATGGTGGCTATCACCCTGGTTTTTAAATAGTGGTTATCGCCTTGATTTTTAAACTTAGGCTCGTCACCTTATTTTTCAATGGTGGCTATCACCTTGATTTTTAAATAGTGGTTATCGCTTTGATTTTTCAACAGAGGCTTATCGCCTTGATTTTTAAATAGAGGCTATCACCTTGATTTTTAAATTGTGCCTATCGCCTTGATTTTTAAACATAGGCTTATCGCCTTGATTTTTGGATAGAGGCTATCTCCTTATTTTTAAATAGTGGCTATCACCTTGATTTTTAAACATAGGCTCATCGCCTTGATTTTTAAACATAGGCTCATCGGCCTTGTTTTTTAGACAGTAGCAGCTGAACTTGTTTTTGAGACAGTAGCAGTTGTCATTGTTTTTCAGATAGTAGCAGATGGCGTTGTTTCTCAGATAGTAGTAGTTGTCATTGTTTTTCAGACAGTAGCAACTGGCCTTGTTTCTCAAACAGTAGCAGCTAGCCTTATTTCTAGCCTTATAAGCCACTCTACTTTTCATAGACTATTGTTAATGAGAAGTAGAAGTAATCTAACGCACCTGCTCATCTTTTTTTTTAACCTTGGGTGAGCTCGCCTTTCTTTGAGCGAGCTCGCCTAGGCTTCTTTTTTTTTTTAATTGACCTTGGGTGAGCTCGCCTTGGATTGGGCGAGATCGCCTCACCTCGCCACGAATTGGTGAGCTTGCCTCACCTCATCTTGGGTGAGCTCACCTAAGTTTTTTTTTTTTTTTTACCTTGCATTGGGCGAGCTCGCCTCGCCTCGCCATGGATTGGGTGAGCTCGCCTCGTCTCATCTTGGGTGATCTCGACTAAGTTCTTTTTTTTAAGTCGTGGGTAAGCTCGCCTTGCAAAATTTTTAAACCTTGGCTCGACTAGCTTGCCTTGGCTTGGGTAAGGTTGCATCGTCTTAGATGAGCTTGTCTTTATTATTTCGAGGTTCGGGCTCGTCCCAAGTCTTCCTTTTGATAGACTCAAGTTCATTTGGATCTTTCATACTTTTGGTAATGAGATATGCTTCTTCAACGTCCACATACTTATCACCTCTCTTGAGTAACTCATGTATCGTATCTGGCGGGTTTTTTTAGAGTGACATCTTGAAAGGACGACTTCGAGTTCCATTCATCATGGCAGTGACTACAGCAGACATCTGCAGATCTTTGATCCCCAACGTGGCTCTATTTAACCGGACAATGAAATTTTTCAACAGTTCATCCTTGTCCTGTGTCAATTGTATTAGACTGATAGCAGTTTTCTTAACACGTTTGTTGCTGGCAAAGTGTGTAGCAAAACTCTTAGAAAAATCATCAAATGTACAGATCGATTTTGAGAAAATGGTGGCTACCCAGTCTCTGGCCTCCTGCCTAAGTGTTGGCGGAAAAGCCCTGCACACAATCGCATCTGGGGTGGCTTGCAATCTCATCAAGTCAACAAAAGCCTTGAGGTGATCGACAGGATCAGAGGATCTGTCGTACTTCTCCATCTTTGGCTATTTAAAGTCTCGTGGCAAGGGAACTGCTATCACTTCTAAGAAAAAGGGATCTTCTTCCAACACCATAGATTGTGGCCTACTACTTTTCTTAGACATATCCTCAGCTATTGTACGACCCATCATGTCTTTTAATCGCTGCTCCAGGCTTAACACTGGTGTCTCAACTAGTGTGGACGTGGGCACCCATGACAATTGCCCACAATGTAGATTTGGGCCAGATGTCAATGAATAGAAATAGGGTACGAAAGATGGAGCCAAAGAAACTGGAGCCTGCAGTGGAGCTGCCATTGGCGGTATTTCCATTGTTGAAAAGTTAAAAGTCTGGGGAGGAGTTCCTGGAGGTGAGTGCCCTATCAGTTGAGGGCTAGGACTCTGGGGTGGAGTCCCTGGTGGTAAAGATCCTACCGGTAGAAGGTTAGGACCCTGCGGTAATTGACAAATCACAGCGTTCCAATCTTGGAGTAGAGTCGTTAAGGCTGCCACCTGAGTTTGTAGTGCCGCAAGTTGAGCGGGCAGAAGCAAATTCTTTTTGTTGATGATTAGTGGCAGCGTTAGACTCGGTGTCTACATATCCGACAGGAGCTGGTGGAACGGTTACATTCGTAGTTCTTCTAGTTTAAGCCATGACTTATTGTGCATTTCCTACAGACGGCACCAATTAATGATAAATATTTTTCTCCTCCTCCGAGCACAGCGGTGACAGTGGTGAAGACCTACAAAAGGTGCGGGACTTTTTTCTCCCGTGTCCACTCCGATGCGATAATCAGTATATGATTAAAACATTTGTGTTGAATAGCAATATAGAGTGTATAAGAGTTGTGTGTTCTGTTTTTACCTGGGGGTTGGTCTTTATTTATAGGGATGGCCTGCAGTTATTGATGACGAGTGTCCCTTCATCTCTCTCATTTGATAATGTGTGTCCCTTCATTTTCCTCATTATTAGGAGTTAATGAGGGATGTTTTATCTTTCCAATTGTTGAGAAATATTTCGTCTTCCTGATAACTGGTAGTAATTCTCATTCCATGGGTCGCCTGTCTGGCAAACTTGACGACAGTTGGATTATTGTAGTCTATTTATCAGAAGCGTGCTCATGAGATCAACGAGGAAGGCAAATCGTTGAGGCGGGAGTGCCAAGACGTGCTACCATAGGTAAATAACATATAGCAACTGTCATTATTTGTATTATCAATCCCTAACCTTCATTTGTTGACATTTTGTCCTCAACCTTTGATAAATTGGCACACATGGTCATCAATGATGCTTTTGTCCAAAATTTTTATTAAGCAGTCATATAATGACAAATTTTCCCTCGCACTTGAACAAGAGAAACAAGATACCAAAAAAAAATTAAAAAAAATCAACATCATGGTAGCTAATAGAGGTGGCAAAATGGGCTGGCCCAGTGGGCAGTTCAGATAATTCAGAATCTGGGCTAGGCCAGTTCTATAAAAAATTGATCAAGTAAAAATTGGACCAATTTAACCTAGTACAACTAACCCAACGGGATAATTGGATTGAAACCAGGCTGGCCTAGAAAAAAATTTTTTTTGACCCAAATCACCTATCCCACCCCCAGTTGCTCTCTGGAATAGCAAAAGGGAGGAATTTTCCCCCATTTGCCGGTGCCGGAAACAAGGGGGAAAAATTCGCCCCCCTCTCGTTTCGCGACCCGGGAAATCCCGGCGACAAGTGGAGAGAAGATGTTGGCGGTGGGGGTGATGAAGATGTTGAAGTTTTTTCCCTTTTTTTTTCAAAATTATTATTTAAAAAAATAAATTAAAAATTTATTTTGGGCTAGCCCATTAGCCCTGTGACACAAAATCGGGCTGGGTTGGCCCAATAAATATGAGCTCGTATAAAATTGGGCCAAGACTAGCTCAACCTAATTTTTTGTTTGGCCCATTAAATTTTGGATTGGGCCAGCCCATTTGGTCCATTTGCCACCTCTAGTAGCTAGCTAGAGTTCTAAGTTCCCTCTAGTCCCACCACCACCAACCACTGCAAGATCTAATTCTTGTTTAAATCGACATCATATACGTTGTTGCTAAAGAACATGAGTTTGTAAAGTGGATTAATAGACTTTTTGGAGTAAAACAAATGGGATCATGGGTTTGTTTAAATTGATTTTGCAGCATCAAATAAAACAAATGGTTTCATGCGTTTTTCCAGTAAATTGAAACGGTATATTGACACGGTAGAATCTATTTTTAATGGCATATTTGAAAACAAATGTAGTAACCTCAAATCGATATAACTTTTTATTTTAAGTTTTTGTAAACTAAAACCCAAATAAATCCTAACAATATATAAGAGTTGGTTGCCATTTTTACTGTTCACGCGACGCCCAAAACGGCGACGTTTCGATAAGTAAAATTGGTCTCTCCAGAACGACGTCATTTCAGGATATATATAAATACCATATTTGTGCTGATTTCTACTGTCCACATCGTGCAAACCCTAAAACGGCGCTCGGTTGGCATTTGGTTTCATTCGGATCCACCAGAAATCAGGAATTTCAACCCTTCGTTGGACTTAGATCCATATGAAATCTTCAATATCTCGTTGTTCTGTCATTTGGTTTCATTCAGATTGACACACGGTATTGTTTTTTTTTTTTTGGGTTTCTTGATTTTTGGTTTTAGTTCGACAAAGAAGTTCCAAATATCCCAGAAATTTGTAGATCTGTAATTCGTAGTTCGTTTGGCAGATTCGAAGCTTTCTAGACTCATGGATTTCATGTATTTGTGTTCTGCGTATATGGCTGCCCTAATCTGACCATTGAGGTATGTTTGGTTTTAATTTGTTTCCCTTGTTTTTGGTTTATTGGAGCTGTACACATATAGTTGGATAATCGAATATAATTTATAAATTTCTGCGTTGAAATACCTTCGTAAAATTTTACTGTAATGAAGAACAATGTAACCTCTTTTACACACGAACAATTAGTTGAATTTATTTATTTATTTTTTTGACAAAAGAAAAACGTGATGAAAAATAGAGAAAAAAATTACCTGGGTCTGCCTATTAAGGGAGTTTTGAGATGAGGTAGCGGGCTGGATTTCGGGAGCTTCCGCCATTGGAGCTTCTTCTCCTTCTTAGGCTATTGAGATTCAAAGAGTCCTCATTTTCTTTTAATTTCTATTTTTCTGTGTGTATATATATCCTTATCATAATCCTAATCCTATCTTATCATAACCTAATCCTAACAATCTATAAGAGTTTGTTGCCATTTTTACTATTCACGCGACGCCCCAAACCCCAAACGGCACCATTTTGGTAAGTTAAGAACGCAATTTTTTTTTTAAATTGGTCTCCCCAGAACATGTAAAATATGTGAACAGTAATTGTGGAATTTGAGATATAAAAATAGTAAATCGGAAAAATAAGTTGGTGAGAATGAGTTAACGGACCAAAAGCCCCTGAAAAACTCTAGCCGCCTAGCACTACCCAGTCATATTCCAAAGCCCAACTAATCTAAAAAAGAACCTCAATATCTGAAATTATTGGGAAGATAATGGTCACTTAAGTTGGATTATATTGTCCTGGATATATGCTGGTTTGTTTGAGAATTACTCTTTTAGCAATTGTGGAAGAGAAATTGCACTTTTTGACATTCTTAATGTATGTCGAGTAGAGCATTGTCTAGATAATCTCTCTCTCTGTGTGTCTCTGTGTGTGTGTGTGTGTTGTGGGGGGGGGGGGGGGGGGGGGGAGAACTGGAATGGGGACTTGGATTAGGAACATCCATTAGGGGTGTGTGTGTATAATCTGTTATATTAGTTTAGAAGTTGAGAGAAAAATAGTCTTGGAAATATTCTTTTATCAATCTGGAAAAGGCAAATGACATTTACAATCCCTTGACATTTTTAGGATTCTTTGCATTTTGGTTCCATGCTGTGAAAATCTTGATACATCTCTAATAATTCAAAGCTATCCACACAAGTACAAATCACTAAAATCCCAATTGGACGACAGAAACAATTTATTGCATTCCAAGGACAAAACTAAATTCATTTATTCAGTCTGCTTCTAAATTCTTATGTGCCTCTTTGATGTACATACTGCATTAAATATGCTGTTTTGCTTTAGCTATAAAACAGAGCAGCAATATTATCTGTGTAATCAACACCAATTTTCTGCATGCTACATGCATTAGAATTAACTGAATTTCTTTTCTGAAGGAATCGCAACTGAAAATTTTTATTCTCCTTTGAGGAATTGTTTAGTTTCGAAGAGCCCGATGGGAGTGTTTGTAGAAAAGTTGAGTGCTCAGGTTGCCCTGGGGGCTGAGCTCATAATTCCTTGTGGCAACAACACAGACAAGGTTCATATATGATGGGAGCTTTTCATTAGTATGATTTATGGGGATACTAACAAAATTATTTGATGGAGATTTTACTCAAGAATTGTCAAAACTTACACGAGTATTTTACACAGACAAAATAAAAAGAAATAGTTTCTGATTTATTCTCCTTTTCCCAGGAAGGACCAAAGTAGAGAGAGTGAAAAGTAGTCCTCTTTTGAAACTCTAACTTGATTCCCCCAAATCAAGTTAGAACATTCTAGAAAATGATGCGCTTCGAAAGAAGTGAAATGAAAATTTACACGTAACTGCCCTTAACTTTGTGCATACTTTGTGCTGTATGTAGATAATTTACAAGAAAACATTGTAGACACTTTGTATGCACTATGATTGTCTGTATTATTTAACTATAAAATAGATGTTGAAGAAGAAAAATAAATTTGAGCATGGGGGGTTGGGAGATACACTCCAACCAAAATGCAAAGAATTCAAGTAGACCAATTTAGTTTAGAAATGTAGTTTGCAAAATAATTTTTATTTACTTGTTCATACTTGCATCAATATTTTCGCACAATGCATTTGGAGAAATGCAAGGACAAAAATGAAAATTTGGGGACAGATGTATCCTCCGTGGAGGATAACCAACTATTTTCGATGATATTCGAGAATGAAGTCAGTGAAGATGTACTTGCACATTTGGAGTAAGTAGGGCATTAGGTAAAATGATTTAAATGCAAGGTTCTAACTCTTTGAATATAAGTTTTGTACTATTTTGTTTTTCCTTTGATTTCTGATGTTAAATTACTGGTATTTATTTAGTGTTTTATGTTTTTTTATTCGTAAAGAGCAGTTCAGGAACGGCATGGCGTGAGAGGCTTCGATGTTTAGCTGTGTTTGATAGGCTTCATGGAGATCCTGCTAAACCTTCATCCACTCTCGTTGTTAAAAAGGTATACTCTAAAGAAAGTGCTCATATTCGAGAATTCTCTGATTTTTTTAGCTATTCTACTTTCTAATAGATCATTTGTAAATAACGAGGGCTCATATTGGAATGTTTACAAAATTGTTATTGGGGTCAATTCGAATTTTTCCAGTGGTTGTTAAGTATTTGAGTTTGACTATTAAATTTTGTATTTTGAAGATTTGATTACTGAATTGATTCTACACTCTAGGCCCATACAAGTTCATCGATCCACATAAATTTATATTCTTTCACTACATGGCTTTTCTACGTTGTGGCAATTTTTCCCCTTTTTTGTGTTGTGGCATTTTTCCCCAGTATCAAACAAACGTTCGGATGAATTGATTTAAAACCAAATTGGTGTAATTCTCTTTTTGCGGGTAGAAATGGAAATGTCTATTTGATAGTTTTTGCTTCCAAGACTGTTCATGTTTTTGTTTTTGGAAAATAGGGCAAATAAATGTATCTTTTGTTATTAGAAGTGAACCCGTAATGTTCAAAGCAGGAAACTTTGATTTCATACCGATTTCTTCTTATCTCCTGTCAGCTTTGCAGAAATATAAGCACAAACAATGTCCAAGATTCTGATGTTCGGCCTGTCTCAGTCTTGGAAGATACTCTAAATTATCTTCTTAACTTGTTGAAGAGTGATTGTCATTTTGAGGTGGTTCATCACTTCATCTTTGATAGGACAAGATCAATAAGGCATGATCTTCCCATGCAAAATGTTACCAGTGATCAATTGATACATATGTATGAAAGGATGGTATGCAATTACCTGAAATGTGGTTTAATGTAATATCTCATCCCTAATTAAGTTGACAATAAGTTTTCTACTTATGACATAGGTCACTTTTACCTAAACTAGAGTTGATCTTGGCAACCCAGATGTGAGCAGAGTTGTGCAAATTGTCAAGGTAAGAAAAAGAATTTCTTTGAAATTTGAACTGAATTATTAACATTTTCAATTTCTACGATGCGGATGTATATACGTTTCATTTATTTTAGTCGCCTCTTCTCAAGAATCCATACTAATAACTACACTTTTGGACATACAATTTAATTGCACTAATAGCATAAAATAATTACTATGAAAATTAAAAATCATCCTTCTTGCAATATTGTTTATTGGTTCTAAGTAGACTTATTTCAACTTCAACTAATACAAAAAAAGTATTAATTTTAAGTCTTGCTTCACTGATAAATAAATTTACCCATAAATAAACTTATTAGTGAAATTTGCTAGACTGAATATGCTTTCTCCTGTAGAACGCACGCTCTCTTGTAGAACGTATGCTTGACTGGAATTGTTGCGAAACACAAGGAATTGACCATGTGTAATTTCAGAGAGCTCACATCTCCAAAAGTAAATACAATAAACATATTTAAAGAAAGGTCGCTTTTACTGATAATTTGAGAGAGCTCATTCAGACAACTATCACTTTTAACTGATAATTTCTCTAATAGTAAAAGATAGGAAACCCCATTGGGCAAGGTCTGTTGAAGAAATCATTCATTAATAGTAAGATAGATAACTGATAGCTTTAAATACATCAGTTATTAATTATGAACTTCAAAAAATAAGTAAAGACAAATGGAAACCAATTGATGGATGAGAATGTTTTCACTTTCGGTTTGATTCACTTTCTGTTGTTATGATGCTTTTATTTCTGATCATTAGTGTTCTCATCTTGGTTTGTTCATGGCATTACACTGTATTTGCATCTTACTTGTGATTGTAAGTGGTTTCTGGATAGACTTTGACACTTTTTTTTTTCAAACTTATTCCCAATATATACTTCCCAGTAATATCTCATGTAATCAGTACTTGAAACTTGGCAATAAACATATTTAAAGAAATTTCGCTTTTAACTGATAATTTGAGAGAGCTCATTCGGACAACTGTCACTATTAACTAATAATAATTCCTCTAATAGTAAAAGATAGAAAACCTCCTTGGGCATGGGTCACTTTTACCTGAACTAACTATTGAAAAAATCATTCATTAATAGTAAGATAGATAACTGATAGCTTTAAAGACTTCAATTATTAATTATGAACTTCAAAAAATAAATAAAGACAAATGGATACAAATTGATGGATGAGAATGTGTTCACTTTTGCTTTGATTCAATTTTTGTTGTTACGATGTGATCATTAGTGTTCTCATCTTGGTTTGTTCATAGCATTACGTTGTATTTCTATCTTACTTGTGATTGTAAGTGGTTTCTAGATGGACTATGACACTTTTTTTTCAAACTTCTTTCCCATTATATACTTCCCAGTAACATCTCATGTAATCACTACTTGAAACTTGAATAATGTGCATGATTCTTGGATGTACACCTTCAGTGGCTTGATGATTTCTGTGATGTACACCTTCAAGATGAGTTTCTTCAGTCGTGTTGGTCTCTTGAAAATGATAGAAGATAGAAAAGGGACAAATTACTACACAATAGCACGTTTGATTAATTTGCTTACTACGATCCCATGGTCTGTATTTCTTTCTTATTGCGGCAAAATGACAAAATTTGAATATGAAATCTAACCACATAACTTTCATGTAAAGGTACAATGATCGTGATCCTTTATCTGGGGATGATCAATCATATATGGTGGACAATGTATGATTGGACAATGTGTTGAATTACCATCCAGATGAAACTGCAACGATTGGAGATGGATTAAATTATATCATGGTATGCTAATTTGTTCTTCATTAATCAGTTAAATGTCCGTTGTCATAAAAAATTGACTTCCAAATCGGCATTTTACAAAAAATCTTGCGTAATTCATTGGCATTTTAGAGTATTCATTTCTGAGCAAACAATTGTAATACATGAAGAAGATGGACTAGAAATAAGCTGCTTGGTTCACATGCGCAATCATCATTGATGCAAAGTAGAAGTTTTCTCTTGTGTCCTTGTCTATTGTACTGGGCTGCGTTCACACATTTTTTCCATAAATGAAAATGTTCAGTCCTCTTTAATTGACTATCAATACAGGTGTGTTCAGAACAATATGTTGTCTAGAAGAGTGCCATCCAGACTTCTCAAAAAGGATCCTTTGAAGTGAGTACCTATAGTTTAACTTAGGACCATGAGACGATAAAAATCATTACTAATCGTGGAGCTAATTATATGCTTCCATCATATGATGTATTTTCTTCAACCATTGAAATTGTTTATATTCTGTATAGTTTGCTTCCTTTTGCACTCTGTTTAAAGAGGAAGGAAACATATTTGCATATCCACTACATTAGGATGATATCATAATCGCGTAAGGGCCAGAAACTATGGGTTTACTATAGGTACATCAACTACGCTGGTTGCAACTTTAAGTCATGCGGAGAGAGGATATGTTACTGGTGTTCATGAAGATATTTTTTTTGGGTACATACAAAAAATTCAACTTAATAAATTAGTTAAAGCTAACAGCTTCTTGTGCCAGATTTTAGGCATTAACCTGTTGCAACATAGAACAAAGTCCGTGAAACTTAATGAGCATGAATTTTTCTTACACTGCTTTCATAGATGGATAAATGATTTACCTTAAAATCATACTACCTCCTCTCTTAGAAGTTCATGTTCACATTTTACGTCTTACATTCTTTTTTCCTTGAGGACATATGCAACGTGGTCCAAAAATTTATACGAACATGCTTACCAATATTTTGTCCGTACGTCATTTTCATTCCGGCAACATTATCTGTTTTTTAACATTTGTGGTATACAAGCTTTACATGTCATGATTAATTTATCACTATGATTAATTTTATAAATATTTACTTCACTAATTTGCAATATGAACTACCAAAAATTAGGTTCATTGAAATTTTTTTTTCTTACAAATATTTCTTAAATAGACTGATTATCTCTTTCTTTGATCGTAGTTGGAGAGGAAAAAGTACCTTCCAGCAATTAAACACATATAGACAAGATTTGATGTCGTTTTTTTTCCTATTTTTCTTGAATTGCTTTTACTCTCTCTCTCTCTCTCTCTCTCTCTCTCTCTAAGGGAGAGAAAACTCTTAGCCCCTTCATTTTAGGTGGATAAATCAGTGTGTTTCTTCACAGAACCAAGGAGTACAAAAGGCTTGGTATTCTTATATGTACATTTTGTGGGAATTTTAGAGTAATTTTTTGGTTCTCTTTGAATGGGTTTCTTGAGAATATTTCTAGGTTTATAGTTGTATATTAAGCATTTTTTTCGCTCTCTTGGCTGATCTACGCATATGTCGGAACTTCAACTATATAATTCTACCCATTTTAACCTATTTTATGTCACTGAATCTTCGTTATTTCCCTCAAATCGAATCTGGGTTTTTCTTTATTTCTTTCTTTTATTTAAACGAATTTTTAATGTAATTTTGTGCCTTATTCTCTTATATATTGCAAAATTCAAGAATTTCTTGGATTGCTTCTACCCTCGTATGGCCCTAATTTTTGTTTGGATGCTCTTGATTAGATTTTTTCTTTTTATGTTTGGATTATGTATATTTTGATTTTTATCTCGTATATTTCTTTGTAGTGTCCCAATGATTTCGATATTGCTTTCTGAATCGAAGGGAATGGACTATTTTTGTTAGTGTAGTAATGAAATTACTGTGGGATAGTAAAAAATATTAACTTTACTGCTTGATTATACCAAATTTAGTTTATTGATTTATTGTTGGTACCATCTTATCATAAAACAGTTAAAGATAAATGGAGGATGGAAGCAATTTCCACCGATGGATGAATTAATACTCAAAACACTGGTGCTAATATTGAAGAATCTCCCCCTTCGTGAGGTATCGACTGTAATACCTAGGGTTTTCAAGTCATGGGGAAGGGGCAGTGATGAGGCCTTATTGTTGGCTGGAGATTGACATTGATGAATGGCATGCTCTCTTTTGGCTCATTTTTTTTTTCCTTGGCCTCAGTTTTTGTTGTTCTTGGCTGCAAATGTGGTCCATCTTGTGCAGTTGTGTTGGTTTTAGAAAGGTTCACAATATTATCTAACACCACATGGAAACTTTTACTAATTTTAGATTAGAATAAGAATTCCACTTGCACAATTCTCACAACATATTTTCCTTTCTTGTAATAGGTCAACCACATGAAGAATTCCAAGAACAATTTGTATATACACATAGTTATTGCAATCCTCCTTTTTCCAAATTGTTTTTGCAACTCAATTGGTACTTAGTGCGTACATGTTGGATTACTCTGTGACTTAGTGAGTAGGTGTTGTAGTTATTTATTCTTCATTCATTCAACCTAACCTAATGAGTAATGACAATTACAAGTCCAATGACATCTGTATAACGTGCACCGCACGTGCCATGACTAGTTTAAAAAGAAATGCAAGTGGAAACTAGATTTGAAAGCAAAATGTACACCAAATTAAGTGCTTGTTTGTAAAGCTTTTTGTAAATTATAAGCATTAAGTCCTACAGAATTTATGGATAAAAAATAGATAAAAATTTTAGATCATATAAAATATGTGGATAAAAATTATATTTGACTAACTTATTAACGCTTATAAACAAAAACAAACATGATGTAAGAAGAACACATCACCTTTACTTCACTCAGCTTTGAATTCATGGGTTTGTATAGCAAAATGCATATGAAATATTCCTCGTCTAGTTTCTGAGATTTTTATTGATGATGAAAGGGGGAGATTGGTGGTGGCTGGGAATGGAGCTGACGATGGTTGGAGTGGCAGAGGGTGGAATTGGAGGGTTTGGCTGGAGTTGAAGATTAACTTAGTTTTTTTTATCTTTTTTGGTATTCATTGTTGTAAATTTAAATTTAAGGGCAAATATATTATTTTATGTCTCTCTAACAGAAATTTTGAACGAAAAGTGTCATTAAGGATCGCAGGCACCAATTTTATGAAAGGTCGAAAATAATAACGTTAAGAAATAAAGATTGAAGATAAAAGTACTGAAAAAAAAAAGTAGAAGTTAAAGACGATGATAATAATTTATCTTAAAATTTACGTATGTACTTACCAAAAAACTTTAAGTCAAGTGTTTTACATGATTGTGAGATATTTTATCTATTTAACATCAATCGCAATCAATTGTGAGATGTTTTTCTCTATTTAACATCAATTTCAATTTATTAATAGTGAAGTGTTTATTTTTACATTTGTGAATAAGATGCCGAATTAGATGTGATAGTTGTTTCTTTTTAAAATAAATCGAAAAATATTAAGCTTAGATATAAGACCAAAAAGGGGAAAAAGAATAGAAAAAACAAATCCCACTGTACAAAGTGATATAGTACCAAGATTACAACTTATATAGTGTCTATACAATGAATATATACATTAGAGGGAGACTGTTTGGCTCAATTTATTTGTGTAGCAATCGTGTAAAGTAGGTTACTTATGTTTGGTTCCAATCTTTTTCTTGGAAGAATATTCATAAATTAATAGAATATCCAATCTCAGGAAACCTGCTCCCAAAATAGAATTCTGATCTCCTGCCCCCAGTGGGCAGGAAAACCTTGCCCACATGCTGACAAGTCAGCATGTGGGCAAGAAATTGCTGCCCACTAGGGGCAGCAGATCAGGACTCCCCAAAATATGGCCTATGTAATAAGTGTTACGGATGCAAGTATGGTTAAGGGTGTAAATATGAGCCGGCCCGCATATTGAGGGTTCAATTCAAGCCGTATTGTTGGTCGACTTGCTCTCGATATATGTCAAATATTACACAACAATTATAAGTATATGATTTGGAATACAAACTTGGGTCAGACTGCAGAGCGAGACCTTAGTTTCAACTGTTTTGTTGTTTGACTTACCTATACTTAGTGACACGTTTAGGGAAACTACATCGCGATTCTCACGTGTCTATTTTATTTTATTTTTTCAGAATTTAGTAAAGGGTAAAACTTTAGAACAAAAAAAGAAAATGGCGTTGGGCTTGTGTCCGCATGATCTTGCATGGGGTGTGCCTACAAGATGTGTTGAGCCACTTTACTTCACGTGCTCGCTTGGCCCGACTTGACATAAAAGTGTAGGTGTCAAGCGTTAATAGCAGGTCGAGTCACTTTACACTTCTAGATATAAATATTGCATCTTCTATAAGATATGAGAGAAAATATGTGTAGAGAAATAATTTTTTGTATTGATTCAATTGAATTATGAATAGGTTACAAGATATATATACTAATAGGAAATGAATTCTATCTAAAATAGAAATATTACATACATGGTATCTTACTACAAATACAATCCTACCAACAAGATAAAGAATAAATAATGTAAAAAATAAGCTAAGTACATATTTGTTAATATTCCCCCTTAAGCTGGAGCATGTATGTCAAAAGAGCTCAACTTGCGAGTGAAACTGTGAAATGCCTCATTGCCCAGTGCTTTAGTAAATAAATTTGCAATCTGATTGTTGCTTGGAACATAGGCAGTCTTGATCTCTCCCTTAACGATTCATTCACGAACAATATGACAATCTATTTTAATGTGTTTTATTTTTTCATGATATACTGAATTAGCAGTAATATGCATTGCTACTTGATTATCACAATATAAGGTTCCTGCTTGTGGGTGATCTACACATAAGTCTATCAGCAATTGTCTCAATCATGTAAGCTCACAAGTAATAGAAGCCATCGCCCTATACTCTGCTTCTGCTGGACGCTTCTTATTTTTCCATGATATAAGCGTCTTTCCCAAAAATATACAATATCCCATAACTGACCGTCGTGTAGTAATATCTCCAACCCAATCTGCATCACAAAATCCTGCTAGCTGCAATTTCCCACTTGATGGAAAATATAATCCTCGTCCTGGTGCCCCTTTCAAGTATCGAAGCAATCGGTGAATTGACTAAGTGTATTGAACGAATATGAGATTTCTGGTCTAGTAATGATGAGAAAAATGAGTTTCCCTTCCAACCGTCGATAGTATGTGGGATCTTTCAACAACTTTCCTTCTATCAAATTAAATTTCAATGATTGCTCCATGGGAAATGCTGCAGGTTTTGTTCCAAGTAATTCGGCCTCTTGAAGAATGTCAAGAGTATACTTCTTTTGATTTACCGAAATCCTTGATCTTGAGTGAGCAATTTCTACTCCAAGAAAGTATTTTAATGTGCCAAGGTCCTTCAACTTGAATTGAGATGCAAGGAACGTCTTTGTAGAAGAAATTACTTCTTTATCATTTTCTGTGACGATCATATTATCCACATATAATATAATAGATGTAAATAAATCACCACTGACCTTTGTAAAGAGTAAGTAATCTACATGTGATTGTTTGAACTCAAACTAAATAACAGCAAATACAAATTTTTGAAACCAAGAACGAGATGCATGTTCCAATCCATATAAACATTTATGAAGTCGAAATACAAGTGGTGTCTCCCACTGTCGACGAGATTCAAGTAGGAAAGTCATATAAACTTCTTCATCAAGATCATCGTGAAGAAAGACATTTTGTACATCTACATTATCAAGCATCTAGTTTTGAATAGAGGCAATAGCAAGTAAGCATCGAACTGTTGTTAACTTTGCAACTGGAGCGAAAGTTCATTATAATCAATTCCTTCTCATTGTGTAAACCAATTTGCCACCAGCCGTACTTTGTATCGTTCAACTGTACCGCCAGAATTAAATTTGATCTTGAACACCCACTTACAACCAATAAGATGATAACCTGGAAGAAGCAGGACAAGTAACCAAGTATTGTTTTCTTCCAAGGCACGAATGTCATCATTCTTAGTAGCTACCCATTTGGGATCCTGACATGCTGCCTCATATGTAGCTGGCTCAATGATATGAGAAATATTGTATGTAAAAGTATAATGAATAGAAGAAAGATTGCTATATGATACATACCTTGATATAGGATGTCGAGTGATGGATTTGACCGGAAGAGACCCTGCTTGAGTGGGCAAAGTATGATTGACATAGTAATCTTTAAGGTGAATTAGGGTTTGAATTGATCTTGTGGATCATCAAATTTGGTCATTTGGTATTTGGGTTTGTTCTGTCTGGTCATCTGGAGGGTGAGAAGAAGAAACCGGTCGATCAGTAGGTGAAGTCGATCGACCGGTTAAGCTCTCTGTTGGAACGGATGAGAGAACGATCGGTTAAGCAGTGTTCGAGATTTTCAGGCATGTTGTCTGTTTCTGCTATGCGTTGGGCGTCAGGTTATGTTAAATATGGCGTTTCAACATCCATAGGCATAGATTGTAGCAATGGGATGGAGTTGGTTTCGTCATTTTGCTAGGAGGCGTATGGAAATATGGTTTCATAGAACACGACTTCTCGGGACGCTACTAGCTTTCTGTAGGTTATGTCATATAAGAAGTATCCTTTTTGTCCTGAGGGTATCCAAGAAACACACACCGTTTGGCTCGTGTGTCAAATTTATGGATGTATTTAAGGTTGGTGGCAAAACACAGCAACCATAGATACGTAAATGGGAATAAGGTGGTGGTTTCTTGTGCAATTTTTCATATGGTGTTTTGTGTGAGAACAATGGCGAAGGTATTCGGTTGATAAGGTAGCAAGCTATCTTGATATGTTTCCCCCAAAATTTTAACGGAAGATTGGCTTGAAATCTAATGGCACGAGCCACATTAAGGAGGTGGCGGTGTTTTCTCTCTACCACTCCATTTTGTTGAGGGGTATAAGGATATGATCTATAGAAAATGGTACCATTTTCATCTAAAAATGTTTGCAAGGATAAGAACTTTTGACCAATGTCAAAATTCAGGGCTTTTATAGTTAGGTTGTGTTGAGTTTTAACCCAAGCAAAGAAATTCTTAATTATGATTTGAGTTTCAGATTTATGACGCATGAGGTGTACCCAAGTATAACGAGAAAAGTCATCAACAATTGTAAGGAAATGTCTAGCACCATATAAAATATGAGAGAAAATATTAGAAAATATGTGTGGAGAAATAATTCTTTGTATTGATTCAATTGAATTATGAATAAGGTTACAAGATATATATACTAATAGGAAATGAATTCTACCTGAAATAGAAATATTACATACATGGTATCCTACTACAAATATAATCCTACCAAAAAGGTAAAGAATAAGGTAAGTACATGTTTGTTAATATCTTCTAATTATAATTTGTCGTTTTGACGCCACTCCAATTTCCATAAAATGCAAGTATTAACATCTGACCAAAATAAATCATTTTTTATATCCTATTATCAATAATGAAAATTAAAAAAGTGGTCTTGGTAGCTTTTGAAAGTAAATTTGTTACTACCAGATTTTGGTAAGGCCTTCACGTCAGTAAAGGCCCAATAAAAACCCTATATATGCCCAATTTAGGCCTCGCTAAGGCTTTATGAGCCCAGCGAGGGCCTTCCAAATTCATAAAGGCCTCAGACAACTAGTGAGGGCCTCGTGAATACTTTTAAGGCCCGGTAACATGTCAGCGCTCATGAATCGAAGTACAGCGAAGCTCGTGACAAGCCTCGAATATCACGACTGATCCAGTATGCTTCACCGAGCTTTGAATCCCTCGTAATCCGTGGGCAACGTAATGTTTCAGAATGACCAGAGATATGTTTAAGGAAAAATTGTGTTTGATTGACACACAGATCCTCACAAGGAAACCAAATTTCAATCTCCTAAAGATTAGACAATGTGATTAATTCAAATAAGGACTGAAATCTAGGAGATTGCCTTAACAACCGATCATCCCTATCCCATAAGGAAGAGGATCCAATTAGATATCTAATCGATTGTTTCCTTAAATCAATTAGATTTCTGATGCTAAAAATACAACATCTCCGATTATTCTAAGATACACGCTTTTATTACTCATTATTCTTACCATTAAACTCTGCTCAAATCTCTATCTATTTCTTGTCTCTTTCATACCCAATTATTTTTTATTTCCTGTATATTGTCCTATATTCCGACAGTTGACTTGATTGTTAGAGTATCATTTGTCCCTGTGATCTTGGTGCCTAACGGCCGTCCTAATGTACAGGTAATTTACAGTTTGGTAGAGAAGTGATTGAAGATCTGTTGACGCATGAACAGTATTGATTCTGACGTCAACAAAATTTATTATAGTTAATTTTGTTTAGTATTAAAAAAGAAAAAAAATGATCATTATTCTCTGAAGTTGAATGCAAACGGATAGATTAATTACTAATTACTTGTCTATTTTCCGTTAAAAGAAACAAAATTTGCAGAAATGATGATTAAATTATTTAAATCAAATTCTTTGAAGTTGTAATAATAGATATATAACAAGTCATATATATTTTTTAGAGTCGATTGTATCAATCCTCTCTAAAGTTAGTAAGAAATTTCAAATTGGTTATTTAATTATTTTTCTTATTCTATTAGTTACTGAAGTTTATAAAGATTTCACAAATGATCACTTGGTCTGACATGTCGTCGTTAATTTTGATGCGTGGGCAAATTGTTGGAAATATTGTTCAAAATATATTAAACAATGAAAAAATAAAGTGCGGGACACGAAAATAAAAAAGGGAAATAAAATATATGGATAGGTTTCAACAACCGACCCCATTTTGGACCAACTACGGCAAGCAAGCCGTGGTTGGACCGCCGCAAACAGGGGGCTTTTAGCCCCTTGTCAGTTGGTTGCGGTGCAGCAGAGGTAAGCATGCCGTGGTCAATAAGAAATAACAGTTTGAGGCACCAATAGGTGTCTCTTCGACCCAAGTGATGTGTTCTTCAATTTTGGGTGTATTTACACTATAAATCCAAAATAAATTTGATGAAATGTGTACAAGAAATCATCCCCAAATACTATCAAGGTGTTATAAACATCAAATTCATATCACAAATCTCAGATTTCTCAAACATTGAAAGTTCTTTTTTTTTTTTTTTTTTTTCCAGATTTGATTAGTGCTAGTGCAATCCAATTTGAGGCTTGAAATATGCTAAAGCTATATGAGTAAAGATCCTATATCATCTCATTCTTTAAGGGGATATTCAAATATTGCTTTTAAGATAACGTACTACGCGCTTCAAGTCACGTTCATATTAATATCATTTGTTCTTCATATTTCACTTTGCTATAGATTTTAGTTTGTGTTCCATTCTTCATCTTTGAAGTAAGATATTCAACAATCTAAAATCTATATTTGTGGCATCCAAGAATGAAACCATGATAGTTACAATCAAATTGATGAATCAAGATTTGATGTATAGATGCTATATTTTAAATGCTTTTCCTGATCGTCTGTATGATTTATACACAAATACAACTTCGACAAGAGAAATTTGGGAAGCACTTTGAAATAAATACAAGGCCGAGGAGGAATGTATCAATAATTTTTTTCATTTCTAACTGTTTTGATTTTAACGTTCTTGATAAAATATCAATATTGCCACAAGTGCATGAATTGCATGTAATTTGTCAACAAAATGGAGCTGGTTTGCTCAAGAGGTTAAGAGGGAAAACTTGTACTATCCCGTAATGAATTTTTTTTTCCCCAGAAAAAGCTATTTTACTGAGGGAATGGTCAATCTTTGTATTATTGACAATAATATTAATAAAGATGAGGCATTTAAAATGTTTAAAGTTTACAAGTAGAAATACAACTAAAGAAAAAGATAAAAATTTTGATGAAAGCTTATACAAGAAATTATCCTCAAATAATATCAAAGAGTTATAAACATCAAATTCATATCACAAATCTCAGATTTCTCAAACATTCAAAGTTCCTTTTTTCGAATTTTATTAATAATAGTGCAATCCAATTTGAGGCTTGAAAACTGCTAAAACTATTTGAGTGAAGACCCTATATCATCTCATTCTTTAAGAGAGAGTTCAAAAATTATTTTTAGTACAGCGTACTATGCGCTTCAAGTCTTGTTCACATTAATCTCTTTTGTTCTTCATAGTTCAAGTTGCTGTCAATTTGTGTTTCATTCTCCAACTTCGAAGTAAGTTATTCAATACAAACTAACGTTATTTTGATGTGTGGTCAACAATTTTAGATTACTTGAATAAAATATGGGTAATATTCCTTTTTCAAGACCTGAATTTCACCTTTCTCCCCTACTTAGAGTTAGAGTTAGAATTTGGATATTCGGTAAAATATGGATTTGAGATTTTTCTCCAATAGTCGTTGTATTAGTTGTGTTAATTGAGTTTGACTAACTGGATTAACATCATTTAGTTCACTGTGGCAATTAACAACGATACATTGGATTATACATTAGTTATTTTAATAGAGTGACCATTTACGAATTTGTGACAAGGGTAATGCTAGTTGTACATCCTCACTTACACTCATACTTACACTTGTTTATATGGCAGTAGGATTTAAGGGTGAAATATTTGACCAAAATATTATTTTGAATTTTCTTTTTATTATTTTATTCTACCACATAAACAAGTGTAAGTATGTGTGTAAGTAGGAATGTACAAGTAACATTACTCTTTATTATAAAATTCAATGATTAATGGAATAAGAAAAATATTTTAATTACGTATTTAAAATTTCTTACAAAAGTCGGTCACTATTGTTGAAACTAACATAGATTTTTTTGTTTTGGTTGGTTAGAGTTATCACTATAATGTCTTAATTAAGCAATTTATGATACCAATAACGTCTTTTGTATGTGTATTTGTTCGCATTATAAATACTCTTTGACCTTTTACTTTAATGACTTCGGGGTTAAATATTATTGATTATATTCCATAAAAATAGGCTTATTTTTAATTTTTTTAAAAATTAAAAAAAATTATTATAATTAGATCAATAAATTTTACTTACATTTTTTTTATATATTCATACATTAATATATGATAGTTTATATTTGTTAATATTAAGACATATTAAATAAGGTTATATTAATAGATTAAAAAATTAATTATATTATCAATAAAGAAGTGGATTATAATTTGAGACAAATATCTAAATAAAATAAGTCTATTTTTATGAAACATGTGAAATATTTGTTACGAGGAGACTTGATTTATTGTCTCTGGTGGACATTGTTATAATGTCCATCATAACAAGTATTATGTACTCATTGCATAAGTGTAAAAGTTTGATGAGCATTATAACAATACCTACCGAAAACATTAGATCAAAATTGTTGTTACGAGTCTTTAACCATGTTAAAAGGGTAAAATTGTACAATATCATTTTACACAAAGCGCTGAATTGACTAATAAATAGAAAGCTTGTATCATTGAAAACATGTTAAATCATGAAAGGCCTTTATTTGCTTGTAGCTGTGCAATACATTTCATTTTAACTACTTTAAAGAAATTCGCGCAAGTTGTCCATAACATTTGTCATTAGCATAGAAATGATCTTTAATTTTAATTTTTTAGCATATAAATCTATAATTTATGTATTTTAGTGCGCAATTGATCTTTATTTGATGAAAAAAACAAATATACTCTTATTTTTAATTAAAAAAAAAAATCAATTGTATTCCAAATATTTGTAAAAAGAAACTAACAAATTGATAATTTAGTTTTTTACAAACTATCATAAAATAACTAAAATTTAAGCTCATAATTATTAACAAACGTATTAATTAAAATTATTTTATTATTATTAAGTAATCATATTATTTAAAATATAAACTTTAATTTTATTGTTATAACATAAAAAGAAAAATAATTTTGTTACAAACTTGATGTTCAAATATTTTTATTTAATTGAGTTATTTGTTTATTAACTCACAAATATTAGAGCTTGTTGAAATCCGAACTGACTTGTCACATCAACCACGTAATTAAAAAAAAAAAATTCAATTGTATTCCAAATATTTGTAAAAAGAAACTAACAAATTGATAATATACTAAATTATTTAGTTTATTTTACAAACTATCATAAAATAACTAAAATTTAAGCTCATAATTATTAACAAACGTGTTAATTAAAATTATTTTATTATTATTAAGTAATCATATTATTTAAAATATAAACTTTAATTTTATTGTTATAACATAAAAAGAAAAATAAATTTGTTACAAACTTGATGTTCAAATATTTTTATTTAATTGAGTTATTCGTTTATTAACTACAAATATTAGAGCTTGTTGAAATCCGAACTGACCTGTCACATCAACCATGTAATTTTCTATTAAGCCAACTTGCGTGGAATGCCGACCTGATTCCAGCTATGATGACAATCCATGTCAGACCTCTTTCTTAGTCCTGACTGAGGTTCCAGTTTGGAGTATGTCTTGGTCGGACCTCAACCCCGAATACTAAGGTCGGACTTCATCCTTGCTTGGTCAAACTCACGTCATCAGCCTAGCTTGCCTTTTCAGGTGTCAGATGACAGGCTAGTTGCCACAATTAATGCAAATATCACTTCACAATAAATACTCAAAAAGGTTGTAAGTAATTAAGGCTGGACTTGGCATTAATTACGTGTCATGATAACATATTTTTCTATAAATAGGAGACATAAATATCCTTCAGGTCGAACATTCAACTGCTGAAATAAAAGCACTCTGACAAAGATTATACAAATAGGCCTTCCAATATATTCACGTATCTGCTACCCACTACGGTCATAACTGATCTCACTACTTTAACATTAAGTTGACTTGAAATCAATACAAACCATTTTTCAACGTCAACAGTTTGGCGCTAGAAAGAAGAGGGCCCTCGGGCTAAAAATCTCTCTATATTCCACAAAATTACCAAAAGATCAACACCCATTCATCATACTAAACACTTCAACATATAAAAATCCTTCAACATGAGCCGCAGTCATGACTCAAGGGTTCGTCGCCACGGAAGAATTAGAAGCCAACATGTTGATGGAGCCCAGGTCTTCCGTCAAAGGCAACAAAGAGAAACTTCAGCTCAAACGCGTGTACCTGAAAAGGATACAGTTCTATAGAAGCTTGAATACCTAACTCATGCTATCAAACAGCTTGAGAAAAACCAAGCTACTACTAGGCACATTTCTGACTCAGAAGCAGAGTCACCTGCACGTGACAAATATAGAAATCGTCGCTTCAAAAGGAGGCTGGATTTTAGCGAGAAACACTCATCTAAAAGCAAGGAAGGCGAGAATAGGCACCCGAGTCCTCCAAAGAAAGCCACCACGCAAGGATCGGTGAGCGTCTTCGACCGTCTAGGTCATCCCTCCTAGGTCCCACCTATACCATGTAAACAAAAGATACAGAGAAAGGAATGGCCCCATCCATGGCAACATCAAGTGTGCAGAACACTCTAGATGAGCTAGAGCTGATGAAACGACGCCTGGCCGAGTTGGAGGCCAAACAATGGAGTCTCCTGGAGGAATATACAACAGACCGACATTCCCCATTCTCGGAGGATATCTTGGCAAAACCTCTTCCAGAAAAACTGAAGATGCCACAACTGACTAGCTACGAGGACAACAATGATCCTGTTGGTCATCTCGACAGATACACCTCCTGGATGGAACTCCAAGGAGCCAGTGACACAATCATGTGGAGAGCCTTTCCTCTAACTTTCAGAAACAGAGCAATGAGGTGGTTTAAAAAACTACCACAACGTTCTATTCGGAGTTGGAATGACATGTCCTCTCAGTTCGTCTCTACCTTCATGGGGGCAAGAGCTAGGTCTACCCCCAAAGAACTTATGGCCAGCATCAAGTAAGGACGAACTGAATCATTGAGGTCTTACATGGATCGCTTTAGCAAGAGGATAGTGAAAATGGACAAAATCTCCAACGACGCTGCTCTAATGGCTGTCCTGTCAGGTTTACGCACCAAAACTCAGTTTTTGGTGGTTTGTTCATAAAGACGAGCCAGCAACGTACCGAGAATTCTTATCTAGAGTTGAAAAGTACATCAGCGCCGAAGAAGCAACCTCCGACCAAGAAAATGAGAAAGGTGACCAAAGGGATGATGCCAAAGGCAAAGAAAAAGATTACAAACCAAAAAAGAAGGAAAGTCCCAAGAAAGAACTGGAGTTCCAGCACCCAGGTCGGCCAAAACCCGCTCCACAAAGGTTCCAGGGATACCACATCTTGAATACCTCACTTGAGAATTTCCTGATGAAAACCAAAGACAAGGACATCCTAAAAAACCCGTTCCTATGAGGGCAAACTCGTCTGAACTAAACCAAATGAAGTACTGCAGATATCATCGGTCTGCTGGACACGACACCAATAATTGTCGAGACTTGAAAGGTGAAATAGAGAGCATCATCAGGCGAGGTCATCTGAAAGAATTCCTAGCATAACCGGTTAGAGGAATTGATCCACCCCCACTACAGGACTGGGCTGAACTGCCACATCCACCTCCACCTCAACAAGGACGAGGTGAAATTCACATGATAGTTGGAGGAAGTCAATACCTAGAGAGATTAAGGAGGCAACGCCGCAAACTCTCTAGGGAAGCTCATACCAGCTACCAGGTGCTGTCAAGCGCCATAACCAATCCATATGCGGAGAAGTTCTCTTTCTCCGAGAAAGATGCGTCCCACGTATTGCAACCACATTCAGATGCACTCGTCATTACTATGCTAGTCTCCGGAATTAATATCCATCCGACGCTAATGGACGACGAGAGCTCCGTAAATCTTCTATACTTGAGAACATTCAAGCAAATAGAGATCGACGTCCGACATGTTATGCCATTCACAAAGCCTTTCCAGGGGTTCACGGGGGACTACGTGAATCCAAAGAGACAAATCGCCCTTGTGGTAGAGCTCGGCCTGCCTCCTTGTCATAGAAGGATCATCGCGGATTTCGTGATTATAGACCTTCCGTCTAATTACAATGTCATTCTGGGACAATCAATATTGCATGAACTCAAAGCGGCCGCATCCATTTATCACTATGCCATAAAATTCTCTATTTTATACGGAGTAGGAATAGTAAAAGGAAGTCAGATGGTGGCAAGAAGCTGCAACGTCACCTTTTCCCAAGTAGGTGTCAGTATACTACAGGAAGAGCTCGGACGTGTTGACCCCAGGTCAAACATGGACGAACTGGAGAAAGAGCCCGTGGAAGAGCTCGAACGCCTGGACCCCAGGTCAGACCAACATGAGCAGAATGCCGAACCAGTGGAAGAACTGGAACTGATTGAGGTCGACCTCAACTGTCCCGAGAAGGTCCTACGTATTGGAAAAGAACTTGATGAACCAATAAAATCTCAACTTACAACTTTCCTGAAGGACAACGTGGATGTCTTCGCATGGGAACACGCAGATATGGAGGGAATAGACCCCAAGGTTGCATGCCACAAGTTGAACACCAGTACGGACGTTAAACCAAAGCAACAACGCCGACGTCCTCTCAATCCAGAGAGGTGTGAAGCCCTTGCCAAAGAAGTTGACAAGTTACTCAAATGTGGTTTCATCAGGAAATCACTATACCCCTGATGGGTGGCCAATCTCGTCCTAGTAAAAAAGAGTAATGGAACTTGGAGAGTATGCATTGACTTCATCGACCTAAACAAAGCATACCCTAAGGATTAATTTCTACTCCTCCGAATAGACCAAATGGTGGATGCCACGGCTGGACACGAACTATTGAGCTTTATGGACGCATACTCTGGCTACAACCAGATCCCAATGCACGAAAGTGATCATGAGAATACCTCTTTCATAACTGACTGAGGTCTGTACTGCTATCGAGTTATGCATTTTGGATTGAAAAACACCTGAGCAACCTACCAAAGGTTGGTCAATGCAATGTTTTCCAGACTCATAAGGAAGACTATGGAGGTATACGTTGACGACATGCTAGTAAAAAGCACTAAGGACACAGATCACATTCAACACCTCGCTGAGATGTTCTCCGTACTGAAAAAGTATAGGATGAAGCTCAATCCTTCCAAATGCTCATTCGGCGTCGGGTCGAGAAAATTCTTAGGCTACATGGTCCACCAAAGAGGTATTGAGGCCAACTCAGAAAAGATCCGAGTTCTTCAAGAAACGAGACCCCGTACCAAAATCAAAGAGGTGCAGAGTCTAACTGGACGAATAGCGGCGCTCAGTCGTTTTGTCTCAAAATCAACAGATTTTTGATGGTCTATGCAATGGTAAGGGGTTCAAATGGGATGAAGCATGCCAACTAGCCTTTGAATGACTGAAAGCACAACTTGCACATCCTCCATTATTGTCAAAACCAATGGCTGAAGAACTCCTAACTCTCTACTTAGCGGTCTCGAAACACTCTATCAGCTTCGTGTTAATCAGGTTGGACAATGGAATCCAACATCCTATCTACTACTTTAGCCAAGCTCTGCACGATGATGAGCTTAGATACAGCCCTATGGAGAAGTTGGCCAACGCCCTCATTATATCAACAAAGAAACTCAGACCTTACTTCTTGCAACATCCAATAGAAGTTTTGACAAACTACCCCATAAGGCAAGTCCTCCAAAAATCAGACACTTTTGGGAGACTTGTCAAATGGGAAGTAGAGCTCAGACAATTTGAACTCCACTTTAGACCACGGACTTCCATAAAAGGGCAAGCCCTAGCTGAATTTCTTGTCGAGTTCAGCCCGGAACATGAGCCCAGCACCAAACACGAAGAAAGTTGGACTCTCTTCATAGACGGATTGTCCACAAAAATGCATGCTGGAGCAGGAATAGTACTGATGAGTCCAGACTTGGAGCCACTCTGTCAGTCCTTGCGATTCAACTCCTACGCCTCCAACAACATGGCCGAATACGAAGCTCTAATCGCCGATTTGAGGTTCGCAAAAGAAATGGGTGCACTCAACCTACTCGTATATAGTGACTCTCAGCTAGTGGTCAACCAAATTAACAAATCCTACCAAGCTAAGGATGAAAGAATGGCATCTTACTTACAAATAGTAGAGCAAGAGCTCAAATCATTTGTCACCGTGGAGGTCAAACAAATTCTGAGAACACAAAACAGCCTCGCAGATGCTTTGTCTCAACTCGCAACCAGTGAAGGCATAGAAAAGCTGGAGAACATTCCAATCAGAATAATCAGCAACATAGCAAATGATAAGCCCGAGCACGTGCTCACCACGGTCGAACCGAAGCCTAGCTGGATGGACGAGATCATCAAATTTTTGAAAGATGATACGACATCCCAAGATAATGCAGAAGCTAGAAGAATGAGAACCAGAGTGGCCAGATATATACTCATAAACGAGGTCTTATTCAAGAAAGGTTTCTCACTCCCTTTACTAAGGTGTTTAAGAGAAAACGAAGCCAAGTACGCCCTCAGTTAAGTTCACGAAAGAATATGTGACAACTACACTGGGAGACAGTCACTGGCGTAAAAAATCTTGAGGCATGGGTACTTCTGGTCATCACTGAAGAAAGACTCTATCGAATTCGCTAGAAAATACGACAAATGCCAGAGGTTTGCTCCCACCATCAGAGCTCATCTGGAATGGCTGACATCAATCATCAACCTATGGCCTTTCTCAAAGTGAGGGATTGACCTAATCGGACCTATGCCAACAGAAAGAGGTGGAACTAAATATGCCATAGTCGTTGTCGACTACTTCACCAAATGGGCAGAAGCAGAACCACTGGCCAAAATAACAGAACAAAAAACCATTGATTTCATATAGAAATCGATCGTCTACAGGTTTGGAGTCCCCTACGCAATCGTCACGGACAATAGCAAGCAATTTGACAATTCCAATATGAGGTCATTCTGTGAAGAGTTGAAAATTAGGAAACACTTCTCTACTCCAAATCACCCTCATGCCAATGGGCAAGTCGAGGCTATCAACAAAATCATCAAGTACACTTTGAAGACGCGCTTGGATAGCTGAAAGAAGCCTGGGCAGAAGAGCTCCCAAGCGTACTATGGTCTTACAGCACAACATGTCGGTCCAGTACAGGAGAAACACCTTTCTCGCTAGCCTTTTGAACCAAAGCCGTCATCTCAGTAGAGCCCAAACTCCCATCATTCAGAGTTCAAACTTTAGATGAAAATTGCAACGACGATGACATAAGAGCCGAGCTCGACCTACTAGAAGAGAAGAGGCTGGGGGTAGAATTAAAAAATACACTTTACAAACAAAGAAGTGCAAGGTATTACAACAGTGAGATCAATGAGCGAAAATTCAAAGCTAGAGATTTCGCCTTAAGAAAGGTTTTCCTAGCAACAAGAGAAAGCAAAGTAGGGACACTTGCTCCAAACTAGGAAGGACCTTACAAAATTGTCACAGTCCTAAAAAACGAAGCTTACGAGCTCTGGAATGCAGAAGGTCTATCACTTATGCATCCATGGAATGCTGAACACCTCAAAATGTACTACCAGTAAAGCTCATCAACAACGGCCCACGGGCGTGAACTACTTTTATTAAAAGAAGCCATGGCTTCCTCCTTGTAAAAAGTCTTCACATTTATGAAATGATGAACATTTTGTGAAATGAGGACTTATATAAAAAATAATAAGTCTAGACATAGTCCGAACTAAGGATGTGATCAAGATCACAATCCTTTGGACACATAGGTCCCACATAACCCAGACCCGCGTTGGATGGCGTAAGTGCTACGTCACCAACGTCAAAACTAAAACTCTTTGCTCTCACGGACATAATATTTCGAAGAAACACAGTTCGTCCAAGTGACCAAACTACTTTTCTAAACTTTTAAAAGCGATTAATCTTTTAGTTCGTCCGAATGTGGCCGACATCAGACATTAACCCCATGTGATCGAGCTACAAACTTGAGAGCATTCACACATCTATACCTATATAGATCTCAGGTTGGACGATGGTATTCAAAGTTTCAGCTGGCCCATATACCAAGGACAAAAGTCAGAAATCAGAAGTCATGGCAGATCTTCGAAGTCAGAAGTCAAAACTTTAAAGTCAAGTCAGAAGTCAATTAAAATGAAAAATCAAACTTAACAGAATGGAAAATTTCATTGATATTTTAGTCCAGTACATTAAAATTCAGTACAATACATCAAAAGATATTACACCAAGAGCTCATTCCTCAGCACCGAACTGATCGACCTCTTCGAGCGACGGAGGATTGAGTGTGGATTTTCTCTTCAGCTCGGCGAGCTCATCCTTCAATAACTGAACATCCCAGTCCAGACGTTTCTCAGCTGCTATTTCAATCAGTTCTTCCATCATCAAGAAGTAGACATTCTCTTGATCGGCCAGGTAGGCATAAGAGGATTTGAAATCTGCTACGGCCTCGTCCCTGTCAACAGCCTTATCCATAGCAGCTCTGAGCTTGGTCTGGATCTTCCTCTCAGCCTCCAGTTTATGCTCCAGCTCTGCCTTACTCTTCTTCACCACCTCTAGCTCCGCTACCAAAGCCTTCAGCTCGAGCTTCTTTCTCATGAGTTCTTCCTTCCAGCTCATAAGGACGTCCTCGGATGTGGCCCTAAGTCTCTTCTCTTCAGTCAGTTCGGCTAGAATCTTCTTGCCTTCTTCCTTAAAACTTGGACGTCAGCTAACATCCTCTCCATCTTCTTGGCGGCCGAAGTAAGCTGAATGGTCGTCCTGGAGGAATTAACTAAGGCCGCAATTATGAACTCCACAGTCTACATGCTGTCCAAATATTTCTGCTGGACTGGAGTTCAGCTCTTCCCGATTACACTTATCGCCTTCTTTGCTGAAAGAGGGAAGGCCAGCAATGTCACCCATGGTAGGGAAGTTCGACCTAAAAAAGTAACGAACATGCTTGGAAAGAGACCCACGAAGCCTTAAATACTTCTCATCAAGGATCCGGGGTCGAGCCCAAGTATACGGGCAGAATCTGTGGCGACAGTGGAGAAGGTCGATGAGGCAGAGATGAAGATGGTCCCCCACGGATTGAAAAAGAAGTTATCTCTTCAATACTCCGAGTTGGGCTCGAAACGCGCTGGGGAACGGCCTCTAATTGTGGCCGATGGCACTTGATCATCACCAGGAGCTTTTCTCTTGTCCTTCCCAGCCTGACCCTTCTTCTTGAGAAGAGTAGAGATATCATTCATCCATTCTCCAGATTGACCTGAAAATGAATAAAGTCAGAACTAAAGTTGACGGACACGAACCAAATAATA
Organism: Forsythia viridissima; assembly: GCA_030279155.1. Lineage (NCBI taxonomy): Eukaryota > Viridiplantae > Streptophyta > Magnoliopsida > Lamiales > Oleaceae > Forsythia > Forsythia viridissima. The sequence continues at coordinate 39,475,615 of CM059033.1, read as the reverse complement.
GCCAAGTAACCAGTCCTGGATCCAAACTCACGAGATCGAGTACAGTCTGAACTAGATGAAGAGAGTCAGGCTGCTATCGAGTTCTCCTCAGTTATCAGAGCACTGCTAGATCGAAAATCCTCGCTGATATCTCAAGCCTTCCGAGCTCTCAAAAGATTCTTCGGTTGGATTGTAAAAACTGTACCATTGAGGAACAAGAAAATAAGATAGGTCAGCAAACTATCGACCGTATTGACCTAAAATAGAAAGAATTTAGCTTACTTAGTTCATGGTAACGAACTGGAATGTTTACGTCAGGCCTAGTATCATGACTTGAGAATTGCCAGGGACCTCGGACGAAGAACCAGAACTTCTTCCAATTTTTTATAGAATCCGGGGTCTGGGTAATGACGCCACCCTCAGTCTTCACCTTCACAGACGCATACCACCAGCTCGAGCCGATCCCATAAGATAAGAAAACCTATCATGATTCTCCAACCATTAGGGCAGAGTTGAGTTGGAGCTATTCCCCACTCCCGCAAGAATTTCCTAACTATCCTAGGAAATGGAAGTCGAAGTCCGGCAACTAGCAGGGCCTAATTCAAAGCCACACAGCCCAACGGCGGATCATCAGCCCGGTCACTGGGACCAGGGACAAAGAACTCTATGTCTTCTAGGTCCCTATATGTACGATGCCAGTCTCTGAGTTGTTTTTCATTGACCTCAGAAGGAAAGAACCTACACTTCCAAAAAGGGGCGGTCTAATGGCCAGACTCAACCTCTCTCTCTCGCTGGCCCAAAGTCCCAGGTTCAGCTTCTCCACTGCCACTCATCTCAGCCTGTGGGGACGACCTATCTAGTGGATGAACAATGGTTAGAGGAGCTGGACTAAGGACCTCATCCTCGTCTATTCCCTCGACCACCCTTTTCGAACTAGCTTATTTTTCTTCCTCCTGACCTCTACCCCCGGATAAAGCCTCTTCCTTGCTCCCACTTCCGAATTTGCTACACATTCTATTGACGAGAAAGAGAAAAGATAGAAAAGAAACAGTGTGAAAGAGGAAAGAATGGATACTAATTGTTCTGACCCTCAGCTCGAACGCAACAAATCACTCTGACCCTCAGATCGAATTCACCTTAACCGTTCTAGTAATCAGCTCAGACAATGCGACTGGGAAGAAGATTTGATTAAGGCAAGAGTCCCAAATGAACACCAGTTCTCTCTATTTTACAGAAGAGGAATATGAATGGTCAACTCAATCAATGCCCTATTTATGAGATGTCATAACAACGATGGTGCTCTATTAAAAACACGTCCTCGAGCCACGTAAAAAAAATTGACATCACCACTGAAATTGTGGCACTTGTCAATAAACGAGGTGGATTGTCAGTTGGGCCACGTCCACTTGTCAGGTGAGAATTCAAATCAGTATGGATAGCAGTTTTAGGAATGAACTAAAGACCACCCTTGACTTATTCCAAAGCAGGTCTTGGGGGCAATTGTTGATATCCGAACTGACCTGTCACATCAACCACATAATTTTCTATTAAGCTAACCTGTGTGGAATGCCTACCTGATTCCAGTTATGATGACAATCCAAGTCGGACCTCTTTCTTAGTCCTGACTGAGGTTCCAGTTTGGAGTATGTCCAAGTCGGACCTCAATCCCGAATACTCAGGCCGGACTTCATCCTTGCTTGGTCAAGCTCACGTCATCAGCCTAGCTTGCCCTTTCAGGTGTCAGATGCCAGGCTAGTTGCCACAATTAATGCAAATGTCACTTTACAATAAATGCTCAAAAAAGGATGTCTTGTAAGTAATTAAGGCTGGACTTGGCATTAATTACTTGTCATGATCACATATTTTCCTATAAATAAGAGACATAAATGTCATGCAGGTCGGACATTCAACTGTTGAAATAAAACCACTATGACAAAGATTATACAAACAGGTCTTCCAACATATTTACGTATCTGCTACCCACTACGGTCATAACTGACCTCACTACTTTAACATTGAAGTTGGCTTGAAATCAATAAAAACTATTTTTCAACGTCAACAGAACTCAAATTGTATTTTCATAATTTAATTTATCGTTCAAAAATAAAGCACACATAATGTATAAATTAATTTTTGTTAGTATTTTTATGTTAAAAAACATAATAAGATTGGTTCAATGTCATAAAATTATGTACGCCATTTTGTTATTTATTTCACTTAATTTTTATTCAAGTTTTTCACACACATAGCAATTACATATATCTAAAGCGCAATAATTTTACAATTTTCTTTCCTGATAAATTTAATTGACACTACTATAATGATATATTTAATATGTTAAATTAAATATTATTTAATAAATATATCGGACCTATTTGTACATTTTACAAATATTAGAAATTCAATTGTAATTTTTTTAATTAAAATTAATGATATTTTTTTTCGTTTTCATCAAAACTAATTACGCATCAAAACACTTGAAATTAAGGAATGATGTGTTTAAAAACAAAAGTTTCGAAATTATTTATGGGACAAATATTTAAGAATTATTTTTGCACTATGGACAAATAGTGGAGACTATCTGTGCCAATTTCTGGCAGGTGGAAATTTTGACATAATGGAAAGATATTTCTACTTATAAATGCATTGTTTATACTAGTGTTAAAATGGACGGACCACCTAAGCACCGAACGATTCAACTTTAATATATGCATATATGTAAGATGCGATTCGACATAATTAAAGAAAAAAGTATACAACACTTGGGTTGAATTTAAAAGATATATTTATCAAAAATTCAAAAAATCAACATTATTCAAAAGTGGCCTATGAGGAGAATTCAAAAGTAGATTTATTCAACTCTCCATCTCAAATTTTCTTACTAGCCTAATTTATTACATTCAAATACGACAACAATTGTAACTATCTAAAGACATTAGACACAAATTGAATTAGCATAAATGTGTAAAATTGAGCAAACCAACCCGACTTGATTAACTTCTTGGTAATAATTTGAATCATGAGTAAGACTAGAATCAAACCAAGCTAGGCCATGGACTAGAGTGCTTCCGCTAGCAGGCCAGTTCATTGTGTTCAGGCTCGACGGTGAAACTGGCCTGTATATTTAGAGAAAATATAACAAAAAAATATTTATTAAAAAATTCAAAAGTTTTGAATTTTCAAATGACTTAATTAAGAATTCGTTTGATTTTACTTAAATTTTTGTACAAAATCTGAAGTTAAAATCAACAATTAATTTTAATTACACATTTTATGGACTTACAACTTATTACAAATTTTCAACTACACATTTTTATCAACTTTTACTAAAAAAAAAAAAAAAAAAAAAATTCTAATTTTAATTAAAATCTAATGCATCATAAATATGCCTTGAAAGTTGAAACGGTGAATCAAAGCTTTAGCATGCCTTGGTTATTTAATGTAGGCATTAATATCATACCTTGATTAATCAAGGCATTAAAAAATTTATTACAAAATAAAAAAATTCAATAAAATAACCGATTTGGACTAATGCCTAATGGGATAGGATTGGTCCTAAGTCCATGTCCTTTGTACAAACCAACTTCTCTCCTCCTAATTTTATGTTTGACTAAAGTTGTGTTTAATTGCAAGTGGAAAATTTGGATGAAAAGAAAATATTTTTCATGGAAATGAATTATTAAGAAAATTTGGATTGGAAAATGTTAACAAATTTTCCATGAAAAATAAATGGGTTGAAAAAAGTTAATAAATTTTTCATGGAAAATAAATTCTCCTATCCTACCAAGAAAATATTTTCCTTAAAAACAAGGAAAATATGGTCAAAAGTGGAAAACATGGAAAAAAATTTCCATGGAAAATCAAAGGTTCCAATCAAACGAAAGATGAAAAATAGGTGAGAAAATGTATTTTCCATGGAAAATTTTGCCAATCAAACAGACCAAAGCTGAAAAATGGGTGGAAAATTTTCATTTTCCATGAAAAATGAAAGGAATCAAACACACTCTAAATTTAAATTGATCAATCAAATATATTTTGTAAAATTTGTAATTTATCATGATCGTAGAGAATTTCTTCTCTACTGACCTAAAAATCTATTATACGTCTGTCTTCATTTTTTCTAATTTTTTTTTCAATTTCTTCAATTTCCTCCTCTCCAATTCTCTTCCTCTTCACTATTCTTCTTCAAATCTTTCATTTTTATCTTCAATATTGTTCCTCTTATCAATTTTAATTTATTTTTCTACGGTCAATTTCTACAGATAAAAAAATATATTAGTAATTTATAAACAGTTAAAAAATAAGTTTTAATGCCAAGCATGCACTAACTTACGACAAGGAATAAAAGAAGAATATACCAACAAATTTGTATAAACAGTATTCCAAAATATCATCTACTACAAGTCTACAAGTCTACAAGTCTACATCTAACCAACTACTTTATTGCAAAATTATAAAGCCATCTCTCTCTTTATAAACCACTTTTTTTTTTTTTTAAATTTTTAAATAAAGCCATCTCTCTGTCTCCACTATATGTTGCCGTCTTTTCACTCAACCCCACCCAAAGAAAAGTGAAAGCTCCCACTCTCCCTTTGCACCCGTCAAACACAAACTCCCAAAAACAGATTTATATATTTCAGTTGATAGATGATATAATAGTTTCTTTCATTGGGTATAATCTGTGTATTTGTAGTACAGATTTTAGCTGAAGCTAAAAGCAATATCTTAAGAAATATTGCTATTCTTTTGGTGGGTTTGAGATATTTATTTTCTACTTGGATCTTTTGAAGAAAAATGTTGGGGTGGTGGGAGTGTTGTGGCTCATGTGATGACAGTTTATATGAGGATTTTCCTGTGGAAAAAACCCGTTTTTCTCTTCCTTCACCCCTTCCACAGTGGCCACAAGGTATGTTCTTGATTTTGTTAAAATATTCAATTCTTGGTTTTTATGACAATTGGGATTTATTGTTCTGCTATATTATAGGAAATTCTGCTCTTTCTGCACTCTAAATTTCAGTTTTCTCCTTTTTTTTTTTTTATATCCCTTTTGTTTTTAACAAGAATCTGTTCTTAGCCTAAGATTCTTTTTTGATTATATGTTAAATATAAAATGTAGATCACTAATGTTGAAACAGATCAAAACATATTATCAGGAAAGAAGAAAAAAATTATTGCTCTCTTTTTATTTTTATTTTTTGCAAATTTTTGTGACGGGTGGGGTGGGGTAGGTGGGTGTGGGGTGTTTGATATTAATTGAATAATTGAATAATTGTACAAGTCTATTCAATATTTGGCTTCCTCCAAGAAATATTATTCCAGTAATCTCTAAGCAACTTTGATTTGTCCTACCTATAATATATTGTTAACACTTTCTTGACCAAGAAAATTAAGGATTTGTTCGCTGACTGATAAATATTTACAGTTGACATGAAATGGGTATTTTGTTTGGTGATATATCTTGTGGGAACTTAGTCAAAGTGTTTGAAAAAATGTGATTGAGAGTTTCGTGGAATTTCTTTGTTCAATGGTCAAGATTTTTAGATAATGGGAATACAATGGCTCGGAATTTTTAAAGCTCGACACAAATTTGTTGTGTTTGATTTTGATTAAAATCAGGTTTTTGGTAAAAGTTGACAGGTAGTTGAAAAGTTCAAACTTGTGGATAAAATTAATTATTGGTTTCGACTTCAGTTTTTTATCAAAATTTTAATTGAAATCGAACGGGCGTGAATGATTTATATATTTAAGCAAAGTTTTTGGGATGCTTAATGCATCCACTCTGCCCCAACTTTTGCAAAAGATATAAAAAACTATTTTCCTTTACTTTTTCCAATTTACATCCCTTCTTTTGTTTTATGAACATAAGAAATCAAAGATATTTCTTGTATTTTGCATTGTTTATATTCATTGAAGCCCCAAAAATAGATGTGTAAAAGCCATTGGTGTTGAAAAAGGTGATACATGAATTATGCAGAATGGTGGAGCGGTCGGCTGATAACTGACTGGTCTTACGGCTGCAGTGGTGCTAGTTATGTTTACTGTTTTCAAAATAGCTGATTCTGTATAGAAAGCAAGGCCTTGGCTTCTGAACCTAATGTACCGGTTTCCACAGTAGTTGATTGTGTTTGCAAAGTTCAGACTTCCAATTTGAATCAAAGAAATTTTGTAAAATAAACGTGAAATTTTGGCGTATTTAGTACGAAGCTTATTTTTCTTTTTCTCCTGGTGGGACCAGTAATATAATGAGGAATCCTTATACAATTTTCCAGAAGAACTAGTAATATATATGCAAATTTTGATGTGAATTAGAGTAAATTGTCCTGAGATAATTTAAGTTCTGCTTATTTTTTTGATCATTAAATTGCTCTTAATTGATTCAACAGTGATATTAATTCAGTTTTAACTCTTTCAGGTCAAGGTTTTGCCACAGGGAAGATTTGTCTAGGAGATATTGAAGTCATTAAAATCACTAAGTTCTCTGAAATATGCAGTTGTGACCCACTGCGAGGAAAGGAGAAAGGTATCACTTTTTATAAACCTGTGGAAATTCCGGACGGATATTTCTGCCTTGGTCACTATTGTCAACAAAATGATGTGCAGTTGAGAGGTTATGTCCTCGTGGCCAAAGACATATCCACCACTAAGCATCGAGGTGATCAAATTCAGGGTTCAACTTCAGACTCTCCAGCCCTTGTAAAGCCTCTTAATTACAGCTTAATATGGAGTGCCGATTCTCGTAATAATGGACAAGGTTATATTTGGCTCCCAAATGCACCGGCCGGTTATAAACCTATGGGTTTTGTAGTTACCATTGAGTCGGATGAGCCAGATCTTGAAGAAGTCAGATGTGTTCGAGTTGATCTCACCGAAAGTTGCGAAGCTGGTGATGTGATATTTGACATAAATTCATTGTTATCGAAGGACGAGTTCCAAATTTGGAATACAAGACCGAGTGAAAGGGGAATGTTCTGTAAAGGTGTTCCTGTTGGGACATTCTTCTGCAGTAGAAACCAGAGTTCTAAAGATGAATTGAACATTGCTTGTTTGAAGAACCTTGACTTGTCCCTCCATGCAATGCCGAATCTTGATCAAGTCCATGCACTCATTAAGCACTATGGACCTACTGTTTTTTTCCATCCGGACGAAGATTACTTGCCCTCGTCTGTTTCATGGTTCTTCGAAAACGGAGCGCTTCTGTACATAGAGGGAAGAGACAAAGGTTTAGACATTGACTCTAAAGGCTCAAATTTGCCTGGTGGTGGGTGGAATGATGGAAAATTCTGGCTGGATTTACCAGACGATGATAAAAATAGTGATAATCTCAAGTGTGGTAACATTGAAAGCGCAGAGCTATACGTTCACATAAAACCGGCTTCCGGTGGAACTTTCACCGACATTGCCATGTGGATCTTTTGCCCATTCAACGGTCCAGCTACACTTAAAGCAGGGATACTGAATTATTCCTTTAAGAGAATAGGCCAACATGTTGGTGATTGGGAGCATTTTACTCTCCGCCTGAGCAACTTCACCGGAGAACTTTGGAGTGCGTATTTTTCAGAACACAGTGGCGGTGAATGGCTGGATGCGAGTGAGTTGGAGTTCATTGAGGGAAATAAGCCGATTGTATATTCATCAAAAAGTGGCCATGCAAGTTTCCCACATCCGGGGTGCTATATTCAGGGCTCTACGAAACTTGGAATCGGAGTGCGGAATGATTGTGCTAAAAGCAAGTATTTTCTCGACTCTAGCACCAAGTACCAAATAATTGCGGCTGAGTACCTTGGAGATGGAATTTTTACAGAACCACATTGGTTACAGTATATGAGGGAATGGGGACCGACAATTGTTTACAATTCACTCTCTGAACTGGAGAAGATAATCAGACACCTTCCAATTTTCATTAGGTTTTCAGTGGAAAATATCATCGAAATTTTTCCAACTGAACTTTATGGCGAGGAGGGGCCAACGGGACCAAAGGAGAAGGACAATTGGGTGGGAGATGAAAGGTGTTAACCCTTCTTTTACTCTGGACCTTAACAACTCTCAGTTCTCCAATTTCTACTTGTGACAAAATCTAATAGAAGGTAATACTGAAGGCATTCTCATGCTGCTCGTTCTGAAAGAGGATTCATGTACCTGAGCTTAGATTTATTGAGAATAAGAATTAGTTTTTTGTTGTTACCTGCAAAAATGGAGATCAAGTTGCTAGTCCTGGATGTATATATGTTGTTACATTATAGATTGTATCATTATTATTACTAGGAATTAATATTTGGCACCCTTCCACTCTTCATAAAGTAAAACAAATACTGCAGTCCTTTATGTACCATGATACTGAAATAAGGTCCAGAGTGTTGTGTTGTGTTGTGTTGTGTTGTGATGTGCGCATTGCAAGTAAATATATGTTATTACATTATAGATTGTATCTGAAATTTTTAAAATATAGATTAATTAAATTAAAAATAATTTTAATCTTAATTAATCGAGTAGTGGACAGAACGCAGTCATTACTAGCAAGTACATTACTTGCAAGTTATTGTCAATAAAATAAAGTCCGTGAAGATTGAAATTCCTAAAACTTTCCAAGATGGTACAATTATTGCTAAGTTTCTATCATCATGAAAAGGTTATAAAAAGAAAATTCTTCACAGGTCTGATGATTATTCTTTGGAAGGGATTCAAAAGCATCATCGAATTGAGGAAGAGTCAATGGCACGAGATGAGAATGAACATTCTCATGAGGACACTTCTAAAACCTATGTCGCGGATCAAGCCGACAAATCAAACAAGGATTTCATGATGAGGAAATCCTCAAACTCTAACAATGATAACAAGAATAAGAAATAATCTAAAATTTCTTGTTATGTGTGTGGCAAACCCAAACATCATGCCTGAGAGTATAGGAATCACAAACAACCAAAACAAACGAGCAAAGTGAACTCCATTGACACCAACAATAATGTTGCTACCGTGAGCATTGTCAATGTCGTCAAAGGAAAAGTTCAAAAATGGTGGTATGATACTTGTGCCACCATACATGTTTGCTATAATATGTCTCTCTTCAAAACCTATCAATAGGTGGATAATGAACACATTCAAATAGGTAATGAAGTTCAATTTAAGGTTGTTGGCAAATAAAGAGTGGATTTACATTTCACATTCGGCAATAAAATCACATTTATAAATATTTTACATGTACCAGATATGAATAGAAATCTTGTAAATGAGAATTTGTTGAGAAACTCGGGAAATAAGTCCTTATATGAGTCGAGAAAATTTGTACTTTCACAGAATGGTGTTGAGTCTATTTTCTTTATGACGTGATAAATTAGGACATATTGTTTACTCTACTTTAAAAAGAATGATAAAAATTGAAATGATTTTAGATGAAAACATAGAATATAATAAATGTGAATTATATGTTAAGTCTAAGATAATTAAGAAACATTTTCATAGTATTGAAAGGACCTCTAACTTATTAGACTTAATTCATTCCGATATATATAAATTAAATGGAATTTTAACTAGATGAGGTGATAAATATTTCATAACATTCATAGATGATCATTCTAAGTTTTGTTATATCTACTTGATGAAATATAAAAATGAAACTTTTAGTATGTTTAAGATATACAAAGTCGAAATAGAAAACTAATTAAATAGAAATATTAAAATTCTTAGAAGTGATACAGGAGATGAATGCCTTTCTAATGAATTTTTTTTTTTTTTTTTTTTTTTGTTTTTTGTGTGAACAACATGACATAATACATCAATATAGTGCACCTAGAACACTCGAACAAAATAGTTTGACTGAGAGAAAAAAATAGAACATTAGTTGAGATGATAAATACTATTTTATTAAGCACAAAGTTGTCATTTAATTTATGGGGTGAAGTTTTGTTAAGTACATGTCACATAATTAATATGATTCCTTTTAAAAGATTTAAGATTTCTCCCAACAAATTGTGGAATTGAAGAAAATCAAACATTGGTTATTTCAAAGTGTTGAGGTGTCTTGCTTATTGTAAGAACACAAATCTTAAAATGACTAAGTTGGGTCCTAGAGGGATCAAGTGTACTTTTGTAAAATATACTCAAAACATCAAGGCATATTATTTATTAAACTTGTAAATCAGTGTCATAATTGAATACCGAGACATGGAGTTCATTGAGAATTTATTATCTTCGGATAATAATTCTCTAAGAAAATCTCAAGTAGAGACTCCTAGTTCTACAAGATCATAAATAGAAACACCTTCCAAAGATGTTGATACAAATGAACTTCATAGAAGCAAAAGAGCTCAAAAGGATAAAGTGTTAGGATCAGATGAAATTGATTCTCAACTTATTTCCTTCTACTTGGTTTACGATAATGAGAAGAATAGTGTCACAAGAACTACTCTATATGTTCTTCAAGTGGAAACTGATCCTAAAACTTATCGAGAAGCAATGTCATCGAGAGATAGTATCTTTTGGAAAGATGCTATAAACGATTAAATAGATTCAATAATGTCAAAAAATACTTGGGAACTAGTCGATTTACCACCCAACTCAAAAATTATAGGTTGTAAATAGGTATTTAGGAGAAAGTATAATGCAGACAGAATTCTTAATACTATTAAAGCTAGGTTAGTGGCCAAAGGATATCGACAAAGGAAATTAATAAATTACTTTGACACGTATACACAAGTCGCACGAAAACCTCGATTAGGATTTTATTCAATTTACCTTCTGTTTATGATTTGCATATACATCAAATGGATGTTAAGACGGCATTCTTAAATAGAGATTTTGATAAGGAAGTTTCTATGGAACAACCGAAAGGTTTTGTTCTACCCAGACATGAACATAAAGTGTGCAAATTAATAAAATCATTATAGGGATTAAAACAAGCACCAAAAAAATGGCACAAAAAAATTTGACCTATCAATAATATCCTACAGATTTAAACATAATAGTGTTGATAAATGTTTGTATTCAAAAGTTTATGATAATTATGTTGTACTTATTTGTATACGTGGATGATATGTTGATTGTAACTAGTCAAATACAAAGTATAAAAGAAACAAAGATGTTTCTATCTTCTACATTCAAAATGAAAGATCTTGGTCAAGTGGTTACCATATTAGGTATCAAGGTCACCAAGACTAGTGGGGGTTATATGTTGAGCCAGTCACTTTATGTTGAGAATGTGTTCAACAAGTTCAATCATTTGAACATCAAAGATGTAAATATCCCGTTTGATTCAAGTTTGAGACTTGTAAAGAATGATGGAAGAGTAATAGCACAATTTGAGTATGCAAGTGTTATAGGAAGTCTTATGTATGAAGTGCAATGCCAAGACCGGACATAGAATTTGCAATTAGTAAACTTAGTAGGTTTATTAGTAATCCAAATGAAGAACATTGCAAGGCTATCAGAAGGGTTCTTGGTTATTTGAAGAAGACCAATGATCTATGTCTCCAATATTCTAAATTTCTGGCAATCCTAGAAGGATTTACTGATGCTAGTTGGATATCTAGTGTAGGTGAAAATAAATCCACCTCAGGTTGGGTATTTACTCTTGGAAGATGTGTTGTTTCTTGGAAATCCAAGAAACAAACATGCATAACACACTCAACTATGGAATCTGAATTTGTAGTATTGGCTGAAACCGAAAAAGAGGCTGAATGGCTTAGGGATTTAATGTATGAAATCCTATTGGGAGAGAAGAATAATTATTCTATATCTATCTCGTGTGATAGTCAAGTCGCTTTAGCTAGAGCATATAATGAAGTATATAATGGTAAGTCTAGACACATGAGTCTAAGACATAACTATGTGAAGAAATTAATTAAAGATAGAATAATTTTATTTATTTATGTAAAGTCAAATGAGAATTTAGTTGACCCGCTTACTAAACCGCTCACAAAGGAATTAGTACGGACAACAACTAGTAGAATGGGGTTGAAATTCCATAATTAAATTCACCAATGATGGCAACTCTACATGACTATACTAACAAGTGCACTTCGGGTTTAAATGATAACAACAAGTCATTCGATAAATGGATAGTTTTAGCACTTATTTTTTTCTTAAACCCTATCTAGTTATAAGTGATGGTTCTCACGAAAATGATGGATGAGTTTCTATAACTCTTAATAAAGTTCAAATTGTTGGATCAAGTATCTCTAAAAGTGACAAAGATGCTGCAAGAACTTTACTTATATGAACTTCGGGGTGGTGCTGCCTCAGTAGAGAGTTGGAGTTTCTCTCTTAAAAGTTCATGAATATGAGAAGTGTAAGGCCATAAGAGCGCTAAACAAAATTGTGTGGAACTTAGAACACATGATGCTTGTGTGTGATTTCATGGGTATCATCACAAGGAATAATAGGTTCAAAGCTTTTATGCTATATGGGATTTTGATGATATTTTATGATATTTACACTAAAGTTAGACTCAAATCAAAAGATATACGTACTTTATGTATAAGTGTCATTAAATTTGAGATTGAACTCATTATATGATTGAACAAGTAGGGGATTGTTGTAATATTGTTCAACATATAATGAGAAGTGATTTGGATTAATCAAACATCTATGTGAAGATATCAAGTAGGTGAAAAACACCCAGATCAAAACCCTGGAAAGGCAAAAATAGAGAAACTATTTTAGGCTATGCATGAGGCTCGGCGATCATTTTAAGGTTGCATAAGCCTTCTTGTTGTATTGGGTGATCGATGATCGTTGTATTTGAAATTCTGTCAGCGTTTTGAATGGCTTTGGCACATTTTGGAATTTTGGCATATATTCGTGCATTGGACTTGATATTCTATATATATGGATGATTTTCATGTTAGAAAAATATCATTAACATCGAATACACAAACTTACATCTAAATAAAAGATTAAACCCCGATTTCATAAAGTGTTCTTCAAGTTTTTATTTAAGTTCTTATTGTTTGATTTGAATTTGGATTCAAGGTTTCTTATTACATCCAAAATATTTTTTTATAATTTCAAAGCATGTAAATAAAATATTTTGACAGAAATCATCATTAAAAATGAGATGTGCTAATTAATAGAAATTGAAGATAAAAATTCAACAAACAAAAAAAATTAAGGAAGTAAATACCATAGTGAACAAAGGTTGAAAACTTTAAATGCAATTAATATATAGTATGATAAATAAAATTTCTGGTGTAAATATAACCATCCTATTTAAAACATGTTAAACCTTCTAAATTGATTGTTTTAATTTCAAAACATTAATATAAAATGATTAATTTTCGAACTAATGAGCAAAAATGGATAATCTTTCTTATTTGGAGAGATGGATTATTTGAACTAACGTGCACATTACGAATAGTTATAAAAAGAAAATGAAACAAATTCTATAATTTAGAGATGTATTTCAATTAATTTTAACTCACACGTACGGAACATTTAGAAAATTTATAAAATAGTCTAGTGGGGGTAAGATTAATAATAGGTTGAGATGCACAGCTATAAAATTCAATACAAAAGAAATATTGGGTTGAATTGTAATATTAGAATCAAAAATCGGACCAGAATTGTTTTCAATTTTAATATTCAGAATCGATTGGAGATAAAATAAAATCTAAACCGGTCGGTTGGTCCAATAGTGGTTCTGTCCGTACTGTCTAGTATTTTTTGCCTACCACCCTACATGTGGTGGTGATCTCATCTATTTATTTTAGTTTTTTCCTTTTTGTTTGAACATTTTCTTGGTCAACTTTCTCTCATTATCGATGCTCTCGATGTGCATGGTATTTTCTATTTTTAACCTAGTATTTTTCTATATTTTATTAAAGTTTAAAATAACAACCCATTGACTCTGTATGGACTCGATTTTCTTTGAGCTATGAAAAATTCAGATGGTTCAACATTAACGGAAACCCAATTAAAATGGTGGTTATATTTGCATCATAACTTTTATTCGTTGCACTACATTTTAATTATACTTAAGGCCCTCAATATTTGTTCATTGTAACACTTACGTTCATAACTTCTTTCTCATCGAATTCTTATTTTCGACTTTCATTAACTAGCACATTTCATCCTTAATGATTATTTCTGCAAAAGAATTCTTCAATTTTATATTTACTGTTTTTTAAAAAATATGATGAAAAAATAAGTTATTTTACACCCTCCAAATATTTTTTGGACAATGTGTACTAATTAGTATAAAGTTGAGGATAAGAATGTGACAAAAAAATTGGAGACATGAGTACTATAATGAGCAAAAATTGAAGACTTCAAGTGCAATTAAAATGTGTTGCAAAAAATAAAAGATGGAGTGTAAACATAATTACCTCAATTAAAAACCTAAATTCTTTTAAAATGACTAATATGCCCGTTATAAAATATAAAAATAAGATAAACAAAAATAGGGATAGCAATTTGACCTGTCGTCCTAGACCTGCACTCCGCCCCACCCCGTCCCGTCCTGTCCCGTCGGACACCACTCACGAGTTGTCATGCAAAGAGGCCATTGCTGGCGACGACCTACCACCAACCTCAAATAAAAATAATCCACATGCACTAACTATTTTCACCACTTGGGCACGTCAATTTGTAGAATTTTCGACTATCATATGTAAACCCACATTGAATAGAGTTCAAAATTGCAGAATTTGCACTCTGGCCACAACCTCCAGCCACCAACCACCTGCGCAGGAAGCCAACCATCTGCCAACGCATAAAACCCAAATTTATTCAACCTTTATCCATGAAGAAATTGTATCATTTCCTAAAAACTCTTGTCGACATTTTTAGTAGAGCTATTGTTGTTTTATGATTGCATTGGCTCTGTTCTAGGAGGTCCCAAATGGTGACTAGTTCCGTCTTACATGCTGTTCTAGATTTAGTACAAACAAACAACACTTTATCAACTATAGTGTTCTTAATATGTTTTTTTTTTTTTTTTGGTCAACACACTATCACATCTCCAGTGTGGTTGTCAGGCCTCCACCTATAAAGTATGGGAGGGTTCGAATATCATAACCATATATAAATAACTCATAAAAAATACATGGGAGGGGGCATAAAACCTAACATCCAATCAGAAGTGCTAAAGCAAACAAATAAATGAATAAATAATAAAGGAATAAATAATGAGGTACCACATCCCAAACAATAAGTTATAAAAAATCTACAGACCTCTAACTGTAGAAAGCACATGTCTATCAATCTAAACTAAGCTGCGGTAAGTCATAAGCATTGTACTCCAAATAGCAACGACGATCTCAGCCTCTGAAGCAAGTAAGTCAGCCACCTGGTTGTTCTCGCGATAAATATAAGAAATATTATCACGGTCGAAGGCAAGGATATGTGATGTGGCGAAGAGTGGCCTGAATAGACCAACGTCATCTACCTCTGGTGATGCAGTAAATGGACAAAGTAGAGTCGGTCTCAATCCATAAATCTGAGAGTACAATTCTCTGAGCAAGAATGACACCGTCAAGAATAGCCCTGAGCTCAGCCTCCAAAATAGGGCACTCGCTATATGAAGAGAAGGCGCGAACACACTGACCTGATGAATACTTAATAATCCCCCATCCACTCGCAAATCCATCTTTGACGCATCCATCAGTGTTAACTTTGTAAGATCCTACTGCTGGAATACGAAAATAAATCAAAACAAGGAGATAAAGGAATGGAGTAGTAAGATATACCAAAAAGAGGAGCAATATCCATATCCCCTCGCCAATGAATAACCCGAAATAAACAACTTGTATGTAGTAGGGAGATAGTATGGTATACTCTCCAAATGATCTGTCTCGGCTCCATAGAGATATCCCGATACTTCATATCATTCATCACAGTTCAAATAAACCAGAGAATCAAAAGAGAAATGATCGTGCAAATATGACCCTACCTGAAAAACCGACCCGAGAAATGTCAAGACTAAAAGCGATACTGAAAACCCTCAATCGGCCGAAGGGTTATATGAAAAATGTCAGAAAAGTAGCGTCAAACCTGGTCGGCAATACAACTGTCAATAAATAAATGCTGAATAGTCTCAATAGCCGAGCAACAGTGACAACGAGAAGCCATATGACTCCCAATCTGCATCTCAATCACAATATCAACTAGGATAAGACCCTGCCAAAGTCTCCAGCAGAAGAAAAAGACAGTGGTCGGGATAATAGAACTCCAAATCATGTTGTATACAGCCTGAATAGTATGCCCCGTGCGAACTAGCTGCCATGCAGACTTAGTAGCAAATCTACCATTCGAAGAATCCTTCCACATAATCTGATCGTGCACCTCAGCAGTGATAGAGATGTTCACTATCTGCTCAACAATAATATATAGTACTAGCCGAAGAAATCTGTCAATGTTCCATCCAGTATCATCAAATAAGTATCTAACCTGGATATAAGAATGTGTTAAGTCTGGGTGCTGATCAACTAATGTAGACTTGTCCATCCAGCAGTCATGCCAAAAAAAATCAGCCCATGCCCTAACTGCCATGCAATGTGTGTCGCCGCCTGTGGGCCTATGTACTTCAGCCTCTTCCATACAGTTGAAGCATAGTAAAGAATAATAGCTAACAACGGATGGGTACCCTGACAATACTTACTCAGTAAAAACTGAGCCCATAATGACTGCTGAGATCTAAATAACTACCAAAGCTTTATGGAGAATGTCTCAACAAGATCATGTAGTCTCTTAAAGCACAATCCACTCTCCTCAATAGGAATACAAAGGTCCTTCCATCTTCTCCAATGTAATCTGTGTGAATTGTCTCTGGAGTCCCAAAGAACCTAGCAAATATGCCATCTAACTTCTTCAACATAGCCTTTGAAGTCTTCATAATCTGAATGAGATAGAGAGGAATAGATGATAGCATTAATTGAATCAAAATAATCCATCTCCCAAATGATAGGAGCCTGGAGACCTAATCAGAAATCCTACTCCAGATTTTCTAGACTAAGTCATCATACAAGATGATATTCTTGGCTCCTTTAAATAAAGGAACACCAAGATAAGTGAAGGGCTAGTGCTGATGATGAAACCCTATCAGATTATCCAACTTGTGTATCTGACTAGTAGAAAATCTCTTAGGTAAAATAATCTTTCTTTTATCTTTGTTCACCAACCGCTTAGAAGTCCCATCATAGTGTTCAATACACTGTAATACTCGTCTGATAGACTGCTTCTAGCCATTGACAAACATAATTATAGCATCCGCAAATGATAAATGAGAGATAAGAGTATCACATCCATGTATGTATGACATCGAAGGAATATGCTGATACTGCTGAGTGAGTAGTTGTGAAAAATAATCTGCAACAATAATAAACAGTAATGGAGATATGGGATCACCCTGTTTGAGTCCCCGAGATAATGAGAAAAAACCACATGGTCTGCCATTAAGCAGGACCAATAATCGACACTCTGAAATACTTGTCCGTATTTGATCAATCCAAAGAGCATCGAACTCAAAACCCTCCATAATGGATATCAAGAAGCTCCAATCCATGCGATCATAGGCATTAGCCATATCAAGCTTGAGGACAACATTACCCTCTCACACTTTCGTATCAAGTGTATGTAGTAACTCTTGTTCAAGGAGGACATTATCCCTAATGAGTTGTCCCGAGATGAATATGCTCTGAAGAGCTGAGATGATCTGATGTAGTAAAGTACTCAGTCCCGAGTTCATCAACTTCGTAATCAACTTATTAAACAATGTACATAGCTGATAGGATGAAACTCTGACCACCCATAGGAATTGTCCCACTTTGAAAACAAGACAATAGAAGCGGCTACAAAATTCTTAGGTAGGTGCCCTCCAGCAAAGATGTCCAAGACTATCTAAAACACATCATCTGAAACTATGTCCCAACAAACCTGAAAAAAGTGAGATGAAAACCCATCTGGCCCGACTACACTATCTCGATAAATACTAAAAATATCCTCTCGCACCTCAGTCAAAGTAAAAGTCTGATTAAGTTGCAAATTTTCCTCACTGGACACCAATCTAGGTATAATACCATGTCGAATAGAGCCGACAGGTTGAGGAGGAGCTGACAAAAGTTCTTGGAAGAAAGATACTGCTGAAGGGTGGATAGTCTCAAAAGACTCAAACACCTCGTTTGAAGCTGAAGTAATAGACTGGATCCTGGCTATAATACGTCGTCCCTGAACTATAGAATGGAAGTATCAGGTATTATGATCACCCTCATAAGTCTAACGTACCCCTGTCTTTTGTTTTCAAAAGGCCTTCTCAATAGATAAAGTACAGTTCAAAACTGTCTAAGCCTGATGTAAAGTATCACGATGGAAAAGTGAAGGATCTCTGTCATGGTCTAACTCTACCTCGTGCACCTTACACTTTGCATCCCTAACCCTTTGAAAAATATCACCAAATCCATGTCAATTCTACCAACGAAGGCCCTGTTTGAGCTGATAAATTTACCAATTGTGTCTTCTAATGATGTACTCTTTTCTGGCTGCTGAAACTGTGGTCTAGTATTATTCTGATTATCCCTCCAAGAGAAATTTGGATGGTTTCACCAACCTGGATTATATGTTGGACTATGGGTTATTTTGTTGGCACTGACTACCTTAAATATAATCGACCAGCTTAGGCTATAGTGAAAGAATATGACATTCTGATGTACTATGACTAGCTCCGCATTCTGCACATGTTGATTTCTTTATTTGCACGGCATTGGCTGAATATGACATATTTGTGTACTAATGAATCAATCTTTGGAGATAACTCTGTGAAAGTATTTATTTCATGTACTCATACAGTTCTCTTGTGTACGACTTTGTCTGATGGCCACATGGCAGTGGTGGTAACTACTCTTTCAAACAAATTCAAAGCTTCAACCACTATTTTGGTAGACAAAGAACTGTTAGATGAAGAATCAATCACGCTTTTAAATGAAGGGAGTAGTCCAGCATAAAAATACTAAATTTGTTGCCCATTTCTAACACCATGATGAGGACACTTCCTTAGCATATTTTTGAATCTGTCACGCTTCATCAAAAGATTCTGTTTCTAATTGTTGAAATATGGATATATCATGCTTCAACTTCGAAACTTTAGTTGGTGGAAAGAATTTCGTGCAGAACTTTTGGACTAGATTATTCCAAGTGGTTATGCTATATATTGGCAGTGAGTCCAGCCACTCAAGAGCTTTGTCCCAGAGAGTATGTAGGAACAAACGTAGCTGGATGGCATCGTCTGAGATTCTTTGATATTTGAAATGTTGACACATTTCAAAGAAGCGTGAAACATGTGTATGTGGATTATCGTCGGTCCTGCCAAAGAATTGATGTCCATTCTGAAATAGATGAATGACGTTAGTCTTCAATTAAAAGTTCGACTGCCCAAAAGGTGGATAGACAATGCTAGATTGGCTCTGGATCATCTGTGGAGTCAAAAAGTCTCCAACTAGCATATTGTCTTCATCAATCTCTTGTCTTGCCCAAGCAACGTCGTTGTTATTCATTTTGTCTTGCTGTTTTTAGTCTTTTTGGTGTGTTTTTCTTACTTCTCTCTTCTTACGATGAAAAGTGCGTTCGATCTCTGGATCAATTGGAATTAGAGAATCGTGTCTCACACTTCGCATGCATCAATCTGAAAAGAAACAATTCAAACACTGAAATAACTAAAGAAAATAATAATAAATAATTAAACAAATAAATAAAGTTCAAATTAGTGATGATATAACTGAAAAGAACTAAAACTAAATCTCCGGCAATGACGCCAAAAACTTGAGTCCAAGTATAGGTCTTTAATATTCCGCTAGTGTACAGATCGCTCAAGTAATAAAATAGATTTTGAGTCCAAGTATCGTTCCCAGAAGAATTTAGATAATTCAATGACAATTATACTCACCTTAACCGAATCTAATTAACTTTGAAAATATTGTGATTGAGAACTAATTAGAATAATAAACTAAGAACAATTAAATAATTATAATTCAATTAAGTAAAAGATTGATTTAAGAAAGTTACTTTAACTTTGGAAAAGAAAAGTACTAGGATCTCGAATCCACTTATAATTGTTAATTCATCTATCTTAATTCTTGGTTTTGACAAATTACATCAGTTATGAAGATCAATATCCCTAGATTGTTTAACAGTTTCTTTTGAATAAAATTAAACATATACATATATATGACTCGACTATATTTCTATGACGAATACGAATACAAACGAATGCATTAAGTCTCTATGGATAATTAAAGATCACCTAAAGTATAGCAGTATATTTATATCCCCTATCGAACTTTAAAATAATTAAAATAGCGTCAAGCATGCTTTCAATCTTCGATAGTAATACAAACTACAACAATCATGCAATTACTACGTATTTAATTGTAGATGCAATTAAATCAAAATTAATTATTCAAAATTATATTGAAATAAATCATCAAAAGCCAAGTCTCAAAATAGAATAATTTAAACTACAAGCTTCATCGTAATCCTAGCACTAAATGGTTTAGCCTAACATACTAATAATAAGAAAATAAAGATGAGAAGAAAATATAAAATTCATCACCCACAGAAGAAGAAAACTTGAAAGAATGATTTCTTGATATTGGTCTTCGTTGAATTCTTGAAAAGAGCAATATTGATCTCTGGTTGATGTGTTTTCGTCTATTGTTTTTCCCCCAAGAAATCAACACACGACTATGAATTTTTATTACCTATTTATAGTTCCCTAATTCCAGTCCAAAACTATCCCTAAAGTCCTCAAAAATGTGGGTTAAAATGTTTCCTAATTGAATTAGAATTAGAAAAAGAAACTAAATTTCCCCAACAATCAATAACATTGAGCGATCACCCAGTGCAATTCCAGGCGATTGCCCAAGCAATGCAGATTGTATTATGCTTGTGACTTGGGTTGCTGGGCATTTTCCCAGCTATAATCTGGGCGATCGCCCAGCTTGGATCTTTAAAATCTTCTATTTTGGACTTTCAACTTTCCAATAGCTCCAATTTGGTCCTTCTACTTTCAATTGAATGCAATTGAATCTCCATACTTTCGAGACATCTTCCAATTTATCCTTTTTTTCATCCATTCTTCTCTATTTTCTTACAGGCGGGTCTAAAACTGAAATATAGGAAATAACAAACTAAATTAAGTAGAAATTAACAATATGACAAAATAAATACTTAGTTTAAAGACCCGATTAAGTGCACAAAATGCACTTATCACATAACTTCTAATTCACTTGTCTTAAACCATAAGGAGACTTATATCATGGCATACGAACCAGTTATTAGCCCAATGAATGGACCTGAATTGTAGCCTAATCCAAGCACCCACTCAATGATACCACCTGCAAAAAGAAAAATGCCAGAGAAACCAAAGAAAACTAGGAGAAAAGATCTTGATGAATAAAAACAATCTACTAAGGGCAAAGTAAAAAGACTTGGATTGAAGATGAAGTGTAGAAGATGTAGACAAGATGGACACAACAAGATGACCTACAAGAGCCATCTTCCAGGAACAAGTGATACTACAAAAAACTAGCGTCATTTGAAGTTTTTTCTATACAAGTTTGAATATATAACTTTTTGTTTCAAGGTGGAAGTTTTTTTTTTTGTAACTTATTGGGCTAGTGGAAGGTTTTTCTTTTTTTTTTTTTTTTGGGGTTTACTATTTAACTCAACTTAGTACATAGATGCAATGTAATAGACTCATGTTGTTGCTTGTAACAATCTATAAAATGTTGAAGATGACATGTTGAAGTTATGGATCATTTTATCTTAAACAACTTATTTTGTAACTGCCTATGCACTTTCACTTATTTTGAACTTAAGGGATTTAACATTATGTCTTTGGTATAGCACTGATGTTATGGAAGTTATGCTACTATGATTTCTATCTTCTTTTAGAGTGAAAACTGATATTATGGACTTTTTGTACAAGATGTGTAAAAGGCTAAGGACGGTGGCGGCTGAGATCTAAAAGTTTTGGGGATGAATGTTGTACCTTTTAAATAGGTTTGGGGACAATGCTGCTCTTCTTACATATGTTTGGGGACCAACTCTGCAACATCTCTACTTTAAATTTTCATTTAACACCAGTACAATACCAAAAGGAAAATGCAATAAAAAAAAATTCATATTTTCATTCATTCAACAAATGGAAAACTACACATTACAACTCACTATTTTAGAATCAATACAAAGTTCTCATAATCCAAAATAAAATAAAATAAAATAAAATAAATAAAAAAACCATAAAATTGTTGACGTCGGAATCTCCACTATCCACGCGTCAACAGATCTCCAATCACTCATCTGCCAACCTATATGTTACCTGCACACTAAGAGGACCGTTAGGCGCCACGGTCACTAGATAAAAAGAGTCCGGCGATCGTTAGTACTCCGAAGATCAAATCAACTGCCAGTACACAAAATAATATACGAGGAAAGAAAACAATTGAGTGTGTGAGAGACAAGCAGGCAGAGATTTGAGCAGAATTTATAGGTGAATAATGCTTAAAAGTATCTACCACAGAATAATCGGAAACGTCGCATTTATAGCACAAGAGTTCTAATTGATTTAGGAAACAATCAATTAGATATCCAGTTGGATCCTCATTCCTTATGAGAAATGGATGATCGATTGTCAAGGCAATCTTTTAGATTCTGATCCTTATTTGAGTTAATCATGTTGCCTAATTTTTAGGAGATTGGGATTTGGTTTCATTGTGAGTATCTGTGTGTCAATCAAACACAATCTTTCCTTAAGCATATCTCTGGTCATTTTGAAACATTACATTGCCTGTGGATTACGAGGGATTCAAAGCTTAGCGATGCATCCTGGATCAGTCGTGATATTTGAGGCTTGTCATGAGCTTCGTTGTACTCTGATTCATGAGTACTGACATGTTGACGTGCCTTAGAAGTATTCACAAGGCCTTTGCTAGATGTTTGAGGCTTTTATGGGCCTGGTAGGCCCTCGCTGGGCTTATAGGGCCTTAGCGGGGTCAAACCTGGGCCTTTACTGACGTGGAGACCTTATCAAAATCTGGTGGTAACAAAAATAACCCAAATGTCCAACTTTTGCAAAAACTAACTTTTCCATTTTTCTGCATATTTTCATCCTCTATCCTGTGAAATTTACGTAGTAGACCTGAGATTATTTGTTTCGATGTCTCACATATAGGTGGGTCATACCAAATTAAGAACACACACCCTCCAGTCTCTTGTAATTTCAAAAGGAAGATAGGATTTAGAAAAAAATACACCAAAATAACACAAAAGCTCTATCAAAAAGTTACCCGACGGTATAGCGTCTTCCAGAATTCAGATCTATCCATGAAGTTTTTATTTTGATTGGAAGTCCACAGTTGGATAGTGTAGATTTCATTCTCTCTTTTTGTGTTTCTCATAGGTTAGTGTCACTACCACCTTCCTGTTATAGGTGTCTTAATATGGAGGGGGAGATGTAGTTATTGGACAATTTGGCGGGAAAAGATGACAGGAGTGTGAAGACAAAAATACCCCTTAAAAGATAATCATGTGCTACTCATGTGGGGACTTAACAGTTGAAGTTGATGTTTTCTATCAGAAATGATGAATGTCGCACCCACTCCCATAGGTTAAGAATGTTGTTGCCAAAATTTAAAAGATAATGAGCAAGATTACAACATACTCATACGTTAGGGATCAATGGTGTCATTTTTCCAAAATAGTTTGGTTTGGTTTGAAAAATGAAATGGTTTGGTTTGCTTTGAAAAATGAAATGATTTGGTTTGGTTTTGGAATTCTAAACTGTTTTAAATAATTTTATTTGGAAATAAGTCAGAAATTGCTCAAATCGAATTGTGTTCACCCTTAGTTGGAGTGATTATGATTATCTTATTTTAAATTCCTATTCTTATCTAATCTTCGATGACTTTGAAATAAAAAAATAAAAAAAATTATTTTCTTTAGCTATTTTTCTCTTATTAGTTAATATATATACACACGTTCACGTCTCTCTCTCTCTCTCTCTCTCTCAATTACACAAAGCGCACACATGCAAACACCATTATACTGATTGCAAAACACAAATGCGCACCCACTATTAAACATTCCTTCATAATTTTTTGGGTAAATATCAGGGGTCCAAAATCTTTAAACCTTGTTACTACAGGGTCTTGAACCTTTGATTCCTAGCATTCGAAATTCCAAACCTTTCAAACTTATACGCCTCTGGTTCTTTTGTGACGGAAACGTTAGTTTGACCAATAATGATTAAATTTTTATTGAAATGATAGTTCTACTCTTTATTTTAATTTAGAGTAAATAGCATTGGTAGTCCCTAATCTTTAAACTATGTGACAAAGAGGTCCCGAATCTATGATTTTAGCACCCAGTATACTAAACTATTCAAAAGTTTGACCGTTAAACTATTCAAAAGTTTGACCATTAAAAGATGTCCCCGAATCTTTGATTTTAGGCCCCCGAATCTTTAAACATCTGCCCTTGAGGCCTTTTGTGAGAGGGAAAAGTCAATTTGACCGTTAAAAAGATGAGAAAGAAAAAAAAATGAAAAATAAAAGAATCACCCAAACTGGCAATTGACAAAGATGAAAGGATTTGAGAGGTGCGTGAGTTCTCAGGTAATGCAAATACTAATTTGTTTATTTTTTTGGTGGTGATGGTGACGGTACCGCTGCCATTGGGATTGGGGTTGGGGTGGGTCATTTGGAATTGGTGACGATAATTATTTATTTTTAATTTTTTTGTTTTTGTTTCTTCATTTTCTTTTTATTTTTATTTAATTCAAAATTAAATATACGTGTACTAATTATTTTACTCTTGACCTTTTAATGGTCAAACTAACATTTTTCATCACAAAATGACCTCAAGCGTGGACGTTTGAAAGGTTTGGAATCTCAGGTGCTAGGAATCAAAGATTTAGGACATCATTGTCACAAAGTTTAAAGGTTAGGGACTCTCAATGCTATTTATCCTAAATTAAAATAAGGATAAAATTGTCGTTTCAATAAAAATTTGACTATTTAACGCCTAACGTTTTCCGTCACAAAAGGACCTCAAGTCCAGACATTTGAAAAAATTAGAATCCCGGTCGTTAGACATCAAAAGTTTGAGACAATATCGTCACAAGATTTGAAAATTCGAGACCCTCAGTACTATTTATTCTAAATTTTTTTATGTTGGAAGCTTGGGGTTGCGTAAAGAAAGATTTCAATTTCATATTTTTTTCGAACAAGAGCATTCTTCAATTACAAGGTAGGATACCATGGGCGCAAGTGTTTTATCCTTTTAAAATATTGTTTTATTTACATACGTTTAACATGAAATATTAATAGACCTACATGTCCTTTATTAAAAGGAAATGTAACTCCTTCGGACTTCTCAAGAATTACACATAAATGTATTAAAGTACTTGATTGATCACCAACTCTTTCAGTGAAATGTTGTAACTCACGACTAATATTAAGATGTATTTAAATTACACATATCCTACTGAATGTTGAAAAAAAACGCTCATTCCTTTGAAAAATGCAGATTAGTTCGAGTTAAGCTTAAATGGTAATTGAGCAATGAAGTATGTTGCCAAATAAAGTATCAAAAAGAAATGATAAATTGGTTAATTTTCGAACAAACTGAATTTCACTTTTGAATAAATGTCACGAATTACTAAGGTCTCTTGCCTTCTGCGTTTTATGTTCTTCATTGAAGTTTGATCTCAAAATATATTTATGAAATATTTTATGTTCAGTTTTAATTATGATGACACAATCACAAAATTTATTTAAAGTTTCAAGTATAAATTGTTGGTTAATGAATTTGACAAGTTGTTTCTTTAAAGTAGAGCATTATTCATGATATGTTTTGTTATTTTAAATTACAAAAAATAAAGTTTTCAAATTTCTTGTAAATTTCTACCTAAAGTTGACACGTAATGATCTTGGTAACACCACGGGTTTCAAGTTAAAATTTGGGGTGTTACTCTAAATATAACATATAGTTTACAGTTATTTATACACATCAAAAAGGGGGATGAATGTTCTTTTAGACAATGTTTTACAGCCAATTTTGACCCCAAAAAATAAAAAACATACAATTTTTTTTCCGCTGGACTGGCCAAAAGAGTGTATTTTTCACAGCTTTGCTCAAATGCAAGACTTACAAAAAACCTTTGACAATCGATGTCAAAACCACGTTAAAGTAGAAACAAAAAGGAAAATAGAGTTATATGGGATATACCAAAAGAATTATTTAACCCGATTGAGGTCCTCCCAACTAATTTCTTCTGCACATTCCCCACATACAGTGCTGCATCCCATTTTTGTACCCTGACTCCTCAGCGTCAGCAAATGTGAAAGCTTTGTGCACTTACGCAGCACCCTACGATTTTGAATACGCTCCATGGCCCGTGTGAGTTTGTCACTCACAGGAGCAGAGGTAATTACCGAGGAAGGCACATGTTTTTGGTCAAATGCAGATTCAGCAACGGGCCTTTGCTGCTGCTCAACAGTGCATTCATCTGGCAAACCTCGTCTCACCTCCTCCCATTCAAGGGTTTTCTGATATACTGCCCAAGCCATGTCCTGCTCCTCCTTTGAGAGTTTTTCATCTTCATTTTCTTGAAGAAGAGTCTCGTGCTCATGGTAGTTTGAAATCCATCTAAAAGTACAATTACCAGGTTAGACAAATTCGGAGATAAATTTCATGTAGATTTCAAACTGCAGCATTATTAAATAAACCCAAATCTATTCCATGAAAATAATAGTTGATGAAGAAAATGGAGACAATATTAGAACAAGGTATTTTGTTTGTTGGCTCAGATAGGAAATGCTTCTGTTGCATGCAAATATTCATCCAGAAAACAATTTTATCTTTGATATCAAAGATCAAGTATTCATTAGCAGCTGTGCAGGAAAGAAGGATTCAACTTGAAAATTTGCCAATCCACATCAGGTAGTGGAATCTAAACGGTATTCAAAGAAGAAGCCATGTGGTGCTTAATCAATTCTACCAGTTTAAGGATGGCTAGAGAAAAACAGACGTGTTCCATAAAGTAAGGATCGTACACAAGACGTGAACGAAGTGTGTACCAAAGTTCCTGTGTTGAGGTGACTTTGGGGATCATAGAGAACGGATTAAAATCATTCAGTAATAATTTGTATGCGGAAATAATGAGCTATAATAAATTCGTAAACATAATTTTAGAGGAAAAACTAGAAATTACCATAAACAAAATCCTAATGTTAGGTGAAAATTTAACATTACAATAATAATACCGAAATCACAAAATATACCAAAAACAATCCCAAAACCTAGGAAAAATAACGAAAGTATGCATTGACCTAGACTAGAGTATTGACCAAGACTAGGCTAAATTTTGTTTTGGGTCCTAGGATGGTCCTTGATGAACAAGTGATGAAGACCATATCAGATATAATATTAAAGACTTGCCAAGTTTAAATTGGTTTTATTTCAGTTTATTGTAATTTTATATTTTAAGACAATTTAGGTTTATTCTGTTTTCCTTGTCATGTTTCCTGCTTTAATTAGATTAGGTTAAATCCCATATATAGAGGGTTAATGTCATTGTCACTTTTACACTCGATTATTGAACAAAACAAAATCTCTCTCCTCCAATTTCTTCTATCTCTCGATTTTGTCTCTCCCCCTCTCTCTTCTCTCCCTTCTTACCTTTTCCCATATATAGACGGTTAATGTCATTGTCACTATTAGACTCGATTATTGAACAAAACAAAATCTCTCTCCTCCAATTTCTTCTATCTCTCGATTTTGTCTCTCCCCCTCTCTCTTCTCTCCCTTCTTACCTTTCTTCTCTCCTTTCTCTTCTCTTCTCTTCTCTTCCCTTCCCCTTCTATATATAATTCTAGTTCTAGTTACGATTGCCCGTCGTCACCAAGTATGTCCACTTTTGTGGGCTGCATCACATGTCGAAGGAAATCGCAAAACTTATAAAAGTTTGCAAACATGATGTGGCTGGTTGTTGAAAAACTTTGCACTGCATTGTCCAATCCAAAAGCCTTATCCTTCTCCCTTCTCTATTAAACATTTGGCATCATTGAGGTCAAACTGTACACGATTGTGCCTCAATTATTTATGTTATATAGCTGTAATTATCAACGACGTGTGAGGGAAGTTTCCTGAATGTTAATGGATCAATGAAGAGTTATGTTGGACAAGGTATCGATAAGAATATTATGGTTCGGATTCAGCAGCTTCGTACTCTGATGCTGTGACTGAAATATGACATCAGAATTTAGCAAGACAAAGGAACTGACAGTATACTAAAATAGTCACTAAATTGTTTTCAAGAAAACAAACTCTGCAAGCACATATGAATCTACTACTTTAATATTTATCCTCAAAAATCAAGGAACTCTAGTAGCACATTTCATACCACCATGATAAAAGGCCAAAGTGCACAAGGGACAAACCAGAATGCTATGTTTATGCAATTTGATAAAAAGAGAAAGGAGCCTATAGAGAAGAAATAAACTGGTGTACAGAAAAAGAAAAGAAGGGAAAAAATGTATAAAACGGAACAATGTCAAACTGTTTATAGAAAATGATCGATCATGCTATGTCATGTCAACGAGGATTATTGAGATTTACTTGCTACATGTCAAGGTGATGGAAGTGGTACTTAACTGATAAGTCTTTCTAATGGATGAAAATATAAGATCAAAATTTTTGATATGTGAATGCGTCTGTCAAGCATCGCAAGACGGGCTGTAAATGTGTTCCATGGATGACAGAATAGCAGATTGCAACACCATTGATTTAACTATATAACACAATAATGTAAAGAATGAATCACCCCAGGAGATTGCTCCTTTGGTCATCGTCACTAGTGAAGGGAAAAAAAAAGCAGACGGTGCTACAAAAATATTTATGCATCAATATAAAATTAAGTCGAAGTTGTATCAATCCGCCTAGAGCAAAACAAGCTAGATGTGATCCCTATATAGATTTTCTTCTCCAGCAACACTCAAATAGTTCTAGCTTTTGTCTAACCACTTTCTTTTCATTCACTGATATATAACTTAGTTAGACTCCCTAAAAAAGGTGCAACATGGGCCTTTTAGATATGCTATCTTACACAGCATTTAACAACAAAAGGAGCATCATCTTCTGAATTATGAAGAATTAGTATGTACAAAATACATACAGGGAAAGCGAATTTACCTGGGATGGTGCCTGCTAATCAAACTTTGCATTAATTTGTCGGCAGATGAGTTTCCGTGAAGAAGTGGCAGTTTCTGCTTCAAATAACTTCCCACATGACAAGTTGTATTTGATTCAGTTGTAACAACATTCTCTTGAACCAACCCACGCATTGTGTCAGAAGCTGTATTTGATTCAGTAGCAACTCCAGTCTCTTGAACCAACTCAGGCTTTGGGTCAGAAGCTGTATTTGATTCAGTAGTAACTCCAGTTTCTTGAACCAACTCAGGCATTGTGTCAGCATTTTCATCATCGCCAAAGTCAAACAGATGCAACATTTCTTCTTTAGACATTGTTCTATGTACCTGTTGCCTATCAACCACCCTTGCTGCAAGACCTTCCTTAGTCACCTGTTGAATTGTTCTTTGGTAAGGTATTATATGAACTATCAACTCACGTAAAAACACTTTTATCTCCCACTACCTGACGCTTATAAATCTTTTCCTCCATCGTTCCATGTGCCAGCAAACGATATGCAAAGACAGGCTTTGTTTGGCCATACCTGCACAGCATGAAGAGCTATACGTTAACACACTTCAACCATGCTTACATCTTGCTTGACAGAAGACTGACATTAACACACCTCCAAACCCGATATATAGCTTGAAGATCATATGTTGGGTTCCAAGAGCCATCAACAATAATTACTCGGTTAGCAGCATGAAGGTTGATGCCTAGAGAGCCAGCCCTTGTAGATATCAAAGTGCATTTGACCCTTCTATTGGAAGGCTCATTGAACCTCTCGACAAGTTTCTGCCTCTCAAAGCTCTCTGTTCGTCCATCAAACCTGTTGTAGATGAAGCAAGAAAACAAATGAAATCTTCTATCAAAGTCATGAAAGGGAAGACTTTTCAGTAGACTGCAATCTAAATGGAGATTTCAACAATATCTTGAATCACTAAATTACCTGTTACAACAAGAGAGACACAGAAATATATAAAAGGAAGAACCAAGAAACAAGATAATTCACT
Source organism: Forsythia viridissima (assembly GCA_030279155.1). Taxonomy (NCBI): domain Eukaryota; kingdom Viridiplantae; phylum Streptophyta; class Magnoliopsida; order Lamiales; family Oleaceae; genus Forsythia; species Forsythia viridissima. Next base: position 39,445,454 of record CM059033.1, on the reverse strand, counting down.
GCAATCTAAATGGAGATTTCAACAATATCTTGAATCACTATATTACCTGTTACAACAAGAGAGACACAGAAATATATAAAAGGAAGAACCAAGAAACAAGATAATTCACGAGAAGCATAGCCATCTGTTAAGATTTTTCCAATGTGTTGAAATGGCGTGGCAATATTGATCAAATAATTTCATCACTCGAGTTACTTCTAGCTTCACTTTTCTTTGTTTCCATTGCGCACAAAGAGTTTTTGAAGTTCACAAGTCCAGCTCATACAATTGCTATAAACCAATATTAAGGTGTACTACATTGTTATAAAGAGGTCTAGGTCTATTGCATTCTACACAAAGTATCTCCATCAATCACAAAGAGAGTGGTTTTCAGAAAAGGATAACTAGTACATCATGCTATCGAGTTACAATTACCATATAACAAAATTGTACCTTGGCAGAGACATTATTTCTTTAGGTGATTGATGCTGTGTATAGTCAATCTATAAATTTATTTTGGAAATAAAAAAGAATCGATCCATCCCAAGATGGATGTCAAATTTAAGCAAAAAGGATGAAGATATGTGCAGAAAGCTAAAATGTCAACTTAGTTTTTGAGCCCATGACAACTTTGTCATGACCACACCACACCATTAATATAAGAAAAGTAAATGACATAGACAACACCCAGTATGACATGAAATGCATATAATAAAGTAATTAAACATCAAGTGCACAAAGTCATTAAGATGACTCCAAACTCAACAGTAATGTTAAATGAGTAACAAATTTTTTTATCTAATTACCACAAAGTATATACCAGTTGTGGAATGCTTAAAATGCTATATGCTCACCTATACCAGTCCTTCCCCTTTTTCCAACATTTTCCCTTTTTCCCTGGACGAAGCAATTTTGAAAGATAAAACTCAATCAGATCCAAAGTTGATAAGCTCTGGCTAAAGACCAGTGCCTTATCACCCATACTGGAGCACATTGTCAGGATATCAAGTAGCAAGACCATTTTGCCACTGTAATCAACCTCCTTATGGTTATTTTGGTGAAGAAGATCTCTCCACCAATCCTGTTAGCAGAATGTTGGATTAAACAAATTTGGTAAAGAACCATGCTGAAAGGAACTAGAAGTAATTGACAAGGTTTATTACATGGCTATCAAAATATAAACAAGCTACAATTAATTCAGAGATGACTTACCAGACAACAACAAAAATGAACTCGATTAGCATACATTATTATATTAAGCAAAGGAAACCTTCCCCTCGGGGAGGGTGAAGCCGCACAGTAAGAAAGCTAGCGCACACACCTCATGAAGAAATCCATTATCATTTTTCCTGGAAGGATTGCCCAGTTTCTCTGCAAGAAACATGGGAACGAAAATTATATATAGCAGGAAAAATGAGAGAGTGAAACCATAGCCTATCAAGGGAAATGTGGAAAAAATGTAAATAGCAAGTCACGAACATTATTCCTGCTCCTCTTAGGTAAATATCAATATGATGCAAACTTAAGTCCAGATCCATGAATATAGTAGAATAAAGTAAGTATAATGGTAGAACAAAAAAATTATCAAAAGGGGACCACCAAAGCAAGTGTTAGTCAAATCCAAGTAGTAGCATGCGTAGAAGTCCCCGTGCAAGAACTGGCCTAATATAATTTTGCATGGATTTATCACAAGAAGCTAAATATTATATCTCCTTCTAACATTAACATGCTCTGAACAGAAAATTATCACTGTATCTGGTTACTCCAGCACTGAGTCATGCAAATTGACCAATTATTGAAGCAACGAAAATTGAAAGGAATCGAGGCTTTACCTGTATGTTAAATCATGAGAGACCAAATATCTATTTTTTAATTACTTGCAGCCTATACTACTAAAAAATGCAGGTATAGAAGGATAGTAAAATGCTTTAAATGACAATCGTGAGGTTGCTCCACCAGCCACTCTATAGAGAATGTATGAATCCATTCAAACACTACGTTAGACTAAATGGGGTATGACCCTTGAACTCTAAACATGGAAAATTAAATGACAGCATGCGCTTGCAATGGGCTATACCCAAAATGGGTCAATTAGAATTCTGAAGGAGAATTAAGGATCGCATATCTCACAAGCCTTGAGGCATTGTTGTGAGGCATTCACCTCAATCAACTGAGGCGTGCATCTCCAAAAACTGCCTCACAATCAGCGCCTTTATGCATTTTTTGTTCACCTAGCACTGAGGAACACCTTAAGGCGGGCGTCAATCGCAATATTTTAAACAATGGGGTAGACAAAAAGGTAGATTTTTAACATGCGAACTTGTGTGCCAAGGCTAACATCCCACACATACACCCCATATCAATAATTGACCAAGAGTGATATTGCTATAACATTACATGGTTTTGTTAACATGGATGTCACAATATATCGAGTGAAAAGAGGAAATAAATTACAAAGCACATTGAAAAGGCAGAATTGAAAGAACAAAACAAGAAAATTGTAAATGACATCCCCCTTCAAATGGTGCATAGAATCTGATATTTGTATCTCAAAATGTTTAAAGATAAAAATAAATAACTGAGGAATTAAATGTGTTTAGAAAAACAATTTTGTCAAATGAAACTACATGTTGGGGATCAACCATGGCATATAAGCTATCGACCGCCTGCAAGCAATTGCATGTTTAAGTCTCTGGGAGGGAGTTGAGGAATGAGAAGGTTGTCCTATATTGGAAAGTGCATTAAATCCAAAAAATCAACAAATTAAAAAAAATGAAGTAATTTATCTCAATAATAGTTTATTAAAGTGCATGTTCCAAAATACCTCTAGAAATCACATTGCAGTCCACATTCTCATCACTTGAGCTGTCATCTGCAAGAAAATTTTCAACATCTTCACATTTACCATCGTCTTTGTTATCTTTCATCAGTTGCAAAATTCCAGGATGGTTCCATATCTACAGTGAACAAATTATAATTTGTTAAACTTATGCATAAAGTGAGAATAGTAGACCAATCAATTTGAAATATAAAAAGTTAACACCTCAAAAATAATTTTGATATCCCCAGTAACATGCGAATATCAGCCATAGATTCTGTATACATTACCATATCTAGTAGATATAGACACCAAGAATAAATAAGTTACTATGACCAATGATAAATGCAACAAAGTACATGAACAAGAGATTAGTGAAGTTTGTCTACAAGTAACTCAGCCACATGGCCCACATCTTACATAACAGAGTAAGCAAACAAAATGATGAGTTATGATCGGGGGCGATCCGTCCAGGAAGTTTTTGAGCCCGGGCTACTACTGAAAAAAAAAAAAAATTTTGCACGGACTGTTACTAAGAAAAAAATTTCGGGCCTGGACTATACCCCCCCCCCCCCCCCCCCCACAAAAAAATCCGCCCATGGTTATGATGTTCGTAAGAGTTGAAAGAAATCAAAATTTTCAAATACACTAAAGACTAACATATTTATGTGGTAGAATGAAGTCTGCAACTCTTTGAGGCATCTACATGTATGTTATCAAGAACTCTTCCTAAATTAATTGTAATATCTTTACAAGCATTTTGGGATGCTCTAAGGAATCAAGCATTCTAAACTGAATTCTGGTTTGGAGTAGATCGTTTGAACTTGTTTTCAACTGAAAAATATGAAACAGGCAAGATCAACAGCTGGCGACTTTCTAATCCTAATTATTTAGAAATAACTCTTGGTTAGAAACTGCAAGTCATTAACTTTTGAAAATTACTGTTGACATTTTTATGGCTGTGTAACCATGGATATCAAACCCAAATCCGACCTATTGATTCAAACCAGAAACTGGAGAACCACCTTCCAAACTGGTTCAGGTTACTCTTTTGTATCAGTTTGCCAAAAAGCTTGTGTACTTGAAAAAATTCGATTATGAAACATGTGTACTTGAAAAAATTCGATTAGAAATCGTAAAATTTATAATAGTTAATCACTAAGATATTGAGTGGAAACATGACATGTCACGTGATACTAATAATCTTGCTAAATCGATTTTGATAAATAAAATACCTTTGAGAAGGAAAACAGGCACAACATATCATATTGACAAATAATATATGTACGGAAAGGAAACAAATTAGAAAGAGAGAAACCAATGAACAAGTAACCCGGTGCCTTGGTCAGGTCAATGGCTAGGCCAGGACTCATGACTATAACTTACATTTCACTACACTCCTGTCAGCAATACAATCAAAGATATAAATATAAGCGTGTTAAATGCACATACAATTTCCAGGATTATTGCTCAAATTTGATTTCTGCATGTATTTGAACCCCTATTATAATGGCTATTTCACTTTTAGAAAATCAATGTTTTAAAGGGAAAAAGAAAAGAAATGAAGAAAAACATGCAGGAAAAGGCAGGTTTTGCTGTTTTATTATAACATGCCCTGTCACTGCTAAAGAATGATACTTCAGTCAACCATGTGTTCACAGTATCAACATGCACTCTGAATAACGGTTTAGATCAAAAATGTGACCAAGGGGGAACCAATTTTCATTCTTGTGAGATCTTGAGAAAACCTCCAAAGGATTTGAAAGTTGTCTAGATTAGATTTAGCAAAGACATAGTCAATCTGATATTAGGATCAGCACATTTTTCTTTCTTAATAAATCTGTGCATGACAGGAGCAACAAAGTGCATATGTAAGTAGACACAGTCTGAAAGTATAATATTCTAGAAAATTTTAAATGTGACAAGCAATAATTAATCCAATCCATTTCAATCGTTCTCATGTTTATAAAATTATAACCAGAGGTAGTAATTTCCAATTTGATGGGAATATTATATTGTTTGAGTAAGTAATTTGCAGGAATAAAGTAAGACGAAAGCACAATATTGAAAAAAATTGTCAACCCAGGTTTCTTTCTCACAACAATCATGTGTAATAAACAGAAGTACGTATTGGAAAATTAAGAAAATAAAACAAGACGCCAAAAATCATGCAAAAAGGTCATATACCTGAGCTAAAGCCTGGTACCCCGCAAAAAAAGATCTCTTTATTATCTTTTCACCAGAGACCCTGTCCTTAGTGAAACCATGAACGTCGAGAAATCTTTTATACAATTTTCTCTGCAAAGGAGATAGCTTTACAGCTATTACAAATACAGTTTTTGGAGGTAAATCCTTTTTAACAACACTCATGTCCATTCTTTGAACAAATCCTTTTAACTGTTCATATAGAACATGAGATCTTTGATTCATTATCTTCACATCTTCTGCAGTAGAATTGGTATGCTGACCATTTTCTATTGGATTCTGGTAACTGCAATTCAGCAAAGGATGATGAGGAAACACGGAAATAAAGGCATGGGGAATATAAAAATAAAATGAATATGAGTTAAGAGCCTTGCCGATTTCTAAACTCGTGGCTACTACCAAGAAATCCTTCTCTCACAAAATCAACCATCTGTAAGATAAAAGACGAATTGGTGAGGATGGAGGATAAAGTACTGACTCCTGAATCCAAAATCAGAGATATGTCAAGTCATACACAATAGTATTCCATCAAATTGTTCTGAAGAGGCGATCCAGTCAAAGCAATCCTTCTCTGGCTTTTCACTTGTTTCAACGCATGGGTTGTATCAGCCCTGGTGTTCTTGATCATATGGGCCTCATCACAGATGAGAATGTCAGGCCCATCCTGGAGAACACACAACAGATTTTCTTTACAAAGTTCAGCCAACCATATTGAAAATGGAATTGGGATATCACGATAGCCAATACTGAATAAAATGAGAAGTGAAAGAATTCCTCGAAGTGGAATTTTCCTGAATTCATGCACTGAAAAATGATATGTTACTGCAAAACCATATAAAATTACATTAATACCAGAATTTGTAGATAAAGCATGGTGAAGATGAGGTATCATTTTTTCCTTCCCTTTTTGATCAGTGTGCATAATGCCAATATAGAACAATGAAAAGGCTTTCTTAAGATATATGGAACTAGAGTTTTCTAGACTACAGTGTTCGTGAAGAAGTGAAAGAAGACATAAGAGAAGCCCGAGTTTACCAACATAGCAAACATAATAGGATTGAGAAATAAGATAAAATCAAGACTGAAACGTGTTAGAATGACCAAGAAGAAACCTATGGATGGATCGCTATATTTGATCATATCCTTGAACAATCATGACAAGTCCACATCAAAGCAAGATAAAAAAAAGTAAGTGTCTACAAAATCTGGCTGAGTTAATAATCTGAATGGCTGAATTGAAAGATGGAGTAGAAACTGATTGGGTACAATAAGTGGGAGTTTTCAGTGAGGGAGATAGCCATTGAAAAGTCTGAGTGAAAAGCTCTAATTTCCAAGTTGAAAAACCGAGTTGAGAAGGTTGTATATTTTTTGTGGGTAAACAATTATTTTACTATGATTGTACATTGACACAAGTAGAGAAAATTACAGGAAAAGAGCCACTATACGGGTGTCTGGTTAACAGAATTAACAATCCCCTTGATTGATATTCTGCACACCTTTACCAAAAGACATAGTGAAACTAAAATATCCAGCTCATTTCTATTCTCAACAGCTATAATTAGCAGACTCTAACCATCATTAACTCTGACAGAATTAATCATATTCTGTCCAATCAGTTCTAACTTGATCCTAGTTTTTCAAATCCCAAATTAGTTTGAATTACGAAAAAAACCTTACTTGAGAAGGCAAAAATACATTTTTCGAATATCCAATATGATACAGAAGTGTAAAAACACTAATATATTGGATTATAAAAAAGTAAAAGATTCACTTAATTCCATCTGGCTGCATTACCCTAGACCTGAGAGCTTGCAAAACACTACCAAAGAAAGGACGGACAAAGACATGGCCCTCGTGGAAAGTTGAAGCTGTAACACCAATTCCTCATACATCAACTACATCCAGTTCTAAGCAGCATAGTGGAGAGTTGAATAATAGAAAACCACAAAATGGATGTATTTCAAAAGCACTGACATGCTGAAAACGCTCTACGTATGCTGGCTGGAAGGATGTAACAGATAGAGACAGCCCGACCACAAAGGAAATCAGGTTGACTAATAAGGATTATTCTTGTCTAGTCATGCTAAGAAAATCTGGCAGATAGATCAAATTGGCATCTCTAAATACTTCCGTCAAGTGAACATATGATTCACAAACGTTCCACAATAATTTGACAAATAAAAAGATCAATTTGAAAAGGATCAATTTTTTGGAATCTCAAAACTCAGCAAGAAACCTTCTGTTCAAAGAATTTATTGATATAAAATCCTCTGGGTTATAAAATACATTCACCTTCAATATTGATCGAACTAAATAATATATACAAAATAAAATAGTGAAAAATGAAGGAAAATTATATAATAATTAGGAGAGAAGCATGTCAAAATAAAAAGTAAGAAAAAATAATAAATACTTATTGAATTAAGTAAATTGAAGTGTTAAGGATAAAGAGGCTCTTGAAGTAGTCTATAAAATAGATAATCTCTAAAATGCAAAAGATGCTCTTTATAAATAGAAATTCTCTTGGAAATGCTCTCAAACTCCTGAGATTGACTATAAGAAGATCTTGCTCCAATGGCTACGATGAACACGGTTAGAGTCATACTATTTCTAGCAGTTATTTTGGGCTAGTCATTAACGCATTTTGATGTCAAAGATACAATTCTCCAGTGATCTGATTGAAGAATTGTATATGGACCCGATCTGATTGAAGAATTGTATATGGACCCACCTCCAAGATTTATACCTTCAAGAGGTCATGTATGTGAGCTAAATAAGGCCCAGTATGGGTTGATGCAATCGCCAAGGGCTTGGTTATATAAGTTGAGCTACTCAATGAAAGAGTTTAGGTTTAAGCAGGATTTGGCAAATCACGCCCTACTCTATAAAAGAGATGGTGATGATATCACTCTGATTATTGTATATGTCAATGATATTATTGCTATGGTAGTAATTCCAATAAAATGGAAAAACTTCACTGACCAAGAAATTTGAAATGAAGTATTTAGGGGCTCTAAAATACTTATTGAACATTGAAGTATCTCGATCTAAGCAAGAACTTCTTCTCTTCCAAAGAATGTATAAATTAACTCTCTTGGCAGAAACCAGTAACTCAGTCTGAGCCTATACACATTCCTATTGGGGTGAATCATGGACTATCTATCTACCATGATCAAACTCCAACAACAAAGAGAGATATCGAAGACTAGTAAGAAAGTTGATCTATTTGACTCACACAAAACTTAACTTGTCATATGCAGTGACTAGTGAGTGTTGTGAGTCAATTCATACATAATCTTAGTGGCTAATGAACATAATAAATCGTATTTTGGCGTATTTAAAATCCTCCACACAAGAGTATTCTATTTTCTAAACATGGATATCTAGATATTGTGGATTACACACATTCTTACTTTGCTGGATCGAATTGGAGAAAGTCTACGTCAAGATATCTATCATTTGTTAGAGGCAATTCAGTGACTTGGAGGAGTAAGAAACAAAATGCGGTGCCACTACCAAGCTCTTCATGATGCGACTACTTTTACGTGGCTAAAGATTCTTCTTAGAGAACTTGGGTTTGATCCAAAGATTCTTAGTGAACTTGGGTTTGATCCGAAGAAACTCACAGTGCTTTTCTATGATAACACAACAACTATTGAGATTACAAATAACCTGGTACGGCGTGATTGAGCCAAGCACGTTGGACTTGACATGATTGAACCAAGCACGTTGAACTTGTCAGGAAATACATCTAGGATAACCTCAATTCGAGGAGTATAAAGGTGTGATACATTAAGAGTGCAAACGAACTGGATAATACAATGATTCATGTTATTGCTAGTAGATTATTCTATATATCACTATCTAAGTTGAACATGTGTGACATCTATGCACCAATTTGAGGAAGAAACTTGAGAAGGAGAGAGAGAATTAGAAGTGACGAAATTGGCCCGACTCATCTAGCCCGTGACCTAATTGGGAGGGCCCAATTTTTTTTTTTTTTTTTTTTTTTTTTTTTTTTTTGCTCCTTTACACTAATCACTCATTTTGTGAATAACTCCAATATATAATCTAAATAATATCAATCTAAAATTATCTAAGCCTAAGTTACCAATAAACATTAGTCTAAAAATCTCAAGATCCAACATAAAATTGTATAGATTTAATTTAAGTTTCAATCCAAAATATATTTGCAATTATTTATTTTAAATTTACTTATAAGTAAACTTTTTAATTTAAGTCAAACATGCTTATATCTCAAAGCAATAAGACTAGCATGTATTTAATATTTGTATTTTTTTTTAATAAAGTGTATACAAATAGTTTATAATTAACAAAAAAAAAATTATTATTTTGAGAGAAAATTAACGTTTATCCATTGACTAATACATTAGAGCCCCAATTTTATAAATTAATCTCTTTAAAAAAAAATTTAAAATATATAGTTTAAATTTATCTAAGATTGTATTTGAAGTAATATATTAAATTGTATAAAAAATTTATTTAAAAAAAAAATTAAAACTAAGTTGGGCCAATGGACTGAACTAGACTAACTAGCTCAGCCCAGTTTCATGTGTGGCCCTGCTCTGGTGGGCTGGACTGACCCAACCCAGCCCATTTGCCAACTCTAGATAGAATGTTCAAATGTTTTTGTATCAATCGAATTCCTTATTTAGTTAGAAATTAACATAGAAATAGAATTTAAGTGTCCTACCTTAAATAAGATTGTATCTTGCATAAACATGATTGAAATAGATGAATAAAATTTTAAGCTCAATTATCAATTATCAATTATCAACTATAATCTCTATTAAACTTAAGAAGGGGATTCTGGTGTGGACAACTTACCATTTAAATTGTTTGAGTCTTTTAAGTATTTACAATCCAATATTAAAAATAGCAACATGATTAGACAAAACGTTAGGAAGAGACAACAGGGACAGCATAATTGAACAAGACAATAATTAAAATTTAAATTCTTCAATCATCAGGCAGAATTAAGTATAATGTCAATCAGCCATAAATAGTAATCCCCCTTGCAAAGCATAAACAAATTTGATCCCTAATGCTTTTACATTGCAGATTCAGTTTCAAATAATGAAAAAATCACCTGAAGGGCTTGACAGATTTCCTTAGCCGTATCTCGGTCCTTAACATACTTCCCAAGAGACAAATTACGAAAGGCAGAGTACCCAATTAGGAAGATGCCACCTTTAGTTCTCCACTTCAACAGCAACTCAGCTCTTCTCTCTCTAAATAAATAAAGCTAAGATTATATTCAGGGTAACAAAAAACTTATGAAAAAACATCTTTTATACAAAATTAGTATTTTCCTTGTGCAATATCATTAGGTATGACATTTCAAATAGAGTTTCATGTAGCAAATAGGAAATCAAAACGCAAGTGGACAGGTTTATTCTAGTATAAAAAACATGACTGCAACAATGTGATCCATCATAATTTGTGAAATGACTAGCACAAGGAATTCCGCACACTAAATAACGAGGATGGAACTAGATGTTAAGCATTAGAACAGATCCAGGGTTCAGTTCTGGTTTTCAAATTATCTTCGAACAAGTCATAATTACTACCACCACCAGAATTACATGCAATTCTTTGCGCTCATCAAAATTAAAAATAACAGATATAAACCTTGCGACATCTTCAAGCATGAATACACGAAGAGGCTTTAGTTCAGATGGTCTCCACTTCATAAACTCGTGCCGCCAATTGTGCAGAACACTTACAGGTGTCACAATGAGTGCAGTTTTTAATCCTAGGTCTGCACTTCTCATAGCAGTGTACAAGAAAGCTATGACCTGCACACACGAATTCAATAACTCAAGAAAGCCATTTTTAACACGTTCTACATCATATGATAATGAGATACCAGAAGGAAATTTCAAATTTCGAACATCAGTTATAATTATAACAGATAGTAGCCTGCTGGTCGAACTTTAGAAAGTGAAAGTGGCATGTGATATATTACACTTTACAGTTAGAATTATTAGGTGTGTAAATGGACATGTGAACCTGCTCTACTTTCAGTTGTTTACTCATTCAAAGGTCGTTTCCTTTTCCTTTAATTCTATATGGACAGTTTTTAATTCTATGAATTCACTTGGTACAACACAGAAGGCATCGCATAATCAATTATTTAGTTTTTTTTTGTGGAGAACACATGCTAACAAGAAATCACACCCTCAAAAATTTGGATTGGGCATGTAGAGCCAACTAGTTACATTTAGGTTCATACCAGATTTCAGTATAGTTTTAGAGTTGAAAAGATAAACTCTGTTGACTTCTGTATGATTAAACATTCCAGTAATCATCACTTTGAGGAAAAGTTTATTTCCCTAAAGTGGACATGAGCGATTGAAGACTTCATTGGGGCATTGTTCTTGCTACAAGAACAAGTTTTGATATGAGGTTTTCAGATGGAAACAACAAAATTTCCAAAACCTGATACACAACTACTGAGTTCAATAGTCACTCAGATACTGTCCCTGCTACATCCATTCACCATATATATGAATAATTTTAACATATTCTAAACTTCAAGGTCAAATAGGAAAAAAAAATGCTACAAATCATCAGACCTCTTATTTTACGATATTCATATCTCTGATTGTATCGAAAAGTAAGAAGGCAGAAAGTTGGAAAGATATAATATTCAAGCTAGCTAGCTCAGATAAGCTACCTGAAATGTTTTGCCTAACCCCATTGTATGAGCTAGAATGCAGCCAAGACCCTTATCACCGGACCTCGCCTTTCTAATTGACTGAATGATGTTTTGCCACATAAATCGAATCCCTGCAACCTACAGTGATAAGAGAAAAATTAATGTTACATATCCCATTACCATGTAAAACATAAATAAATATATGAAGTTCACAAACAAGGCAAGAAAATTAAACGTTTTACATGCCGTGGATAAATCCAAACACGAGTTTAATCCAATTATAACCATGAGAAAAATATACAGGAATAAGCCAGAACAATATAAAAGAGGACCCCAGATGCAGATTAGATAAGTTCCCACTCCAGTATTTAAGATAGTCTGGAGCCAAGGGCTTTTCCGCGCCTCCAGCTTAACAACACAGAGTAACTATTTAAATAAAATTACGGATTGAATGGAAATTCTCCTACAGTTTCTTCTCATATGAAACGGAGTACAGGAAAAGAAAATTTCCTATTACCCTATTATAATAAAAAGAGATAGAAGCTAAACAAAGATGAGAATGAATTTTTTATTAGCATCCAGCATGTAATCAGATCTGGAGCAGAACTCCAAATTTCCAGATTACTCTTAACTGTAAACTGAAAAAGAAGAAACCTGATGGGATTTTAATTTTGCCGAGATGCTTGGAGGAACCCTCACAGCCTCTTCACCATCCTCTCTAACCACGTTTACGACGTAGCCTGCAGAAGTATCTCCCATCATTTCAACACTGGAGCAATCAAATGAGCTCCCATTACAGCTTATAGAATCCGTCATGACAGACTTGGTAGAAAATCGTGACTCCAAAGATTTAAGGCGCTCTTGACGTTCCTGAAATAAATTGAAACATACATATGAGATGATGAAAGAGTAGTATTAAATATACACTGCAAGAGTTCGAATATACCTTTTCAATTGCAATTTTTTTCTTCGTCTCTTCCCCTAATTCAGTATCATCGAGGATTCTTCGAATTTTCTTTTTACGTCTTCTCTTGGAGCTTATACAAAAGGAAGAATAATAATGTGTTAAATTAAAGAATACTGCTACTCTCAAACAAAAAATCCGATTTCAGCTAATGAGCATAGTTTGTGGAGAAGTGTAAAAGCAGGGATGGAAGATTAAGACAGTGAAGCATGACAGGTTTAGACCTCACTGTGCGACGCAGTAAGACTAGTGTTAAATTTAAATTCTTAACCACTCAGATTTACAAAAGGGTGTACTAAATTTTAAAGAAACAAGACATTCTGATAAAAACTAATCAACAAACCAAAAAGGCATCAATTGTGAAAATAAGAAGAAACAAAAACCTCCTTATTGTTATAATCAACAATATATAAAATACAAAAACACAAACTCCTCTTAAAATTCAACAATATCAGAACTCTAATTCCCGTCTGGGCACCAAGCCACATGGATTTCCCATCAAGTTTCAGACACAAAGCCCATCAAAAGGAGTTTAAATCTACAGTCGAACAAGTAACCATGATTGGTCATCATATTTAAAAATGCACTCTTGTTGATGAGTGATCATATCTAAAACATCAGCGTCAGAATCATAAAACCCAAATCAAAACCATTAATCGCAAAGTAAATCAAGTATACCTTACATTGACACTGACATCGGCATCCGTATCATCTGAACTGGTATCTGAACTAGATACTATTTGATCTCCAGATTCAGTGACTTCCTCCATATGTGACGTTTTATCCCCCGCCTCATCATCCCTATCAATAGAAATAGTATGACATTTCTCGTTTTCAGATTTTAGTTCATCACAATCGCTTGATTGCTTGAACCCTCTTGAATCAACTAAATTTTGGTTAGCAGAGCCATCGATCAGAGAGGCATCACTACTACTCTTTGCATCCTTCGCATCAACACTACTAAGAAAATCATGCATATTATTATGTAATTCTTGGTGTCCATTATCATTTTCAGGAATGCTATCCTTAAGAGTCATGGAACCATCTAATTGGCACCCCACTAGCCTATCAACTGAAGGAACGTCTTTCTGAATAGCTTCCTGATCAAGGAGAAAGAAAAAAGGGGAATGCAATTAATGTCAGTATTAATTCAGCCCACTTCAAGTTTACAATTCCAAACTGCAAGAAAAGGGTGCATATCCATGTCTAACATATATCAAACTACAATGCAAGAGAAGTTTGCATATCTTTATCAACATTCAAAAATATCAAGTCGTGTTCAAACAGATAATTCATAAAATTATTTTGAAATGTTAATATATACTAAACTTTGGCATAGGATAAACAATTTCTGTGTCAATGTATGTTTAACATATGTGAAATCATAAGTACATTAAACTTTTCTGGATCATGACAAACATAAAATTTTTCGAAGTTACTGTAACAGTTTGTTAATTGATATAGCACGAGTAAATAAAAATTAAAATGAGAAAAGTTGGCTGAATCTTGGTATTATAGAAGGCTTATCACCGAAAGATCTAAGCATTTAATCAAGAAAACACCAAAAAAAAATTCAGAAAAGAGTTACCTAAGTTATCAGTTTGTTAATTGATATTGCACAAGTAAATAAGAATTAAAATGAGAAAATTTGGCTGAATCTTGGTATTAAAGAAGGCTTCTCACAGAAAAATATAAGCATTTAATCAACAGAACGCCAAAAAACATTCAGAAAAGAGTTACAGATGATCTCAACATTTGTGAAGAATTCAAGTAACAGATTTGCGCTTCTCATTTTGTGTTTTACTTTTACTACTAATCTTACCCATCTAATTCACATTTGACTGCTGGGTCACCAGTTATAGAGAAAACCTGCCCATCCAAGCAAATCAGACCTGGTTTCTCGAACCAACCTGATCAAGTGTTAGCATGATGGCTTCGATTGAGGAATTTTACAAAATAGCCATCTTTTAATTGGCCAGCCTTTAAAGTTTTCCATTTAAAGTGCTTTCTTTACAGGTCAAATGTCCAATTTAACCCTATTAAAAAGATCATCAACTACATCAGCTATTTTTTTATAAAGGCACGACTAACTCAACCAGCTAGGCCCAATGGTCGAGTTTTCACCAATTTTATAAAAACCGGACCAAACCAGCCAGTTCAACTGAAAAAACTGGAACTAGACCAAAAACCACTCTGGTTATATAGTAAAAATTGTGCAGATTAAGACCGGTAGAAAACTGGTCAACCTGCCAGGTTGACCGGTTGGCTTTTCATTTAAAAATAAATTATGTTAAGAGTCTTTAGATTTGAGTTAAAACTGATAACAATGTTGCACCAAATTAAAGGACGACAAAGCCAAAACACATATAACATGCACTACCCCTACCCGTCTCAAATTCCAAAATCCAGCACGTAAATAGGTAGTTTAAAAAATTGTAAAGGGTGGTCAGTTTTCATTCTCTCTAGATATGACCTCTCCAGCAGATTTCCTCTTTTAGATTTGGCATGTTGGTTGGTTCGTTCAACAGCCAAGCTACAATTAATGCTTAAAAATGTTTAATCGTACCAAGGCATTCTGGCTATATGAAGCGAGACATAAGCTTTGAGGCGTATGCCTCAAGTTAGACTAATAAATAGTTCAAAAGAATATAAAAATACAAAAATATGCTCATTATAAATCATACACCATCTTAAAAAAATACATAACAAAACAAGTTAACAATATTAAAAGTTTAGCTCGCAACAAACAAAAATTAAATAATAAAAGAAAAAAAAATAGCCCAAAAAACTAAATCCAGCAATAGAATGTCTGGAAAATGCAAGACAAATAGGCAAACAAATTAGTTGTCTTGAGGCTTAGCCTTGAGACGTAAGCCTCACAAATGACACTTAAAAGAGCAGGATTCGAGGCGTTTTATGAAAACCTCATGTGAGGTAGGGTATGAAGCGTAAGACTCAAATAGTTTTTCTGAACAGTAGCTGCAATGCAATAGTTCATCAAGCATACCTGTATAAATGTCGGAAGTCGTATGCACATAACCTCAATCTTTGACAAAGCGTCTTTTAAGACATGAAATATTTCTTATTCAGTTTCTAGGTTTCAAAAACCTAAACACATTGATACACTCAATTTCTATTTTAGCATGTACCATAAATTCTTAGAGAAGCCCAAGAGAGAGGGGAGAGCAGAGTAGCGACCAAAAAATAATTTAAGTAATAATTTGTCCGTACATCTTTCTAAATTGACCACGACTATAAATATATCACATTTAATAATCAATCCATTAATATCCAGCTTTATCTCACATGGATTGCCACTTACTTTGAAATCCCTGAATTTGAAAAATCCAATCCTCACAGTGATTTCCAAATCTACAATATTATTCTACATCAAGTAATTTGATTAATGCTGGACTGGAGATCTTGTGATTACGAGATTAACTAAATACTAATAATACAAAAAGCAAAACCCAAAGTTATTCCAAGCTCCGAAAAAATAAATATGAAGTAGCCTAACCACAAAGACAATCTACTGATGATGCATGACCACGGTGCAAAAGCATCAATATTTGAGTACATATTTTAGTTATGAGTATCTCTAAGTGTTTACTAAATAAATTAAATTTATTTTCAGATATAGTTTACAGAAAAATATCTAAGCTACACATTCACATAAAGATGGCTATATGTCTAGTGGGAAATAAACCAAGAATTTAGCAAAATGGTATGAAGGCTATCCAGAGGCTTTTTTCGGCGAAGGCACTTCACAGCTCTATTAGGCAATTGTGAGGCTTGTGTAGTCACTTGTGCGTATACTCTTAGGACCCGTTATCCACATAATTTTGAAAAGGACTTTATTATGATTAATCAATAAGGAGCATACATCTAGATCCTTGAGACTAAACTACTCTTTTGAGGAGAAATTGAAGACTAAAATCTGTGTGAACTATGTCCAAAAACACTAGATCAACATCCTCTTGCTCTTGGAGTACATAATAATTAGTACTTTCATTTAAACATACAACTGAACTTAAGTCAATGTTATGGCCAGAACTTCAATGGACACAGCCATCAATTCAATGTCTCCATATGTTACATCCACTAAATACAGTCAATAAATTTTTAGCCCATAATATGACTCATTTTCCTTCAACATTAAAATTTTACTTAATTAAATCTGATCAAGAACCTTTATTTGTCTATTTGCCGAGTAATATGTCTGATACCAGAAGACTTATCATGGTAGCTCCCCTGCAACCACAAAACAGGAAGAATGCATGGCACTTGGTCTCTGGTTTCACTTGGGGCTTTATGCAAGGTGGGATGAAATAGTAAGATACTCTCATGTGCATAGGGAGGTAGGCCATCCAAAACTTCATGTACATTCCTTTCCACCAGATGTTTCTGTGTGACCAATTGAAGGACTACAGTTGAGCTATGATGATTTTTTCCCTCAAAAATGACTTGAAAAATGCATAAAAGCTCTGGTCCCCAAAATCATTCTGTTCTTTCTCTGCAGTCTATACCAATATTTTTAGCATAAACTCTTCATTTATGCAAAGCATGGTCAAATACAGACCACTCAAAGAAAACTATTAGACTCCACTTAACGCAAGCTCGCCAGGCTCAGCTTTTTTCAAGCTTCATGGCTTGGATACTCGACTAAATCAAGGTTGATATAAAGATGATCGCCCGTACCCAATACTAGGACAACTTTTGATCAGAATAGTAATTACATATTCAATATTTCTATAAATGTGATAGGAGTATTGTAAATTCTTTATCAATTGCCTTGGTAGTGAATCCAATAATCAAGTCAAAATGGGGTGGAGTTTTAATCAAGTCTAAATAGGGTGGAGTTTTAATCACCACACGTGGTTGATAGCAGAGCTAAACCTTTGCATTTAGAAGTCTGCAGCAAATTCAAACCTCAGTATAAAGCTATTTCAAACTCAATTGGATTTTAAACATGAATAGTTCAGTCAAGCTTTTCAATTTGTACAGCTCGGCTCTTCAAGGCCATGCTCAACTTGGCTAATTTGCATCCACAACAGCATCAATTAAATAGGCAGAACTATTTTAAAGAATAACGAAGTATGTCCTACATGAAACATCATTTCTCCAAAGTATGTTATAAACCTGGACATAGATAATTAATTAATAATACTAATCCAACTGAGAAAATTTAAACTGATGAAAACATGAAACTAAACCTCTCTGCGTCTCTTTCGACGTCTCCTATGTTTCAATTGAATTTGAAGCTTCAGATCAACATTTGCATCATCTTCCTCTTTAACCTGTCAGTGTGCATAGGTATATATCAAAATAACAATAATCTTGTCAGCTAACATGTAAAAGAGAAGCGAACCCCACAGATATTATGTAATAAGGGGAAAAATACACAACAAACATTTTAAAAATACTTCCATCAATATCACACCAAAATAAAAAATGAACAGTGTATGAATCTAGTCTTGACATAATAAACAAACATCACAAGGTGCATTGATTAATATTATTGAACATAGTTTTCATGAGGAAGTCACCACTTAGTTTTCATGTGGAAGTTACAAATCCATTTTTATAATTCATATGAAATCTTGGCATAATGCTTGAATGATACAGTTGAGACAATTATAATAAAGTTAGATGAAAAAGTCGGTAAGAACTGAATGAACAGGAATGAGAATAACAATAGAAAATAATCTGAAGCTAGAAGTAAAATAGCCAGACTTCAATCTATATTTTTTACCACCTATTTTCTTAGATTTAAGTTAATAAACAAGTTACAATTCAGAAAATTTGCAATTGAGAGTTCGGATCCAAAAGCAAATAAAACCGTAAAAGCAATGTTTCTAAAGGCTCAATTGGGTACCCAGTGGGAGACGAGGCGTTTTGAGGTGTAAGCCTCAAGACAAACAAATAAATAATTCAAAAGCATATACATATATAAAAATTTACTTATAATATCCCAATAAATCATCTTAAAAATTCATAATAAAACAAATTAACCCAAATTAAAAGTCTAACTTATAAACATAAAATAGATCAATGAAGTAGCAAATAATTTCTCAAATTAGTAATCACATAACATAGTTGTAATCCAAACTAGAAGTAGAAACATCCCATAAGTCTCCACCATATCATCAATGCTTATAGGATCATTAAGGGAATAATCAACGTTTAAGATTCCCTTACCATCCTCCTCATCACTATAATGCAATGGTGCATGAACCTTCGCTTTCCCTTCCGTGTAAAGACAAGAAAGACCAATAAAAAAGTTCTAGATTATGAAAAAATAGCTCACAAAGCTGAGACTAGTAATAAAAAGTCCAGAAGAGACAAGAAAAAAGGTGAAAAAACTTAGTTGCCCTAAGGTTTAGCCTAGAGGTGTAAGCCTCAATAAGTCAAAGCATAAGCCTCAAGTATGGCACTTAAGGCATAAGTTCTTGGGCGTTTAACAAAAGCCTCACATGAGGCAGGACTTGAGATGTAAGCCTCATATGGCTTTTTTAAACAATGTGTACAAGTCATCATGACTCAAATCATGTAATTGTCACATGATTCCTTGTGTGGTAAAATGAGATTATATCACATATAGAGTATCAACTATTTTTTTTAATTTCCTCATTTGGAAAGTTCAAAGGACTTCTCACATTTTTTTCAAATTTAAGTGAGCAATTTTTTGCCTATCTAACTGATGGACTAAAAAATGACAAGCTTGAGAGGGAAGCATGTGTAGGACTCCTAATCGTCGATCTAGGTCAAATCCTACCACTTGCAATTACATGGCAATAAATTTTATTAACCATCTTAACCTCGATATCTAAATGCATCACATTAAATCTCAACTGAAGCATAGAGCAAGCATGAAATCAGCCCTTGTATACCTTTATTACTACATGGACACCCCTTGTTTAATGAGAGAGAACAGGAACATAATTCAATACTTCAGATAAATTATATTATGCTAGGGGTAGCTTCTCCAGATACTAACACCAATATATTATTATAACTTGTGAACGGGGCAATGATTATTCTTACATGGTCTACTATCCTAGTTAAATGGCTGTTCATAGCCTGGCATATTTTATATAATAACATCAATGTGGAATATTGTCATAAGTGCATTCTTTATCAAGTTGAGCCTACAAAAGAAAGAAAATTGTGCTAAAAAAATAGAAGGGTTGCCAAAATCTTGAATGAAGCTCAGTGTTTAGTAATGTACTTCTTAAAAAATGGCTTCGATAACTAAATTTCGTGTTCCTATGTACTACTGTATCATGTTTCACTCAATTTAACACTACTTAACCCTACCTTAATTACAAACCATTGTAAATTAAGAATGATGTAGAAATCGAAGACATTAAAAGCAATTCACTTAATGGTTCACACTTTCACCATAAATAGACATTTTTAACTGAAATTAATGAAAGAGAAACAACTTTCTTTGGTTACTGCTGGCAATTCAGTGAACTGCATTAGAAAGAAGATATGACTGACCTTTCTAAAGTTTCTCTTTTGCTCTTCAGTAAGATTCAAATCTCTTTCATTTGCTACAGCATCTGCAACAAATGGATCACTTGAACTGCCATCAACATCATCAATCTCCTCCACCTGACACAAGTAGAGGAAAAGAGATAAAAGAACTTCCCAAAATGCAACCATACTGAAAAAACAAAAAAGGTCCCAGTTTCCTGCCCTTCAGGACTACTAACAACAGAATCTAGAGGAAGCATGACGGAGTTTCTAGAATCACGCATAAATGTTTATCCAGGTACTTGATGGTTTAGAAGAACTTCCAACAACTCAAAGCTGCAAAGCTTAGGGCCGCTTCTGCTCCTCCGCCCTCTTCTCTCATCAATATCACAGTTATATCAACCCTTCCTTAAGGACTAATATTTTCCTAGAGGTTTCACTATTTCACACATGAATCTTCCATGTCTCAGTTCAAGTAATTAGGTATTGCTTAACATGTGCTATAGAATGATATCTTAATGCACCTAGATTATGTTGTGAGATCTGCCCCCAGCAGAATCTACATGATTTGATTCTATTTGACTGATACTATTTTGAAAATTTCTGATGACTAAACCAATTTACTTATGATTGGAATTGTCCAGAATTGAAATATCAGGAGGCAGACAAACTGGAGGTTCCCAAGCTAAGCCTGACAAAACTGTATCAAAAGATACGCGACCTGGAATATTCAGAATGGTCCATAGAACATCTGGAACAATAGAGCACAGTTGCGATTGAATCATGAATATGAAGAGAAAACTTAGCACTAACATAATAACATTAATTCATTTATCAGATGGAAGGCAACAATAAAACCATGCAGCTTTTACATCTAAAAGCTAGGTTTCACCAAAGATCTACAATGAAACAAAATTTCAAATATCGCACCTCATTGACTCCTGGAAAATTTAGACACAGTTCAGCAGCTTGCTGTGGTGTACTGGCAAGATAGACAGAAGCCCAGTGCTTACTGCCAAAATTGATATTATCTACCGGTGATTTGTCAGAGCACATTTTGCTAAAAGAGTCCCAATCTACATCTGAACTGTGTTTTGCATCTTCATTGCATTCACTGTTAAGTTTTTTCTCAAGGAAACCACTGGCACCCTCCTCCAAAATTTTACCATGCCGCCTGCCACACAAGAAAGATTTCAAATTAAAAAGAAATTTAACCAAAAAGCATATAGACTCATTGGAAAGGCAGCGAACATGCCTTCTCACAGGCCTGTGGTTCTGGAGATACTCTTCAGCTTGCACAACTGACTCAGTCACATCACTTGTCATCTGATTTCCAACCCAATGAGTCCTCTTTTTCCATGCTTCAGTACAGCAACCATTTGGAGCCTGCTTTTCAATCCACTTATAGAGGCTTGGGAGTTCAATACCAGCCCCATCAAGTTGTTCCTGCTCACAGGGACAAGTGAAAAGAAACAATGAACTGTATATGATATACAACGGACAAAATGTCAGGGAACCACAATGTAAGCTCTCTCTTACTAACTAATACATAAAATACAATGCATAGTTTATGGAAAAAGGTTGAGCCAAAAAGTCGATTCAGGTATGACAACATTCTCTCATGTATGGTTATACTTGGATATATATCAACAGACAATCTAGTTTCACTGTCCCTACTTCACTTGTTCAAACATTTGAAAAATACAAAAAACACTTAAGAAGCCAATTTACAAAATTAAATTCCAACAGTACCACGGATACCACTGATGTGGATAGCAGAACCAATGAAAATAGTGGTTGTGATTAAGAGTAAGAAAATCTAAGAAAGCATACCAATAAATGAGCACTCTCAGTCTCAAGCTCATCGAGCTCAGCTTCCCACTCTTCCTTGAATGTTGTCATCTCTACCTTAACAGCCTTCTCCAACTATCCACCATCAAAAAGATTTAAAAGACAAATAAACCAAAACAACAAGAAGTAAGAAAGAGACAAAAAAGCATAATAATCCAAAAGATTGGGAAAATACAGAAAAAGAAAAGGAAATAATTTACATCATCTCCAGAAAGAGATTGGGCCAATTCTCCCCTAACATCCGCCTCTACTTTTGCTAGTGATTCATCTTCCAGTGCTTCTTGAGCCTCGGCAGCCTAAAAGTAAATTATTAATTCCAAGCAGTGTCTTTCTTTTCTTTCACAACAATAAAAGGAAAAAAATGATCTTTACCTTACCCTCTACTTCTAAAAGCTCGGCAATGAGGTCTTCTATCTCCTCCTCGGTCAATGGTTCCTTAAACATACGGAAATACAAATTCAGATACAAAATTAAAATGAGAATAAAAGAACTAAACCTTAAAAATGTGAATACTAAAAAAAACGAGAACATAGTTCTGGGGTCAAGTATAAACATTGAACGAATGTATGTCATCAAATTAAAAGAAATCGAGCACTCGATGTAGGGAAACAGAGAGTGAACCATAGGGAGCGAAGTAAACTAGTTAAGGAGGGGCAACATTGATTCAGTATTTACCAATAAACTCAAAAAACGAAAGAAAAACATTAATAAGCATAAGAACAGAGAAGAACAAAAATGAAGCGCGAAAACGGTGTACAAATACTGCAGAAGAAAGTACAACCCCACTTCCGATTCAAGCATTCACAAATTTGGCTCTAATTTGCTGCGAGTAAATCATTGACCATTCGCCTTTCCAATTCCCAAATATTTTGATCAGAACAACAGCTCAAGCAGAATGTAAAACCCCACGTTTTCGAAATAAAAAATAAAGAGAGAAAAATCATGAAAAGTGAGATTAATAATTAAAGCTGCACCTCGGGATGTGATTCTTCATCCTCTTCTTCTTCTTCATTAACGTTTTCCAAAGAATCATCGATGATAGAATCGGAAAACTCGTTGTCGGTGTGCTCAATTTCTTCCTCCATTTTCTCTTTATCATTTTCCGCCTCCATTTTTTGAGCTTCTTTGAATCAGAAATAATTCTTTAGTACAGTGTACCACATATATACACACAGAGAGGGGAAGGGTTTAAAGCAAGGAAGATGAATTTGGGGGAAACTAAACGACGGCGTATGAACAAGAATTTTCAATTTTGAGATATAAGACTTGGGCGGTAAAAGGGTGGAAATTTGGACTGTGAATGAAAAAAAAAAATACTAAAATAGAAATATTCTAAAAATGAGTTTCCATTGAAACAGGTAAATGCTTGGTTTGGAATTGTTGTACTTTTAAGAGAATCAGTTTCTGCTGTGTTATAGAAAAAATCAAATGTGGGAAGAATCAGATAAGTGTTTGGTAAACTCTTGTTTCAAAATTGATTATGTTTCAAAAGCAGCGTTTGAGCGTTTGGTAAACAAAAGTGATTTATTGACAGTATTAAATTACTAAAAAGGACATTAATTATAATAATGTTATTTTGTATTATTATTATTATCATGAGTGGTAAAATTCAGTTTTTTTTCCTAGTCAAATATTTTTTAAGAGGACAATGCATTCATTATTATTCTTTTAAACTAAAAATAATAAAAACATAATATATTTCAAATTTTATAAAAATTACAAAATAAAAGTGTAGTCATATAGTGTAAAAATAAATTAAATTTATAATATTTTCTAAGATCCAACTTGCATTAATTCGGTTTCTCATGATATTAAAAAAATTAGTTTAATTAATTAGGGGTAAAATTGGTATTTTATAAATAGAAAAGCTAAAAGCAGAATCTGAAAAACTGCCATTTTGCTACTTCTCAGAATATGCTGTCAGGTGAGTCAGATTATTTTATAATCACTTTTAAAAATTTTGTCAAATGCCTAAATCAACTTCTAATTGTTTGAGAATCAGAAGTTGGACTCCAAAATCAATCACAAACGGGGCCAGAGACAAAGAATTAACAATAAAAACGTCCAATCTAAGTCAACAGTGGAATCCGACCTCATGGTTTGTTGTGAGATAAAAAATTTGACAAAAATAAAATATGAATCAAATAAACAGACCAAAAAAAGAAATGAAAAATAATTTACCGAGAATATGTCAATCAACTTTATTTTATCTACATTAGTTTTCGGATCCACACCAATCACCATTGAATTCAGCCGACCATTATATTTAAAATACGTGTAACCAAAAAAATTTTTAAAAAAAAAAAAGTTAGAGAAAACCCAATTTTGAGCGAAATTTTAAAATTTCAGGGAAATTTTCATCAACTATTTGATTTTGCAGCGCATCATATAATTCTAGGCTCTCGGCCCCAAACGAGGCTGAGAGGAAGGCATATATTAAATATCAACATTGAGTATTTGATGTAATATCAAAAAATAGACATCAATTGTATATTTTTCTGTATGTACCAAGTTAAAATCAATCACCAAAACTTTGTATAATGCACAAGCGTTCCTCTTCTTGTCGTCGTCCTTTCAAACCGTCATATTTACCAATTTTTTATAGTCTTTCATAACTAACATTGGGTTAAATGCTAGATCTTGAAATTTCTCGTTCGTGACAGATAGAGGTGTCAAGACGAGCGGACCGACCGAACCGGCATCGGCCCACCCGCCTCGACCCGGAACCGCGGGCCGGCCCGTGAACCGGGTGGGCTATTCACAGGCCGAGAAGGCCAACCCGCGGGCCGTTCACGGGCCGAAGAGGCCAACCCGCGGGCCGGCCCGTGAACCTCTTTGATTTTAAAAAAAAATGGGCAAAAAATTCAAACTTTTATATTTGAAATGATATTTTAAAAAAATTAAAAAAAACAAATGGCAAAGAGCCGTTTAAAGTGAAAAATGTGACAGATGCATTCACGTTTTAGTCTTTAAATATATAAATAAAAAATAGAAATTGAATTAAAAAATTAACAAATGTGAATTTATCATTGTTATTTATTTTTTATTTAGTAATTTAACACATTTTTTGTTATATATGTAAACATTTTTTTTTTAAAATTACAATAAGTAACTAAATTTTTTTAGTAATTTCAAAAAAAATTAATTTTTTATTCATAAGGGCCGAACCGGATCGAACCGCGGCCCATATGGGCTCGACCCGTATAGGCCAATGGGTGGGCCGGGCTTTTGAAAAAAATTTGTGGGCTGGGCCGACTCAGCCCGCAACCCGCAATGGCGCGGACTTTTTTGAACGCGGGCCGTTACCGGGCATCGTCGGAGGCGGGCCGACCCGACCCGCCTGACCCGGATTGACACCTCTAGTGACAGAGCAACAAAAGTTAGACCAAGACTTTCCTTCTCACCAATATCTACAACTGCTTTGTCAAGAGTTAACATTTGACTTTTGTATATTGTATTTGTCCAATACAAAATAATTGGTATTTGTGTTTACTAACAAGAGGTTCCACTTGATGCCTTCCAATTTGATGTTATTGGCAGAATAGGTATTATATTGATGCCTTCATGAAAACTAGTGTCACGGTAATTATCAAAGTCTACCATAATGACAAGAGGTAAATCAAACGGTGACTTATAATTAATTGCATAAATAATGTCCACAACAGTGCACATTGCTTCATTAACAAGTCTATTATGTATTGCAAGATTAGCATGAAGCATGACACGTACTCTAACGGATATACAAATAAATTTCTCCAAATCTTTTGCTTGATCCGACTCAGCTTTTGTAAAAGTTGCACAATTGTTTTTTGAAACTATTCGTGTAATTGGTCTTCTAAATTGAATCAACATTTCTCTATTATACTCATTAGCAAACCGTTTTATATTAAACAAGCGCGGAGAGCGTATGTAAAATGATCTTGTTTGAAATAACCATGAAATGACACATGAGTTATCATCAAGCAACTTTTATCGTCTTTTTCTTAAATCAATGTCTGACAGTATGTTGAGATTGGCTGAAGGATCCAACATAGTGTACAATTTTGGCCATTGCAAGTTAACTACACTTAGTGTAAAGAAGATTGTGTGCCCCTAATTATTTACTTTTGTAATTAATTCTTTCATTCTTGTATACCGTAAGCACATGTTCAACTAATAGACTTGGCATAATAAGAAATACGGCTAGCAATTAGTGTGTCACCAGAAGAAACTATATTTTGAATATCTTGTATAAACAACTCAGCATATGCACGATTTTTCTTCACATACACATCACCTAAAAAAAGAGCAAGCTATCTTGAGATAGAATTCCAAGCGAAATATCGGAATTGTGAATCTTTAACGAAATGTCAATCTAAATATATCATCAAATACTGAAAGTATTCTGAAAGATTCACCATTCTTAGATGAGCTTGTCAGAAATATGCATTCCCATATGAAAATAAAGTTGGAAAAACCATTGAAATATATCCTAGTATGGAAAACTCCTCAATATCACAGATAAACCAGTAGGTTTAAACAGTAAAACAACAACTATTGAATTCAAATCTTGAGCAAAGTTAATCACATTACCACTGTATTTGTATTGTTGGACTCTAACACGATACACGAACATCATTGGGTGTGCTCAAGCAATAAGAATTTGCTATAAATTGGTTAGTCGTGGTACCTCAATGGGAATGACACCAACATCAATTAAATTTTGTGCACTAAATTTAAGTGGATTCACTCTATGTTGTCTTTCCTTTAAACAATGTGCACATATTTGTGAACTCTTAATGCCAAGAAACAAAAAACGACATGCTGAGCAACTAGCCCACATAAGTTCTCGACAAGATTTTCAAAAACCTTTTATATCGACTGGAAAATTTTTCGAATTTTGACTTTCAAGAAAATAAAATTTTAACTTTCGATGTCGCTGCAAACTTCCTAGTACATTTTAAAAAATTATATATTTTTTAGTCACGTCAATTATTGCACATGCTTGCTTTTTATTTTCATATGACGAACATGAAATTTTTATTAATCACTGAGACTAATTAAATTTTCATAACAAAAATAATTTTTCTCGGAGTTAATTTTGTTTTAATCGTAGAACAATCATTTAAATTTAAAACCATCTTCTCGGCCCACTTTTTGGTCATTTTAATTAGCTTATTTCGGCCATTTTCTTGTCTTAATCCTTGGCCGAATTCTTAACTATAAAACCTTATTAAAAGGCATCAATTTTCATCCCATAAACCGTCTTTACTTATAGCCAAAGTCGGTCACCATGTTAGCCCAAAATATAGTCAATAACCCAACCACCTAACTGCCCCAAATCCGTCTCATTTAAGCCAACTTTTAGTTAATTTTTTCCCACTTCTCAATGCCAAATAGATCTCCTCTTTCACAAGGGAACCACCCCACCATGATTTCCTAATTAACCAACTAACTCACTCCTATGAAACCAAAAAAAAAATTGTCCCACAACTTCCCCGCTTCCCCCCTTAATTTTCTGCCCTTCTTCACTATCTTAAAAAAAAAAAAAAAAAACTGCTCCAACATCCATCCAGATTTCTGCCCCAGCTGTCCCAATTGCCCTCACTTTTAAGCCACAAAATTTACTGATTTTCCCCCAAAAATCTCCCAATTTTCGGCCCCATAAGTCCTCCATAATCCCTTCATTTTAGTCCCAACATAAACTCCATTTTGTTAGGAAAGCTGCATATGACAGTGATTGAAGGTAGTCACTTAAGTATGTTAGTGATTGAAGGTAATCACTTATGATTTCATGTGGTGCCGGTTACTAAAAATATGTTGTTCCTATGTATGTTTAAATGGATGGCATGTCGTATATTAATTTTGTATGATTTTCTCATATGCTAGTATAATTTACTAATGAGTGTTTCTTATGAAATCCTCACCCCAAAAATAGTTAAATCCTCATATTGATATGATTGGCATATGGATGGAAAAAATGCACACCATTTCTACCCCGTCCAGCGATCCGCCCCTCAATTTTATTTTATTTTTGAAAAATCATAAAATAGAATACAATAATTACAATTTTCGATAGAACTGGACTAATAAGAATCGAAGCCAAGTTGGAGTAATAAACTATAAATCTTAACAACTACACCACATCCCCAATCATGTATTTTTTTTTTTTTTTTTTGCTACAAATATTTAAAATTTTATATTTATTTTTTTAATTATTTTTTCAGTATACAAAAAAATTTATTCGAGGTGGTTGGCGGGTCAAATGGCTGCCTCGCACCCCGTCCTACCCCACTCTGCAATCTGCGGGTCGTGGAGCAAGACAAGGTGGGATAAGGCCAACTTGCCCTAGATCCGCCCTATTGCCATCCCTAGATTGGCGTTGATGCAACGATGTAAGAGTAGTGATTTTGAAGAAAGTGGCGTAGTTTGATATTAATTATGTTTTGGCATCAATATAATAGAGCTATTTAAGATGTAAAGTTTAATACATTGTTAAACCTGTTTTTAATTGTAGAGAAGAGGAAAATCAAATTTGTTATTAAATTTACGTTTCTAAATTTGAAGGTGATGTTGTCTAGGTATATTTCTGAAAATTCAACTTTCTGCTCCTAACTTTGAAATATCATAACTTATTGTGTACTTTGATTTTTTTTGTCAAATCAGTGGAGTTTGATACGTATATAAGTGGTTTAATAACAGAATTTGGAATTACTCAAAAACCTTGTTGTATGAATTTATTATGTTAGTTTTACTAGGTTGCGTTAGTGCACCGGGACAGTTTTTTAATCAACTTTGACCACGTTTTTCACATATCAAATGATATGTCAAGGTTTGAAATTTTAATATGTTGTAGTCCATGGTCTCAAGTATTTACAGTTTAAATCTCAAAATTTTTAGAGTACATTTAAATTGTCAAATAATTTGTGACGACACCTAAATCAGTCCTAGTAAAACCTTAAAATTTTAGAAGATTAATTCATTTTCCCTTGCGCGCTTGTTACTTTCCACAATAGTTAAATTTTTAAAAACCTATCTAGGGGCACGTGAATGTTTATTTGGAATCCTCAAATGTTATTTAATGATTTTTAAGTGACACTCCGGGTTGAGAAAATCTAGGGTATTACAGCTTCGTATTAGAGCGTGGTTTTACTTTTCTGTAGACTTCCGTAAATTTTAAAATTTTATTTTATTTATATGGTCTTTATTTTATTATGTCAAGTTAAAAATTTAGAAGTTAAGATTTTAGAATTTAAGTGTCGCTACTGGCCATTGCGCACTACGCCAAAAGAAAGTTTGATAATTTTCTTTTTATGTTTAAGTACGACGTTAATGAAACTTATATTTATGAAATGCAATATTTTTTAATGAAAATTTATTTTAGTCCTCGAAATTAACTTAAAAGATAATAGAAACCCACTTAATCGAAATCTTCATAATTAGTATTTCAGACATGGTTCTACCAAGTGAGTACTATTTATAACGTGCCGAGGTGGCAAGAAATGATTACATCTAATTTGCTTCGGATCCCGAGTGGTCGATTGGCCATCATGTCATTACCTATAGGGCATCACGTATTAGGGCGTGAACTACAGGTTTGTGACAACAAGATGTTGGCTTTATTTGTGTGATTACCATTTTCTGAAAGTTGAGGTTAAATGATCAAACCTCAGGCACCTCAAATGGCTAAAAATATCTTTGATATCTGATGCATGCCTGGCTAAGATTAATGTTACATGTCAGAAAACTAATAATATATTAGAGGTTAGTATGACATCAGAAGGAACCATAGATACAGATAAATTAGCTAGAGCAGTGCAGATAGATTTTCATGCGTTGGTACTGACAACAAATCTACATGTTATAAATATGAGAGATTTTGATATAATATTGGGTATGGATTGGTTGTGTAACGACTGGAAATTTTTTTTGGCTTTTAATTTCAAGCAAATGAAATTTCCACTTTCGGCCTGGTACGAACCTTCTATTACGTTTTAAAATATTTTTGTCGCGTTAATTTTTGCATGTGCTTGCCTTATATTTGATTTGATTATTATAGAATATTATTTTTTCACCGATCCCTTTTAAAAATTTTAGGTCGAAAGGTTCTTATATTGAGTTAATTTTTGGTCAACTTTCGGCCAACGTATTTAATGTAAAAACCGAGAATTTTTATAACATTTATTTCGACCCAAGTTAAATCCTAATTTTTAGTTCAAAAACCGACTCTTTAAAACCCAATAAAAAATTGGTCCAAAAGTCCATCTTTAGCTCGATTTTTCTTCATTTCTTTTGGCCCAAAAACCCAACATATTTCGGTCCAAAAACATGACCCGTAAGCAACCCAATTACTGTTCAAAAATCTAACCAATAGCCCAAAAAAACCAGTCCAAACCACTGTCTAAGATAGCTCATTTTCAGTCATTTTCCCTAGTCCAAGCCTGTCCCTTAAGCCCATAAAACCGTCCCTTTCACCCTCCAAAAATCTGTCCCTTTTTCAGCCCCATATTTTAGCCCAAAATATCACTCCAATAATATCCAAACTGCCCATTTTTCTTACCTCAAAACTGCCAACCTGCTTCTCAATAACCGTCCCCCATGTTCAACAATTTACCCACTTTTCCACCACTTAAACCACCTACCATAAAGCCCCAAAACATCTCCATTTCCTCCCCACTTTTCCTAACTTCTCAGCCCTCAATTCAATTTGTTTTTTCCCCCAATCTTCCTCCCAGATTTCGGCCCCTAGAGTCCTTTTTTTTTGTTTCACCACTAGTTCACTCCAAAATCCCAGCATTTGTTTCCCAGTTGTGCCTCCATTTCCTCCGGACCATAAGTTTCATCATCAAGCTGCTCTTTATTCTTTCTCATTTCCCAGCAATAAACATCCTTTTATTTCTCTTTTTTTATACCTCACTAGTTCGGCTCCAGCAGTAGGGCAACCAACATTTTAGTTAGTCCATCTTTTTCCCTTTTCTTACTTTCCAATCTCGGCCAAGAAAACTCCAACCTTTCATCCATTTTTCGGACCCCAATTTCCAGCAACTTAATCACGTTTCTTCACCATTTTTGTCCAAAAATTCCCCCTCTTTACAATCCATTTTTTGTTTTTGCCCAAAAAATTCCAACAACAAAGTTCCACTTTTCCTCATATGTTTCCCCTCTTTTTCGGTCCAGAAATCCAGCCTCAGCAGTGAGTAATCAACCTCCATTTTGCTTTAATATTGTTCCCTTTTTTCGTATTCATTCTCAGCCTCAGCAACAAGAAAATTAACCTCCATTGTCGATCACTTTCTTCCCAAATATCTGTCCATATATTACATATTAAACTGCCCCCTAAAACTTCAGATTTCATCCCCATGCTTTCCCTATTATCTTCACTTAAATCTTACTACAATACACGATTTTTGTAAAAAAAAATGCAAGCGTGCGAGTTTGATTTTCGGAAAATGTGCAGTAATGAATCATTCTCCATCACAACTTTAGTTGAAAATTTTATTTCGATGTAGTTTTACTTACAACTTTTGTTATGATTTTAAATGACATTAGTAAAATTATGATATGATATAAATGCCATGCAAACCTAATTACGAAGGAACTTTATGATAGTAATTGAAAGTAATCACGTATGATGTTATGTGGTGCCGGTTACCAATTTTTATGTTCCTATGCACGTTTTAAAATGATGGCATGTTGTATTTATGTTTACGTATAATTTTTTCACATGTTGTATGTATTGCTGCTGAGTATTTCTTATGAAATACTCACCCCCGAAACGAACAAATTTTTAGATTGATTTGATTAACGTTGATACGATGGCGTAGGCTAGCGAGCTTGTCATGGAATTTCTTTTTTAGTTTAAGTTTTGACGTCGAGAAGATCAAGTCAATTATGATGTAAATACAATATTTTTAAGTCTTTGATTCATTATATAACTATATAATATTTATGAAAAACGAGATGTCGGTTCCTTTGCCGTTAAAAGTTTCAAGTTAGAAATGCATAGTTTCA
This sequence comes from Forsythia viridissima, assembly GCA_030279155.1. Taxonomy (NCBI): domain Eukaryota; kingdom Viridiplantae; phylum Streptophyta; class Magnoliopsida; order Lamiales; family Oleaceae; genus Forsythia; species Forsythia viridissima. The sequence goes on along the minus strand of CM059033.1, from coordinate 39,413,486 downwards.
TGTTTCTGAAATTTCCAGCTTACTGTCCCTACTTTGAAAAATCATAACTTTTGCTACGGTTGGAATTTTTAAGTGAAATTAGTGGATATGGAAATCCATATATGTAGTCTAATAAGAAAAATTAGAATCACTAAAAAATACCATTGTATGAAATTTTTATGAACGTTTTAGCGAACTGCCTTAAGGCACACATAACAGCTTTTCAAGCGATTTCGGCTATCTTTTTCACCTATCAAACAATGCAGCTAAGGTTTGAAATTTTAACATGTTTATAGTATGTAGTCTCAAGTATCTACAGTAAAATTTTTGGAATTTGTTTGAATGGTCAAATAATTTTTGGTGACACCTGTTTAGGCAAAACAATGGAAACTTAAAGAAAAAACATTATTTCCTTGCGCGTTTGTATTTTCTACAAATGTTATATTTTAAAAATCATTCAAGGGTATGGGAAATAATTTTTGGAGTCGTCAAATATATTTTAGAGATTATTTTAGTGACCTTTCAGGTTGAGAAAATTCAGGGTGTTACAGGTTGGGTAGTAATCACGTTACTATTATATGTTTTGAGAATGAAGTAATCTTTCGAATACTGAAAAAAAAAGAGTTCAAATTTTATGGGTTGAATATTAAAGCACTTATATGCGTTGTCTTAGCTTTGCAGGTAGATAAAATATAAAGAAATGAGATTGTCAAGGGTTTCTTGTCAATCTTATTAGCACCTCATTTGAGAAATTATCAGTCGAAATGTGTGAGTAGTTCAAGAATATGCCGACATGTTTCCAAAAGACCTATCAGGTATCCTGCTTAATAGAGAAGTGGGATTTACGATAGATCTGATACCTGGAGCTACACCATGTCAAAGGCTCTGTATCAGATGGCACCGAAAGAATTACAAAGAGTTAAATATGCAATTGAAATAGCTACTTGATAAAGGGTTTATCAAATCGAGTGTGTCTCTATAAAGAGCCCTGGTTCTCTTTGTGAAGAGGAAAGATAGGTCGATAAGGATGTGTATCGACTACCGTAAGTTGAATAAGTTGACGATCAAAAATAAGTATCCTAACTCGAGAATTGAGGATTTCTTTGATCAATTGAAGGAAGTTTCAGTTTTTTTCGAAGATCGACTTGAGGTCAAGCTATTGTCAATTGAGGATCAAGCCATCAAATATACCAAAATCAGCATTCTGAACTCGCTATAGGCATTATGAGTTTACTGTAATGCCATTTGGACTGACGATTACTCCTGCAGTATTTATGGATTTGATAAACCAAGTCTTTCATCAATATTTAGATCAGATTGCTATTGTATTCATCGATGACATCTTGATTTATTCCAGAAAACTCGAGCAACATCAAGAGCACTTGAGAACAGTATTGAAGACTTTACAGAGGGAAATTGTATGCCAAATTCAAAAAATGTGAATTTTGGCTGGATCAAGTAGGATTTCTTGGTCATGTTGTGATGGCTAAGGGAATTGAAGTAGATCCATCAATAGTTGATACTGTGTCAAGTTGGCCAGCACCATCAAATGTTGGAAAAGTGAGAAGTTTCTAGGTTTAGCTGCTATTATTGGTGATTCACAGAAGGATTTTCCAAAATAGCTGATCTTATAACGCTGTTTACTCGAAATGGTGTTAAGTATGTTTGGTTTGAGAAGTGTGAACGGAGTTTTAAAGAGTTAAAGGGTAGGCTAGTATATGCACCAGTGCTAGCTTTATCTGAAGGTTCAGAAGAGTACGTAATTTATAGTGATGCATCTAAGCTCGGTTTGGGCTATGTGTTGATGCAACATGGAAAGGTAATAGCTTATGTTTCAAGAGAGTTGAAGTAGTATGAGCAGAATTATCCGACACATGATCTTGAACTTGCAGCAGCAGCTTACGCTTTGAAAATCTGGCGGCTTACGCTTTGAAAATCTGGCGCCATTACTTATATGGAAGCCAACGTGAGATTTACATTAACCATAAGAGTCTCAAGTACTTCTTCACCCAAAAGAAGTTGAATATGAGACAACAACAGTGGTTGGGATTAGTAAAGGACTACAACTGCACTATCATGTACTACTTGGATAAGGCAAATATAGTCGTAGATGCTCTAAGCAAAAAAACTATGGGCCAATTGTCTGCACTACAATTAATAAAAGTTAATCTGATCAAGGAGTTTGATAATATGAGAATTGATGTTTTAGCACCGCTGGTGCGGGCATTGGCATTGATAGTAAGTCTGATAGTAAAGTCAACACTTGGAGATAGAATTGTGGTAGTTTAGAATGATGATCATTTCTTGGAAAAGATCAGGGCTGATGTATGAACTGAAAAGATTAAAGAGTATGAAATAGCTGAGGACAAAGCTTTGATGTTCAAATGTCGGTTATGCATGCCTAAGGATGAATGCAGGAGAAAATGAGATTTTATATGAGGCTCCTTATGTTTCTTATGCCGCACATCCAAGAAGAACCAAAATGTATAAGGATTTACGTAATACATTTTGGTGAAAAAACATGAAAGGAGTTGTAGCTCGTGTTGTGTCTAAATGTTTAGTGTGTCAACAAGTAAAGGCAAAGCATTAGAGGCCGACGGGGCCATTAAATCCAATAGATATATCCGAATGGAAATGGGAAAAAATCGCAATGGATTCGTTGTGTGTTTTCCTATATCGGCAAGATGTCATGATGCCATTTGGGTTGTAGTATACTGTTTGACAAAATTTACGCATTTTCTGCCAATTCAAATGAATTTCAGTTTGGAGTAGTTAGCACAGTTGTAAGTCAGTGAAATTGTCCGACTTTATGGAGTACCAGCGTCCATTGTATCGGATCGAAACCCGATATTTACCTCAAATTTCTGAAAATGTCTTCAACGAGCTTTGGGAACTAAATTAAAATTTAGCATGGATTATCATTCATAGACTGACGGGCAATCAAAGCGAACTATTCAAATCTTTGAGGATATGTTGAAAACATGTGTCTTGGATTTTGGTGGTAAATGGAAAAGTCACCTACCATTCATGGAGTTAACTTATAATATTAACTTTCAACCTACTATCGGTATGGAATCATATTAGGCACTGTACGGTTGTCGATGTCGTTCATCAATTTATTGGGATGAAGTTTGCAAAAGAAGAATTTTGGGTCTAGAGTTAGTTGAAAAAGTAGTGGAAACGATAGATAAGATTAAGTCCAGAATTAAGACAGCGCAAGACTGTTAGAAAAGTTATGCCGATCAAAAAATAAAAGATTTAGAGTTAGGGGGTTTGCGAAATTTTTCTTCTTCTAAAATTAGCCCCAATGAAAGGAATACTACGTTTTGGTAAGAAATAGAAGTTGAGATCACGATTCATCGTCCCATTTGAAATTCTTGAGAAAATTGGAAATGTGGCTTATCGTCTAGCATTTCCACCTGAGCTTTCGTAGTGCATGATGTATTCCACATTTCGATGTTAAAAAAGTACGTGCATGATCCTATGCATGTGGTAAATTATGAGTCATTGGAATTATAGAATGATATGACTTATTAAGAAACCTGCGGTGGTTCTAGAGAGAAAAGTCCATGTTCTAAGAAACTGGGAGATTCATTTAGTCAAGGTTTAGTGGGACAGGCACGAAGAGGATGGTGTCACTTGGGAAAGAGAAGAATATGTCTTAGCTAAGTACCCGAACTTCATAAACCATGTAAGTTAATTTTCGAGGATGAAATTATTTTAAGTGGGGAGGGTTGTAGCAATTGGAGAAAATTTCGGCTTTTAACTTTCAAGAAAATAAAATTTTAACTTTTGGCATCACTACGAACTTCTTAGTATGTTTTAAAATATATATATATTTTTAGTCACGTTAATTATTGCACGTGCTTGCCTTATATTTTCATGTGACGAACATAAAATTTTTATTAATCACCGAGACTAATTAAATTTTCATAACACGAATAATTTTTCACTAGTTAATCTTGGTTTAATCTTAGAACAATCATTTAAATTTAAAACCAAATTCTCGGCCCACTTTTCGGTCATTTTAATTAGCTTATTTCGGTTATTTCTCCGTCCTAATCTCTAGTCCAATTCGTAACTGTAAAACTATATTAAAAGGCACCAACTTTCATCCCATAAACCATCTTTATTTTTAGCCAAAGTCAGTCACCATTTTAGCCCAAAATATAGTCAATAACCCGGCAACCTAACTGTCCCAAATCCGCCCCCTTGAAGCCAACTTTCAGTGAATTTTTCCCCACTCCTCTAATTCTAAACAGCCTTCCTCTTGCACAAGGAAACCATCCGTCCATGATCTGCCAATTAACCAACTAACTCACTCACATGAAGTCCCAAAAAAAAAAAAAAAAATTGTCCCACAGCTTCTCCATTTCCCCTTCAATTGTCATCCATTCCCTACTATGTAAATACTTGCAAAAAAAAGGCTCCAACATCCATCCAGATTTCGGCCCAAATTGTCCTTACTTTTAAGCTACAAATTTACTCATTCTTATTCTAGAAATCCCCCAGCTTTTGGCCCCATAATTCTTCCATTTTAGTCCCAACATAAACTCAGTTTTTTTTATCTTTCTACACATCAAGCAACAAGTCCAATTTTTTTCTCTAGTTTCCACCCTTCCAAGACCTATTTTTCTCCCACTAATTCAACCTCCAAAATCACAACATCCTTACCTCATTTTGCTGTCCAGATTTTGGCCTTTTCTTGAGTTTTCCTTCTTTTTGCAGTCTCAAAAACTCTAAGATTTTAGTCATTTTTTTGGGCAACTTTTCCTCATTTTTTCTTCCCATTTTCGTCCAGCCAAAACATCCAATTCTCCTCACTTTAAGACAACTATAAGTCCTTTTATTTCTCATCTTTTCAATTCCTACAAATATAGTCCAGCATCCCCATTCTTTTCTGTAATTTTTGGCCCCAACAACTGCCTTCCATATTTGAATTTTACATCAAATTCTTCATCTATTTTCTTATACATTTCAGCCTCAAGCAGTAGGCATTCAATACCTTATTTTTGCTTCATCATTTTCTCCTCTTTTTCTGTCCAAAGATCCGACTTCAACAATGTAAAATCAACAGCCCTTTTGCGTCAATTTTGCTCTTATTTCAGCCCTCATTTTCAGCCAGCAAAATCATATTTTCCTTTTCCTTTTTTCCTTCTGTTTTAGTCACTCAAACCACACTACAACACATGGATACAAAGTTATTATTTTGAAGAAAAGTGCATCCATTGTTCACATTTCAACTCAACCAAAAGACTACGAATTTACAAGGTAGTTTCTTATACTACTTATATTTCACAGATTTTTACATTGAGAAAATTATATATAAATTATATGTCATGTTTAATGATAAAGATGGAACATTATGATAGTGATTGAAGGTAATCACTTAAGTATGTTAGTGATTGAAGGTAATTACTTATGATTCCATGTGGTGGCGGTTACCAAAAATATATTATTGTCGCATATTAATTTCGTATGATTTTCTCATATGTTAGTATAATTTACTACTGAATGTTTCTTATGAAATATTTATCCTAAAATGATTAAGTCCTCATATTGATGTGATTGGCATTGGTGCAACAGCGCAAGAGTAGTAACTTTGAAGAAAGCGGCGGAGTTTGATATTAATTATGTTTTGGCGTCGATATAATCGAGCCATTTATGATGCAAAGTTTAATACATTGTTAAACCTATTTTTTAATTGTAGAGATGAGGAAAATTGAATTTGTTATTAAATTTTCATTTTGGAATTTGAAGATAATGTTGTCTAGTTATATTTTTTGAAATTCAGCTTTCTGCCCCCAACTTTGAAATATCATAACTTATTGTGTACTTTGAATTTTTGTGTCAAATCAGTGGATTTTGATAGGTATATAAGTGATCTAATAACATAATTTAGAATTACTCAAATACCTTGTTATATAAATTTATTATGTTAGTTTTATAGGGCTAAGTCAGTGCACCCGGACAGTTTTTCATTCAACTTTGGCCACGTTTTTCACATATGTTTAAGGTCTAAAATTTTAATATGTTGTAGTCTATGGTTCCAAGTATTTACAGTTCAAATCTAGAAATTTTTGAAGTGCGTTTAAATGGTCAAATAATTTGCGGTAACACCTAAAGCAGTTTTGGTAAAACCTTAAGAATTTAGAAGATTAATTCATGTTTCATTGCGCACTTGTTACTTTTAACAACAGTTAAAATTTAAAAACCCTTTCCAAGGCACGGAAAAGTTTATTTGGAGTCGTCAAAACTTACTTTGTGCATTAGAGAGTGTTAATGATTGATTCAACATATTTTTCTCAATGGCAATACTTCTACTATTTGCAATATGCAAAGATATTGCAATATACTGTTGATCAACCATTCGTTTGTTGTAAACTCTTATTTGACGAGCATTATCTACAAATGATTCACATACCCTTTGTGCGCTTGTTTGTCCTAGACTTGCATGTTTCGACGAGTATTGTTTAAGGCTCTTTCACTTGCTCGTTGATCATTTGTTTGTCCATTACGTGCTTGTTTTTTACAAGTAGTATTTAAATCTAGTTCATTTGCTCGTTGTTCATATGTCTTTCGTTCACGTGATTATTTTTTACGAGTAGTGTTTAAAGCTCGTTCACTTGTCTGTCCTTCACATAATCGTTTTCAACGTGTATTATCTATAGCAAGATCATTTGCTCGTTGCTCAATGGTTCTTGTAGCACGTGCTTTTTTTGCATCACGCAGTATCTATAACCTATCTAGCACATCGTCTTTCATTATGCTTGCTTGGAGAATGTAACGATCCAACGTGTATTTTTCTGTCAATAGGCATGATAAAAGAAGATAATGAAGTACGCCGTCAATGAGCTACACATCTCTTTGTATTTCCATGTATCTGGTGTAGTGGTCCAAATGGGTATGCCCTCCAAATATTATGAAGTGGCATGGCAAGAGAATCAAATGATGTACACCTTCGACGAATTTCACGTCTTGATCGAGTCACAATTCCTTCTGTTGCAAACACATCAATTACTAGCGATATTACTACATCAACATTTGCACCAGAAAATCTATTTAAAAAAATTCATAAAAAATAAAATTAAAAGCTATAATATATCGATATTCGGTAGTATAAATTTAGAAATAAAAAAACACATATGATACCCAAGTGTTGGCAACGAGTTTCTGTATGGTCTATAATTCTATCTTCTTTACTTGTAAACATCATTTGATGAAGACACTGTTAAACCAACATTTGGTTTTTTAAGACGAGAATAAACTTTAGTGAATTGAGATACCATATTTGAATGAGATAACCTACATTTACGAAAGATGAGTAAAATAACTAATGGTCTATCAATCAATAATTGTACTGGAAGTTTTGTTTGGTCTATAATCCTATCTTCTTTACTCGTGTGGTCTATAATTCTATCTTCTTTACTTGTACTTGGAGTTTTATTTTCATAAGTAATGGTCTAGCAATCAATTGAAGACGTTTGATAAATGACTCCACTAAACTATTTTGTATATGGACATGGACAACCGAATGTTCAATGACAATCCCGATTGACATACAATACTTATTGTATGCTTGTGATCTAAATCGAGCAGCATTATCAAGACGAATTCTCTTGATTGAGTAATCGGAAAATTGATCTCGCAATTTTATGATTTGAGAAACTAGTCTAGCAAAAGATGCATTTTTAGTGGCAAGCAAGAAGAAATGTGACCATCAATTAGAAGAATCGATTAAACCCATAAAATAACAAAATAGTCCACATGGTGGGTGTATCGGCCCACATATGTCTCCATGAATTCTTTTCAAAAAAGTTGGAGATTCAATATGAACATTCATAGTAGAAGGTCTAATAACTAACTTGTCTTGTAAACAAGCAACACATGCATAATCATTAGGTAAAAGAATCTTCTAGTTTTTTAGAGGATGTCTATTTAAGTTATTAATTAATCGGCGCATCATTATTGCCCATAGGTGTCTAAGTCGATCATGCCAAAGCATAAAGCTTTTTGGTTCAACGAACTTCTGGGTTCGTAACATTGTTTGATTCAATTATTTTATAAATGTATAATACATGCCAGATGTGAGTGCCATGACTTTTTCTTTTATTTGTTTCTGGCCAAATACAAAAAAAGTTATGCAAATATATATATTATTATTTTCTTACATCGTCTCAATGTGGTATCCATTGCAGCAGATATTTTTAAAACTATGAAAATTTCTTTTAGATTTGTTAGAATAAAGTGAATCATTTTATATAAAATTTTGTATTATTTGGTGTTAGTTTTAAACCTAGGTAGCAAACAACCTAGAAGGGGTGTTGAATATGCTGTTGCTCAAATTAAGCAGAAGCTGTAATCTTTTTTTTAAACAAAAAAAAAAAAAACAAAACTTTGAGCACACAACCTGTTAACTCAAAGATTTACTTTAATATTTTGATGTTGGTGGAAATTTGTTAAATGTCAGAAAATTACAATGAACACTTTTTACAGTCCGAGACAAATAACAGATATGACGATTAAAATAGTAAATAACAATGAATATAGTGTGGTAAACCCCTAAGGCAAACATCCACGGTCTCCCATACCACAGGCAAATAAATATACTATTTTACAACATGTTATACACATCTCAACCTTTTTTGAAATTACAATTTTAGACTAAATCTAAAAATTTAACAGCAATTTACAAAAAGCAAAACATAGTTAACAAGAACAATAAAACTTTCATGTTTTAGATGTTCTTTAACTAGTCAAGGAATGCAGTCAAGTTTTTCGATCTTGATCTTGGTCCATTCTACGAGTATACCCGGATTGTTTCCACAAATTAGAATAAGGAATTAGTCCTTATCTTGCCACCGAAATGTAGTTTTCTCTCATAGTGGATTTCTACACTGCTCAGTTTCTAAGAGCTTTCACAAAAATAGAGTTTTTGATTGGATTAGGACTTTTAAATATTTCTTTGGAATGCACAACTCATAGATGGTTGAATATCTTTGGTTTCATTTGTGAAATTCTTGGTTCATCACCTGTCTTATTTATATGCAAGAAAATTTTATCTAAACTCAATAACTTAGTATCTATCTTATTCAGTGATAAGGTAGACTAAGTCTTTAAGTTTAAATACAAGTCTTATAAAAGATTGGATGAGTTAAATCACAAGAATTAAATATGAAAATAATTTCAATTAAATATTTTCATTTAAGTAGATAAGAAGAAAGATAATATTTCAATATGTTATATACTTAGAAACTTAGTTCATATAGAATGCTCAAAATACAATTAACTCAATCACTTATTTATCTGATAAAAGGCAATAGTTTTAGAAGAACTAAGTTTCCAACTAATATTATGAAGGGGATAAGAAATTGCATGTAGATTTCTAGTCAACTATCGGATAAGATTGACCCCTAGATATCTTAACCTACTTCAAGAAATTTAATTAAAAATTATAATTAAAGATGCCAATAAAAATATAAATTCTCCAACAATCTCTCCATTTGGCATCTCTTAATTACAAAACTCATATCAAGTTGTTTTAAAATGAACACACGTGATGTATAAACTAGCACAAAAAGTATAGTAAATTAGAATTAAGAACTTGAGGCTCAATAAAAGAACAAATCCTAATTACCGAATTCAATTGCAAACTTTTTAAGTCAAATCCTAATTACCAAATTCAATTGCAAGCTTTTTAACTCAAATCCTAATTACCAAGTTCAAGTTTAATCAACTACCACTACTCTCTTTTTTCTTAATATAGAGGAGCCAAAGCAAATAGTGCAAACAATTCAACTAAATTAAAGAAAAGTCCTAAGTAAAATAGAGAAAACAACCAACCACATGATACTGAGTGCCAACCTCCTTTTTATGGTGACCTTGCGTGTCTACTTTTTTGAACCACCAGTCTGGGTTCTCTTTTTGCACTTGGGGGACGAAGGCCTGGGAGCAACATCTTGATGTTGGGACACAACAACATCAATGTCAAGACGTTGATCGTGTCCATTTGTTGAGCTCTATTAGGGCACTGTTAGGATGTTAAGTAGTATGTAGACAGCTTCTTGATGTTCTCCTGGAATAGAAGTCCTAGTCCGATTGGCCAAGACCACAAGGAATGCCCTCGTGAATCTGTGATGATGCTCAAATTATCAAAAAGTAAAGTGACCAATGTAGTAAATGTCTCACCTGAGTTTCAAGAGAATTGGTGTGATCTTCGAAGAGTTTTGGTCTTGCCAGAGGAGCTGGCCTCTTTGTGACTTTCTTAGATGGACGAATAATAGAGATCGGTGTGGTAAATGTGTCATCATCAATAATAAGAACATTGTGATGCTGGAGATATGCATGAAGTAAGCCTGAAAAAGGCAACATCCTTGAGTGTGCCTGATACGTCTCCGCGAACACAGTTTTGAGTGTTCGCGGCAGTATGGTAAACGTGTCATCCTCAAGAATAGGAACATTGTGGTGCTGGAGATATGCATGAAGTAAGCTTGGAAAAGGCAACATCCTTGAGTGTGCCTGATGGGTTGCCGCGAACATAATTTTGTCAAAAATGAGTTTGGTAATATCCAAAAGGTAGTGGGTGCCCAGCTTGTATAAAAACTCAACCTTATCCATTCCCATGTCCGACTGGTGTTGAATTTGATCAATATATGCAATGCAATTTTGTGAAGCACCTTATACTTGGGGGGTAAGCAACGCTCCAGTCATTTTTCCCACAAGACAATGGTTTTTAGTGAGCTCTAAGGCTAGCGCATCAGTAGCTGCCTCAAATTCATCATCAATTCCTTTAGCCAACAGCGAAGATTAGAATGACTAAATGGTACTAATCGTCCCCAAACATAGACTGGCCACTGAAAATAATTCTCCGACTGTTTCATCTTACGAGAAATATTATCCAAAAATTCTTTGACCAAGGTTTCACACGGTCTCCCAGTCCAATCCAATAATTTTTGTATATCCTAATGCTTAATCAATTCAACAAGACCAGCTGCTCTAAGTACATATTCTTTAACATTAAATTCCATCACAAAATCTTGCTCGAATAGTCCCAAATTAGATGGGTAAAGATGTGACATTTTTTAAGCTAATTTTGGTCGAATAGTTGAGGGTGAGTTGTTGGAGTTGGTATGTCTGAAAAGGTCTGTCCAATGTTAAGATGTTCAGTAAGCAGATTAGCAACTTTCAAACATTCATCAATCTGTTGTTTACCCTTCTATTCATGTGTGAATCGGACTGGGGCATCATTTTCATCAATATACTCTTCTTCATCATCATCTTTTACTTTGTCACTCTCCCCCTGATTTGTGACTCTTCTTCTGCCATTTATAAATCTCCTACACAACTTGCAAAATCAAGTAAAGTGAATTCAAGAAATCAATAATAAAGATTTAGTGTTTTAAGTTCGAAGATGATGGGAATGTGAGGAAGATGGAGATTATAAAATACCTAATTGATATTTTAAATGGAATAGTTTTGAAATTGGATTCTTCAAAAAAAATGACATATTTTATAATTAGACTTCTAAGACTTAAAAAATGAGTTCTAAAGAAAAAAAATGTTGTTTTTTTAAATATTTTTTTATTATTATTTTTAATAAATAAATAAATATAGTGTATAACATATATTCATTAGCAACTTGAAGAATTCACAATCATGTTTTTGGTCAGCTTTTTTCATAGACAACTGTCAACATAACTCAAAGTCACATATATTCAATCATGAAATAGAGTGTAGCGTGTGAATACATAATCAAAATAAAGTCAATAATATCGAGACAAGTGAGCAACACCACACTCTAAGTTACATAATTGTTTACACAATAGAGTTTAAATCACCTATCATCTTATTTGTCTTTTTGATTAAAAAATACTTGACCTGCCAAGCGTGAGTGATTTTAATTTTTTTATTTTTATTTCTTCAAATCTAGTGTTTGTATATACACATTTTTTATTTTGTGTTTGCATAGCCAGTTAAGTACACAAGAAGTGACTTTCACACTTTTAAGGTGGCATCCCTTTTCTCATGATTCTTTATTTTATCAAGGATGGATTTTCATCGTACAAAGAAATGTAGTCTTCTCTTCAAATATACCTCTTTGTAAACAATATTATGATGCTGAAAGATATAGATACTAACTATAGGTCTTCATTTTATATTTAGTCAGTAAATCAGATGGTAGAATACAAAATTTATCAGGAGACTATCGACCAAATTTCGACATCTATATGGTGCAAAAAATGAGAGATGAATCAAGCTATACTTTCAAATTCTATGACAAAGGAAATGACACTTAGAGAATTGAAGAATTAACTCAAGAGTATATACAAATACACACACACAAGATTCGCACTGAGTTTTGTCAACTTCCCATTTTTTGTACCCCTTTTCAATGAGATAAGTAGTTAGACGTTTATGCCATGCTTGACGAGCTTACCATAAAGATCTTTTTCAAGTTTATACACATGGTTTGGGATGTCGGGATCTATAAAACCCTTATGTTGTTCAACATAAACTTCCTCATTAAGATAACCATTCAAAAATATGCTTTTGACATTTAAATTTCATTTGACAAGCAATAACAAGTAAAACTCATATAGACTTTAATCTCACAACTGGAACTAGATTTTCTTCAATGTCTAATTCTTCAATTTGAGTATATTTCTGGGCTACTAAGCAGGCTTTATTTCTAAGTATGGTTCCATGTTCACGACTTGTTTTGTTTAACCCACTTAGTTCCTATTATATTTATATTATTAGGTCGAGGGACTAATTTCCAAACCTTATTACTTTCAAGTTGGTTAAGTTCATCCTACATGGCTAACGCCCATGATTCATCTTCTAAAGCCTCTTCACATTTTTTGGTTCAATATGAGAAATGTAACAAACATGACTTATCTCATTTGCAGCTTGCCTTCGAGTCACCATACAGTTATCCCAATTTCCAATGGCATTAGATGTGGGGTGTGCTTTATGTACCCAGGTAAGTGGTTTCCTTCGGGTGCTTTGTTCTCCAAGAGTGTGTGTGATATCAGCTGTTCATTTTGATCTGACTACTTTGTTGCATCAATTTTAGCAGCATCTCCAGGAACGTGCTGACTTCCGTCAGTATTTTCCCAACGTCTAATATTCGTCTGCTACCTCAGATTTTTCTGTCAAGATTTGTATTACTTGTTCTTGTGAATACTCAACAAAGTTAATAGTATTGTCAACTACAACATTAACTGATTCAATTATATTTTGATATTTTGAGTACATATGTTGTAGACCCTGTAAGCTCGACTATTTTCTGAATATCCCAAAAATACTCATTTGTCACTTTTTGGATCTATCTTTCTTCTTTGTTCACGATCATTTATAATATAACACTTACTACCAAATGTGTAAAAATACTTGAGTACGTATGTTGTAGACCCGGTAAGCCCGACTATTTTCTAAATATCCCAAAAATATCCCTTCATCACTTTTTGGATATATCTTTCTTATTTGTTCATGATCATTTAGAATATAACACTTATTACCAAATGTGTGAAAATACTCAAGGTTAGTTTATCTGTCTTTCCAAATTTCATAGGGTGTTTGAGACGTGTCTGTCCTAATGGTAATCATGTTGAAAACATAACAGTTCAAGTTAGTTTTCTTCAACCATATTTGTCAGATTTTAGATCGACTTCTTTTATTCAGAATGAGGTTTCTCAAGTTCGTGCTAGTTCTACAAATAATTTTATTGTGCTTTGAGTACTTAGGTAAATAATTTGAGAGGTTAGCACGAATTTGGTCTACCTTACCACATGTTGGATAAGCAGGAGATGATTGTATGTTACCTTTAGATTTACCTTGAGTTACCTTGTTTCTATCTGTGTCAGCAGTTTCTACAATACCTGATTCTTTCAACATATGACCGTTGGTTACAGATTTAGTAGACATCAGAACGGTATTTGGAACATCATAATCTATTTCTGTAATTCCTTTGATAAACGTGGTTCCTTTCATTTTCTTGTCTTCCTCATACTGAATATATCCTAATTCATGTCTGATATTGGTGGTTCTTCCATAACTTAGCACCTCGTTCAGCCGAGCAGCTCCAATAGTCAATTGTTTGTTTGCTTCCCTACTTTGTTTTAATTCTACTTGCAAATTACACAATTGTTTATTTTTATCAGCTAATTTTTTTTTTTGAAATGGGTTATTTTATCATTAAAGAAACATTGTTCTTTATTGGACACAGTAATCAAAGCCTTTAAGTTGGCCCCTATGTCATCAGCTCCAACGTTCGGCTCCCTGTCAGAACGTTTATAAAAATGATATGATAATTCAGAATCAGATATACAACAAACTGTAAATGAAATATCTTGATTGTTAGAAACTTTCCCATCTCCTGATTAATCATATGTTGATTCTTCATCATCTCTCTAAGTTACATTCATGGTCTTTTACCAAATGTTCTTTTTTTTTAATTATTATTAGCAAATTTAGAGAGCAATGTGACCATATCCTTCACAAGTATGACACTGGATACGATTTTCTGTTCTCTTTGGAGAGTTTGACTGATTCTAGTTATTTTGGTTAGGATGTTTATTTCTGAATAGTCCTGATTTTTAGTTGATTAGAATGTTGGAGCCTGTTTTAAGAATCCGCCAAACTGTTTGGTTACTATTGTGAAAATATTATAATTGCAAGTGTACAATATCACAAAAAAATAATAAAGTGGACATATTGAGTCCAAATTATCGTTCCTACGAAGACTATCTTATTTAGATACTAGCTCAATTAATCTCAATCTTAATTTATTTAAAAACTCTTTGAATTAAGTTGATTTGAAGATTTAAACTAGAACTATGAATTTTAGAAAATAACGTGAATGCAAATATCAAGAATTTAGAAAATATGGTTATTAAAGCGTTTGGATTAATGAATTCACCATAGTTGTCATCTCTAATTTCTCTTCTCAAGATTTATTCCTAATATTGTATTCGGTCGAATTCACGAATGTAACCTAATTTACCTCTTTCGAGTTCAAATTAGTCCTATCTAATTAAGTCAACTTATGAAGTCAGAATGATCCTTAATTAGATGCATTAATTCTCCTAGGAATTTAATTCAAGACTGCGACAATAATAAAAGCGTAAAGACCTTGTAAAGACCTTTTATCCAATTGCCGTATTTTACTTTGTGGTCTAAATTAATAACTTACCTCTCGATTTGTTACAATCCACAAATCAATGACAAATAATTGCTAATTATTTCAAGTATTAAGAAAAGAAGTAAAATCAAAACATAATTAATTTATAAGCAAAACTTGAGAGTCGAAAATAAATAATTAAAATAGACTATATCGTTCATCCAAACTTTAAATTTAGTTACTCATGATTCGGGAGAAAGACAAGATGAAGAGATTTGAATACATAACTGGATATTGAATAAAAGATGAGAAGATGTTGAATATCTTGCACCAAAAATTATTTATCTTCAAGTTCCAATCTTTAATATGGCCGTCGTTACTCATCTCTTTTCTATTCTCTTCTCCAAAATTCAACAACCTTCTTTTGACCTAGGTTAGGTCTTTATATAGTTTCCAACCTTTCTGACTTGTTTCCATTCTAAAAGGACTCAAACGCCCATTGTTTGTATTTAGGAAAAGCCAGAAAATTAATTACATGTCGGTCGGGCCGCGGTTTGCAAATCGTTGGACCGTGGCAAACAGCAGTTCACATCAACCAGTTATTTACAATTTGGTCCTTCTACTTTCAATAGTCTGCACTCTAGTCCTTGGATTTCTTCTTTCCTTTCAATTTAGTCCTCTCTTAATTGCAACACAAGTTATTCAACTTTTGAATATTTGCAAGTTGGTTCCCATTTTCAAGTCTTCGTGCATTTTCAGTCATTCTTTGCCTATTTTACTTTGTTTCTCTCCAACTCCATTCAAACTCGGGTTTCAACCTAAAATAATCAAATCAACACACAATTAAGTAAATATTAACTTAAGAGTACATACAATTGTCCACTTTTGATACTACAGATAAGCGTAAATCGACACTTATCAGTTACTAGGGCAATATCAATGTCTGAATCACTCTCATCACATTCATCTTTTTCTTTCTTAATTCGGAATGTTATGCCTGTAGCTTTTTCTTTCTTTTTTGTACTGAGATTTAGTTCATAAGTCATTAATGACCCAACCAACTTTTCAATTTTGATATCATCGATGTCTTTGCTCTCTTCAATTGTGGTTACTTTAGATGTTCTTTAACTAGCCAAGGAATGCAGTTAAGTTCACCAGTTTTGATCTTGGTCCATTTCACGAGTGCACTTAAACTATCTCCACAAATTGGAATAAGGACTCAGTCTTTATCTTGCCACCAAAATGCCGTTATCTCTCACAGTGGATTTCTATACTGCTCAGTTTCTCAAAGTCTTTCACAAAAATAGAGTTTTTGATTGGATTAGGACTTTTGAATATTCTTTGGAATACACAACTCATAGATTATTTTCTCATAGATAGTTGAGTATCTTTGGTTTCAAAGTCCATGAAATTCTTGGTTCATCACCGGTCTTATTGATATGCAAGACAAATTTATTTAAACTCAATGACTTAGTATATATCTTAATCGGTGATAAGCTAGACTAAGCCTTTTAGTTTAAATACAAGTCTTATAAAAGATAGGATGAGTTAAATCAAAAGAATTAATTATGAAAATAATTTCAGCTAAATAATTTCATTTATGTAAAGAAGAAAGATAATATTTCAATATGTTATATACTTAGAAACTCAGTTTATATAAAATGCTCAAAATACAATTAACTCAATCACTTATTTATCTGATAAAAGACAAAAGTTTTAGAGCAACTAAGTTTCCAACTCACAGTATGAAGAGGATAAGAAATAACATGTAGATTTCTAGTCAACTACCGGATAAGATTGACCCCTAGATATCTTAACTTACTTCAAAACGAATTTAATTAAAAATTATAATTAAAGATGCCAATAAAAAATACAGATTCTCCAACATTTGGTAATATAATACTAGCTCTTTTGAAGCCTTCAACAATATTCGATACATGTGATATCGTATTAACATTATTTTCTGCTAATGTTAAGTCCAAAAAATACTTCTAATCTTAAAGAATTGTATGTGTAATTGCACTATCAGCTAAACAGATATTATGACAATTTATCACAAATCTATAAATATGACTAAATAGATATTTAAAAAGGAGTTTATAACTAAAAAAGAGTTAAATATAAAGTAATACTTTAATGAACTATGAAATAGTTTAGCGATCGATCAATGAGTCACAATAATCAATGTTCATATGACATGGGCTTTGTTCTTTTCTTCATGGATAAGCCTTAGTTCATAAATTACACATGTATATCACAAATGTTTTTCATTTAATTATGTGATATATTATTTTTCGAGACAGTGCTTCTTCTAGAACACAATACAATATTATTTAGACTACTATTCAATATTCTTCTGGAATATTGAATTTATAACGTCATATTCTTCAGGAGCAAGTAATATTCTTTTGTAATATTAATATTGATATGCTACTTCGAGAGCAAAAATATATTATTATTTTGAAATATTAAATTATATAAGAATTTACTTGTTAGGGGTAAAAATATAATAAATGTTAAATTTTATACAATTATACTCTTTGGGAGCAAGTGATATTTTGATAGAATATTAATATAATATTGTGCTTCTTCAGGATCGACAACAAATTATTTTAAAATATTTAATTTTATTCTGAAGTAAATATTTTTCTTCAAAAGTAATATTATAATATTTTTATAGAGTATAAAATTTTATAAAATTAGGCTCTTCAGGATCAATTAATATTGTACTGGAATATTAATATAATATAAAGTTGTACTTTTTCAAGAACAACAATATGATATTAATATATGTAATATTGTACTTCTTCCAGATAAACAATATGATAGATTAATATTTCAAAATAAAACTAAATGAAATAATATATTAACACATGTCGACATGTGTTGTGTGATTTTAATCCCGCAAGTGGACGGATCGTTACAAGTAATAAAATGAGAAGTAGAGTGTCGAATTCACGAGGACTAGCTACCAATTTAACCAATTAATTTATAATTCGAATTTTAACAATGTTAAGAACACAGATTCGTTTATGATTTTGATTATAAAATTATTCTAATTATATTTAATTAAATTTAAATTATCAAACAATCAAAGTAGACTTGTGAGAACGAATTCGAGTTTTACTAATACTAGGATTTACGAATCCACCTACACGTTCATTAATCAATTATCCGTTTAATCGCTTTAGCTTATAATTACCTTGGATTGAAAATCGGTAATCCTAAAATAATCAAAAGCCTCTCTCGATAGTCAATCAATTCTATACGATATGCGAAACTAATTATCTCTAATTAAGTTTTGAACATAAACATATGTATTAAAATCTCAAGAACACCTAACCGGATTTCATAAAGCATAATAGTAACATCTATCTATTATTGGACCCTATGTTATTCAATACCACTGCCACATGTTTAATCTATATTAAATCTCTCGACTTCAATATAGATTACAATATATTCTAATGGTGACCAAGTATTAAAATAATAGAAATAATGAATAAAGAATAATCAACCCAAAAGCAATTAATTACTAAAACGAAAAAACTTCTAATTAATTAAAAGAATGGGGTTTCATCGTTTATCTTAAAAATAAGTAAATTAGCTAGACACGATTATATAAAATAATACAAGAATTGTATTAATCATGTTCCGGTGAAAGAAAAAATAACGTAAATAAAACCCGTGATCTAGGATGAAGAATCTTCAATCTCGTGCCTTGATCTTCGATTCTCCTCTTGTATCTTCTTCCCAAAATTCGTCTCCGTTGTTCTGACTATTATCTGCCTTTTATATCCCTCTCAAAACCCTCTAATACGTAAATTAGGTAGTTGTTTTATCCTAGACTTGGTAGAGTTTTATTCCCATCAGGAAACTGCCACTAACTACACGTCTTGCCCATACGATCGCATGGTTCAATCAATTTACGTTCTATAATTTATTTTGACACCTTGGGATCGTTGATATTACTAACCATGCGATCGCATGGTTATTTTTTATGATTTCTTGCGTTTATTCCATTGGTATTTGCATGTCAAGTCCCTCAAATCTCTTTGTCTGTTCAATTGAATCCATTTTTCTTCTATTTCCTCTCTTTTTGTCAGATTGACACTTGAATTTGATTATTTTCTAAAATAATAAGAAAACAACATGCCATTAAACTGAAAACAAATAAGAGTTCTCATAATCGTCCATTTTTGTGAGCTCAGATAAGTACAAAATTGTACTTATCAAATACCCTCAAACTTGAACTTTTATACGTCCTCGAATAAACTAGCTAGAAACAATCATGCACATACTGATAAAAATAATAAAAATAGTCATAATATAAATAGCTTGCCGTTCTTGCTTCAGCTTTTGCAATAACTTATAATTCTTGACAAGTATCCAGGCATTTACTATTGCAAATGTGATTCTACTTAAATCATATTTGATATGTGTGTGAGAGCAGTTAATCTGATCCATTTAATTTCTATAGTGGTGATAGCCCAACCATTTGGTCAATTTTTCCTTTCCCTTTTGTAAGGTACACTTTCTCCCAAAATGATTTTAGCTTTCAGTTCCCGAGGTTTTGGTTCAAAGGGTACAATTCACTCATTATTTTCTTGTACGAAGCTGGTTGAGAAAGCTAATAATTGTGACAACCTAGGTTTGTAAAGATTCTCCAATTTATGAGCGCTCTCAACCAGGAAGTTTCTACTAAGTAAGTCAAACTCATTAGTTATCTAATCCTCATGTTTACTTTGTAAAGAATTTTTTTATATATAAATCTTATGTGCAAAACTCAATCCCTTAAGCTTTCTAGATGACTCATATAACGAGCTTTAGGTTGATGACTCCCAAGTCTTTTGAACTTTAGGGCATCGAATTTTGAAAAACCCCTACCGACTTTTTCACTCAAGTTAAAAAGGCTATGAAATGAGTTATAAGATATTAATAGTATGTGAGACTTAGTCCATTAATCTTTCTAGATGACCCATGTAACGAGCTTTAGGTCGGTTAGCTTTATCACTCGAGTAAAAAAAGGTACGAAAATAGTTAACTAATAGTACTAGCCTTGTTCCTTGCGTGCAATAAGTTTAAAGAGGTTAGATTTCTAATAATCGATCATTACTTAGTTTCCTCTGACTGGTCTAAAGTACTCCACACAATTTTTCAACAAACATGGAATCAATCACAACCTAGATAGCCACCATCACAACTTAACTATCACACTTACTTACTCTATTGGTTACTTAGTTGAGATACAAGTGATTCTAAGGTTAAAAATGTATCCTATAGTTTTCAACTTAAGTGCACCAATATAGCTAAAAATCATCTTAACTGGTCGACACAACACGATATCAGACATGGTTAAGTAGCCCCACATTTAAACAAAGTAATAATATGTCCACAAGTCATGATTAAAGTTAAATTTAAAGAAATATTTTTATATTAGCCAGCAAGGCTATTCATATCACATAAACATGCGAACAATTAATTTTTTTTAACAATTAAAAACAAGTTAATAATCAATATCAAGTCTCATAATTGAATCAAGACAATTTCATTTTTTTATACACCACCCCAAACTTGAAAGAAACATTGTCCCCAATGTAAAGTTAAAAATCAAAAGAATTTTATATAAAGATCATAGACTTCACAGAGGTAGATCAGATGGTGTTGAAAGAAGAGGTGTGGTATGATCAACTGGTGGAGAAATCTGTATAGGTTGGTCGACAAATCTTTGCTTGAATGTTATCCAACTAGCCTACAGGTTGTACTCATTAAAGAAAGAAAAAAGGAAATTATTAGTAAGATTTTTTTTAAACGAATTTTTTTTTTTGTCCTTGCGATCGCAAGGACATAACAAATACATGAAAATCTGGGCAGAATACTAGGCTATGTGATCGCAGCAGGTTATACATTGCGATCGCATGGTACAAAATTTGTTAAAATCAATTTTTATATTATTTTTTTCAGAATGACGATGATCATAGCCTCATTACCTAAGAATTGAAAGCCTACTTAAAACTCTAAAAAACCTAAAACGTGCAAAATGTCAATTGAAATCCTAGAACAAAAAAATTATAAAATTTAAATAAAAGGGTAGAAAAATGGGTTGCCTCCCATTGAGCGCTTCTTTAAAGTTATTAGCTTGACTTTGTCGTGGTGATCACTCAAGACACTTTGAATCGATTTTTAGAAGACTTGCTTTTCTTGCTTTGATCGACTTCGCACCAATTTTTGTTTACCTTCCATAGCTTGATTTTTTCCTTATCATATTGATATGATTTTGTTTTACCGCGCTGCTCGAACTCAACTAAGAAAAATTCACTTTCCTCTTCGGATAATTGTTCTTCACTCCTTGGTTTATTGATTGGTATGTGTTCCTTTTGGTCTGATTGGTTTTCCAATGTGAAAGTGTTGGTTCTCTCTTGGTCAATGGTATCAATCTCGAAACAGGATTTTGGTGAGCTTGGAAATTTAATTGCTTTAAACACATTGAATGTAATATGTTCATCATTCAAACTCAGAATAAGTTCTCATTTTTGAACGTCAACCACTGCCCGACCAGTAGCCAAGAAAGTTCGACCTAAAATAAGTGGTACATCCCTGTCTTCGTACATATCCAAAATAATAAAATCAGCAGAGAATATGAACTTGACCACTTTCACCAATATGTCTTCAACTATCTCCCGTGGATTTTTGATGAACCTATCTGTAAGTTTCAGTGTTACTATTGTTGGCTTTGCTTATCCTAAACTGAGCTGCTTAAAAATATAATAAGGTATTACATTCACACTAGCACCTAAATCACATAAAGCTTTATCAAAAAATAAACTACTAATAGTGCAAGGAATAGTAAAACTCCCTGGATCTTTTAATTTTGGAGGTAGCTTGTTTTGTAAGATAACACTGCATTCCTCGGTAAGCATGACTGTTTCGTGTTCCTTCAACTTCTTTTTGTTTGAAAGAATTTCCTTCATAAACTTTGCATAGCTCGGCATTTGAGCTAAAGCATCGGCAAAATGTATGTTGATCTGGAGTATCTTGAATACTTCGATGAATTTCTTGACTTGTTGGTTTAGCTTATGTTTTTTCAGCCTTTGAGGAAATGGAATTGGAGCGACATAAGCTGGTGGTGAATATAATCTGGTGGAGAGTTTTATTTTTCTTGTTCAATTTTTGTATCTGATTTGTTTTCTCTCTCTTTGCTGGACACAGTTTCTTTTTCTACACCTGGTCTAGTCACATGAATCTCTGGCAGCTCAGCTCCACTTCTCGTGGTGATTGCATTGACTTGCTCTTTTAGATTGATCTCGGTATTGCTGGGCCATGTGCCTTGTTGTCACTCGGTCAATAGTTTAGCTAATTGCCCAATCTGATTCTCTATATTCTTTATCGCGCCATCATGTCTTTTCTGCACTTCTTTAAATCCCATCTCCATCCGTTTTGACAATTTAGCGACTGTTTCTTCTAATCCTCATTCTCTTTCCTGGTGTCTTCCTTGACTTGGCAATTTTGAATGTTTTGGGTATTGCCATATGATAAATTTGGATGATTTCTCTATCCAGGATTGTAGGTCTGTGAGTATGGATTATTTTGCTGTCGCTGAAAGTTCTGACCATATGCATCTTGTTCAAGTGATGACATATCAACTTTGGTTAAAGGGCATTCTGATGACTGATGGTTTGCTCTGCAAGTTACACAGATTAGTGGAGACATATGAACCATATTGGCGGAGTGAGAATATTTTAGTGCTTCCATCTGTTTAATGCATCGATTTTCCCCAGTACAAGTGAATTGGTGTCTACTTCATGTATTCCTGTTGCTTTCTTCTGCAATCCTCTTTCTGGCCACATAATAAACTGTTTACTCATGGTTTCATATAGATCGTAAAGATTACCGGCAGATCTATTTTGGATAGAGCCACCTGCTGCAGAATCTACTGAAGAACGACTAGTTAGAGCTAGTACAGAGTAGAAATAATGATTATGAGCTGCTTGAGTAGAAATAATGATTCTGAGCTGCTAAAGGAAAACTATAGCTTGGACACTTTCGGAGCAGTTGTTTGAATCTTTTCCATGCCTTGTGAAAATTTCCAACTCATATTGTTGGAAATTGGAAATTTCATACTTCATTCTATTTACTCTGGCAGGAGGGAAATATTTCACTGTGAATTTCTGGATCAGATCTATCTAAGTAGTGATGCTCCTAGGCAGTAGAGAATCTAACCATTCTTTAGCTTTATCCTTCAGTGTGTGTGTGGAAATAGCCTCATCTTAAGTACCTCTTCATTAACACCGTGGTATTTAAAATTTCCACAGTATTCATCGAAATAAAAAATATGGTAATGAGGATTTCCATCTGTCATCCCATAGAACGGCAGTTATCGTGTCCATAAGGCGAATAGACTATGCTGGACCGATTCTCAATAATCGGTGGCATTATATACTCATCCATAAGAATATCTCGTTCATTAACTTCAACTGGTCGAGCTATTGTGCTTGATTTTTTATCACATCAGGTAATTGATCATGTACTTGGTGGTCTGCCATTGTGTCTTTTTGCTGTCTTTTCTTTTCTCGTTTTTCACGTTGTCGTTGGTGAAAGCTCCGTTTAATTTCTGGGTCTAAATCAAATAGATTAAGATCTTTTGTACGGGGCATACACACTTAACGCCTGAAACTTTAGAAAATATCTAAAATTCAGCAATAACACAAAGAACTGAAAAGGAAAATAAAACTAATAATAAAATAAAAATAAATAATAAAAAGAATTGTTAAAACTAAATTATCAATTAATGTAGTAATTAATAAAACTAATCTCCAACAACGGCGCCAAAAACTTGTTGTGTGATTTTAATTCTGCAAGTGGACGGATCGTTACAAGTAATAAAATGAGAAGTAGAGTGTCGAACCCACGAAGACTAGATACCAATTTAATCAATTAATTTATAATTCGAATTTTAACAATATAAAGAACACATTCATTTGTGATTTTGATTCTAAAATTATTCTAATTATATTTAATTAAATCTAAATTATCAAATAATCAAAGTAGACTTGTGAGAACGAATTCGAGTTTTACTAACACTAGGATTCACGAATCTACCTACACGTTCATTAATCAATTATCCGTTTAATCGCTTTAGCTTATAAATTACCTTGGATTGAAAATCAGTGATCCTAAAATAATCAAAAATCTTTCTCGATGGTCAATCAATTCTATACAATATGTGAACCTAATTATCTCTAATTAAGCTTTGAACATAAACATATGCATTAAAATCTCAAGAACACCAAATCGGATTTCATAAAACATAATAATAATCTCTATCTATTATTGAACTCTATGTTATTCAATACTACGTGCTTAATCTATATTAAATCTCTCGACTTTAATATAGATCACAATATATTCTAATAGTGATCAAGTATTAAAATAATAGAAATAATGAATAAAGAATAATCAACCCAAAAGCAATTAATTAATAAAACAGAAAAACTTATAATTAATTAAAAGCATGATGTTTCATCGTTCATCCAATAAATAAGTAAATTAACTGGACATGATTATATAAAATAATACAAGAATTGTATTAATCATGTTCCGACGAAAGAAAAGAAAAAGTAAATAAAACCCGTGATCCCGGCTGAAGAATCTTCAATCCCGTGCCTTGATCTTCGATTCTCCTATTACGATAATGTTTCAACCTATAATATTGTTTTTGAATGCAAACAGTATAAATGATCTTGTACTACTAATGAAGCATTTTAATAACAATATCATTACTTTAATCTTTAAAACATCTACTTAGTTTTATCTATGATACTATTTTCATTCAAAGTGCCGTCGTAGAGACTATTTCAATCTGTGATACTGTTATTTTATTGGGTTATAGTTTGTGTATGTGATACTGTTTTATTAAGATAATTTCATGTATAATAGTGATATATTAAGATACATTACTATTTTAGTATGATACTGTTAAGGCATGACAAACTAAAGATTGCCGTTTAAGCTAAATATACGACTTTAAATGACTAAAATCCATTGTTAATAGTGGCAAAGTGACTAGTCTTGATCCGCTCGTCGAGACCATTCTGAAAATATATTATAATAGAAATTCTGAGCATGTGTGTGAATTTTATGCCCGTTTCTGTTATGATATTGATTTCTATGATATTGTTTTATTATGATACAATTTTCTATGATACTATTTTTTATAATACAATATTAAACAACACATATGACTAACAACACAAAGAATAATCTAATGGTCAACTTAATACAATATCAAGCTATTTTCTATAATACAGTATCAAACTGCTATTTACAGCAGCAAATCATGGCCATAACTAATATAATGATACTATTTTCTATAATACAGTATCATCCATACAAAAATTCAAACTGCCATTTACAGCAAAAAATCATGGCTATTCTATAGAAATTTATCAATAAATCATCCCTATAGAAATTCAAGCTGCTATTTACAGTAACAATTCAAGGTCACTCTACAAAAATTCATCAAATTAAACTATTTACAACAACAAATCTTGGTTACTCTACTCCACTTATCATTACTTTACAATCCACTCATGAACATCACTCCACTCCACTCCACTCCACTTCTCTTCTTCACTGCCGCTGCCGCTGCTGCTTCTTCTTCTTCTTGGTTTTTTTAGGTAATGCCCTTTTACGTGAAAAGTATTATACAAGTTGTGGACACAACAACTTTTCTAATTTACTACATCTATTGTTACCAAATAATTAATAGCATTTAAATAAAGATTTAGAACATAATTTAAGTCAACAAGCATAAAAAAGAATAGGCAGAAATCCACCAAAGAAAAAAATTTGCAATTCCGGCCATACACATTATAATGAACCAAACCAATAATTAACAGACAACAAGTCTTTAACGAAAGACGAGAGACAAAATTACTGTTTAAACTACGAGAGAATCATACTAACATCAAGTCACCACCTTTACAGAAAAACTCTAATCATCAATTTCCAATAAGTAAATAAAGAGATTTAGATAAAACAACCACAACTACCAGGAAATTATCATGACAAGCCTGCAACACCAAATTTTACTGCAGAGAAATAAAAAGTCACACCACGCCCTAGAAGAAGTACTTACCGGAGGTCGCCAAAGGTGGAGGAGATTTGTGGAGGTGGAAGAAGGCGCTGAAGGAAAATATAGATCACATGGGTGATTTTGGAATTAATTTAAAATATTGCTGAAAAAGTATGACTTAATCACAATTTTGAAAAGAAAATTTGACCTAATTTGGAACAAGTCACGTACAATCACTTATAGGCAATTTCTCCAATTTTTAATTTTTTTGTTAAAAAAAAAAAAAAACACACACACACACACACACACACACACACATCTATATCTATACTAATCTAAAAGGGGCTTAAATGGAGAAACATTTTTGGACCATTCTATCCTTACACACTTTTTAAAATTCCATATTCATCTTTAATATTTATTAATGTATACTAATCTAAAAGGGGCTTAAATGGAGAAATATTTTTGGACCATTGTACCCTTACAAAATTTTTAAAATTCCATATTCACCTTTAGTATTCATTAATGTATAATTATTTTTTTAATATTTTATTTATTACTCTTTTATTGTTTATTCTTATTGTACATTAAAATTTCAACAATTTACTAAATATACAATTAAATTTTTTAGACGTTTAATCTATTAAATTAATTATGAAGGTGAAAAGATGATCTCAATTTTTTATTATTGCATTAAGTAGATAAAAGGAATGAGATGAGTTTAAAAAAAAAAACAAATGAATGAGAAAAATTGTAACTTTGTTTATCACCGTATTAAAATTCAAATCATAATTGTCAAAACTGAAATAGAGATACAAATATTATTTTCAATACATTAGATTAGAGTGATTACGAGCATGTTTGATTCAGTAGTTTTTTTTTAAAATTTTTTTTTCTTAAATTCATTTTCAACTATATATTTTGTGGGACCTACAATTTTTATCATATTTTCAACAACACATTTTACCAATTTTTTTTCAAAATCTTTAAAACCCCACCAAACATATACTATAGTTTAGAACTAACGTGTGAAACTTTTTTCATTTTTAATTTAATTTAAAACTCATATCTTATTGTAATTGTACTTAAATAAATAAAATTATCTTTCAATATTTATTTGTTACTCTTTTATTGTTCATTATTATCGTATATTGAATTTTTAACAATCTATTAAATGTACATTTAAAATTTGTAAATATTTAATATATTAAATTAAATATGAATGTGAAAAGACGATTTCAAATTTTTTTGCCTTATGTAGATGATAAAGAAATGAAAAATGATTTTAAAAAATTAATAGGAAAATTGTAACTTTTTATTACCAGATTAAAATTCAAATCATGGAGATGAAAATATTGTTTTGAATACATAGGATAGTTGACAACTAATATATGAAGCTTTTTTAAATTTTAATTTAATTAATAATTATATATATATAAGAGAAAGAGAGAATTATTCTTTAGTTTTTGTTTCTTACTTACATTTACGTTTATGTTGTTTTCATTTACATCGTCAAATCGGACGCGCTAAATAAAAATAGAACATACACAAAGAATATTCTTTACAAGGAGTCACTACTCCAGCAAATGTAAAATATTATATAGTCAATCATTACATTCTCTCCAATAAAATTAATAATTATTAATTTTTTATTCCGTAAAATACAACCTTGAAGATCCCAATTAGTACATTATTAATTCCATACGATTTGATATCAATGGTTTGTCAATCATCAAAGCTCAGATCATCAAAAGCTCTTCACTGAAATTGTATTACTTCTATATAAAATTCATCTTTGATTGCAATTGTACTTCTATGAATATAAATAAAATATCAACATTTAACAATATAAAACAATATGTTATCAACAACTATATTTTTTTTATTTTTATTGCAATTGCTACTTTAACATTTTAATTATTAACAATTAAATTTTAAAAAATTTGAAAATATTAAAAATTAACATTATGATTACAAAAGCACGTGCAACGCACGCGTATCTAACTAGTATATATAAAAGAAAGAGAGATGATATTCATTGCTGGTAGCCTTGATCTGTATGCCGCCTCCAAGGAAGAAGCACAACTGAAAACTAGGGATGACAAAATAATCCGCCGCCCCGGACCCGCCCCCAGCCCCGCCAGGCCCCGCCAAGAGCTGCTCTGTCAAGTAATATGGGCTCGTTCAGGGCAGAATTTTCTGCCCCGCCCCCTCAATTTGTTTTTTAAAAAATCATAAAATATAGTAGAAATTATAATTTTCACTAAAAATGGACTAAAGGATAATCAAACCCGGGTTGAAACTTATAAACTACCAACCTTAACCACTACACCACAACCCAAATCTTATAATTTTTTGGTTTTGTTTGGTACAAATATTTAAAAAATTTGTATTTCTTTTTTTAATTATTTTTTCAGTTTAAGAAAAAACAATTAACTGGAGCAGTTGGCGGGTCAAAGGGTCGTCCGTCCCGCGAATTCGTGGGGCAGGGCTGCCCCATTGCCATCCCTACTCAAAACGTTGCCGCCGTCGAAGAATGGTTATTTTCGATCGCCTGATCTTGATACATTCTTTGCCATTCCTAGAAGAGCAACTTGGGCTTAGTTTTCTTCCGTGTTAGTATGTGTCTCCATCTTTTGCTTTTCATTTTCCCCTCTTTATAGATGTAATTTAGCATTTTTTTTAGGACAGACATTGAAAAGCCATCTTAAGATGCAACTTTCTCGTATAAAGTGAGGATTATTTTAACCTGTAAGTTGATTTTGTCTATGATTTTAGTCGATTTGTCTGTTGCCGCCGCCGCCGAAGAATGGTTACTTCTGGTCACCTGATCTTGATACATTCTTTGCGAGTACAGTTCTTAGAAGTAGGGTGGGGTGGGGTGGGGTGGGGTGGGGTGGGGTGGGGGTGGATGGAGAATTTGGGCCAAGATATTTTACCGGGCCATTCGATTGGCCCAGTAGATTAGTTGGCCCGATTTTTACTTTATCAACTTTTTATTAAACCGGGCCGGCCTAGAGTCCGGATTATCTGGACTAGCCTGCTGAACTGACCCATTTTTGCCACCTCTACTCTACAATACAAAGTTCCAATTTATTACTTTTATTAAAGTAATATTGTTATATTTTTAAGCATTAAGAGTGTGTTTGATTTTAATTAAAATCAATTTTTTTTGTAAAAGTTGATAAAAGTTAATGAAATGTGTGGTTAAAAAATTGTAAAAAGTTGTGGATTCCATGAAATGAGTAGTTAAAATTAATTATTAACTTTTATTTCAATTTTTTATTAAAATGATCATTTCTATAAACTCGAATCCAACAAATATTGTTATATTCACATGAAGTTCCTAAAATCAGAATAGAGGTACTGATTGCGGAGTGGTGATTTTCTCCCCACAATGACCCACTGCCATGTTGACAGTGGGCAATTGGCCAAAAAAGTTGTAGGCAATGGGCAATTGGCTAAAAAAAACAGTGGGCAACATAAAGTCTCCCCACTATGGAGAGTAGATCACCACTCATTAATTGTGGGTTACTAAAATTTTGCCTAAACCCTAAAGTTCAGTGATTTCTTCAAATTAATTAATTCACAGTCAAATTAAGTGATTCAGAAATAGAGGAGTTCTTTGCGGGTAAAATTTGAACTGGAGTCAAGCAGTTTAATTAACCAAACTCTCAACCTCATATAATATGTGGAAACTAACATACAATCACATAAATAACACAATTAAAAGTAAAGATAATTAAGAATATTGATATAATGTGGTAAATCATTAAAAAGGGAAACATCCACGACCTTTGGACATGTCCACTAAGAACATTTTTTAAAGATTTTTTATAGTGATATTTTTGCTACATACTTAATTTTATATTAAAATTTTACAATTACTTTTCAAATTTTTAAATTTCAAATGTAATAAATGTAACAAATGTAACACATATTTCTTGTAAGAAATGTAGCAAACGTAACAAATGTAACAGACATTAAAAAAAATGTATTTTTATAATTAAAAAAATGAAATAGTAGTTTTTAAATTGAGTAATTTGCACTTTTGGTCCTCGACCTTTACAATTTGTTACTAATCTACATTCAACCAATTTTTATAGCACCAGACATTCTCAACCTTTAATTTAATTACAAATCACGTCCCCATCGACAATTTTGATGAATTTGCCCCCCTCTTTAAATAAATTAAAATAAAAAGAAAGCTACAAACAATAAAAAATAAAAAAAAATTGCAAATGAAGTCCCATAATCCACCCATCCCATCTTATCTTATCTCACCATAGCCACAACATCTACACCACCTCCACATGCTCAACTTCACCGAAGATCATTGTCATCGCCGGAGGTCACACAATCATCATAGCAACAGCAACCCTGATCGTCGCTACGAGGCTGATCTTTACCAATCATATCTTTGTACCTGATGATGCTCGTATAAGTTGCTCTAACAGATACTAATGTAAGTTTTTGAAGTGTTCTAATAGCCTTTACAAAAGATGCCTCTATATTTTGTCAACTCATAACTTGCAAGTTTCAATACTCAAATCTTGGATTATTTAAATAATATTTAAATATTTTAGCCATTAATATATTAAATTAAAAACAGAAAATTTACGAAATAGACTCTCTATATAAGGTATATTTACACTTTACACACACACACACACACACACACACACACTTATATATATATATATATATATATATATATATATATATATATATATATATATATATATATATATATATATATTATGACGAGCTTGCGTAATTATAAGTAAAGGATCATACATTTGGAAAAGATACTCTGATTTGTTTGAAACATTGAATCGGGGAAATGAAAAAGAAAATGTTGACATCGGAGATACTCAATTCGATTATCTAATATGACTCTTTTGAGATGCCATGATGCAAATGATAGAAAATATTTTTGTAGATTTGGAAAAAATAAATCAGATGCAATATCGCACAAAAAATCACAATCGTTGATTTGAGAAATATATTTGAAGTATGCTTCTATTGAACATGATACAAAATATTCGACATACATTTTGAATTATTGAAAATACATGACTTGATCAAGAGTTCGTCTGGGAAGGATTTCTTCAGTCGCACCGAAACAAATCCACCAAGACTGAAACCATTTGGGAAATATTTTTGGACAATTTGGATCAAAGAGGATGAACCATGAATGACTTGAAGGCCTGAAATAAAGAACATTATAATAGGCTTTGATGTAATCATGATAGGAAAAATAGAATTTTTGATCATTTTTGAGGGAATTTTTTTTTTTGTTTCCCATGGTTCTTCATTCTAGTCGGAAAGAGTGAGGACATGAATACTTTTTATTTTTGACAAATTGATCCAATGAGTATTTGGTTTATTGGCGGTATGTGAGATGATAGCTGATTTTGTGACTTTGAAAATTGTTTCATACAACATTCGTGATTGATGAATTGTTTGTGGAAGAAAGAAGAATTCATTGAAAACCTGATATTTTTGATTTAGAAAATTGAACGGATCATCATCCTTAAGAAAAAGAGGAAAGATCCATGAGATGCATTCATCCCAAAAGAAGGAGAGTAAACTTTGATTATTGAAACTTCAAACTTGAGACCAGTTAACTGTTTCTCAAGCTGAGATATTTGTCCTTTCAATTGATCGACCTCTCCACATAAATCTTGACTTGAAGAAACTTTATTAGGTTTTTTAAACATATCGAAAACATCTTTGATATTATAATTCATTTGAGGAATTTTTTTCTTCTTGTTTTTCTTCTGGTTCAATTAGAAGACTAAATTATTGTTTAAGATCAGTGTCTTGAATTTGATTGATAATATCTTGGATTAACTTATTTTCTGAAGTTAAAACATTGATAGAGTTAGTCTCACAAATATAATTATATTTGCAATTGTAGACTTTTTTTGAACTGGAGGATTGAGAAGAGGATGACGATTCATTACAATAATCTGAGGCTTCTTGAAGATTATATATGAGATCTTCTGATTCTGAAGAATCAGAGAAGTTGATAAGATTTAAAGTCTGCGCCTTTAAATCATTATCAATTTGAAGATTATTGATCTTCTTTTTTAAAGGACATTTGTTAGCATAATGACATTTCTTTTAGCATTTCCAAGAAGTAGTGTTTGAAGGATCACGAATAGGAGGATCTTTGAGGGATCTATCTTTATTTATGAATACTTCATGTTTCCTTTTGTATCTATTGTATTTGTAAAATCTTTTAGGGCTTCTTTGTTTTTTGTAATAATTTGGTGTATAGTTTTTCTTAGAGAATTTTATTTGAAATGTTTTTGGGATTTCTCATGGCTTCTAGAAAGAGGATGGATACGTTCATACCCATGTTGCTCACATAAAGAACCAAGTTCTTTCCTTTCCTCTATTCGATCGGATTTGAGTTTCACTTTGAGTTTTAAATCATTGCAAAGGAAAAGTCCTTATTTATTGATAAATCCAATGAGCTGACCATATGTGAGATCATCATATGACATCATTGAATATTCATTTTTGATGGCTTCACAAACCTTTTCAGCAAAAAGTTTAGGAAGACCTGCAATAAATCTTTCTTTCCAGAAAGCTGAATTACAGTCTTCACGCAACATAACTTTTTGAAGAAATATATCTTTGTACCATCTGAAATCTTGAAGTTTTGGACATGTAAGATTCATTCAGAGTTCAGAAGATTTTTCCATGAAGGGGGAAGGTTCTCCTACGAAATGTTTGATTATAGTAAACAAGAGTATATAAACAGCATCTTGCTTAGTTGGATCTAAAGGGTTATCACCTTTCTTTTTGACAGCATTGAGAACTTTATTACGTTCTTCTTGAGTGAGGTAGTTAAACCACCAATGCTTTAATTGACCTGCAAAACAACAAGCTATATTTGTGACCACAACTTTGTTAGTATTTCCTCTAGCGGTGTAAGCGCTAGATTCCATTGATATTTCCGTAACAGTTTGAAGAATCTGTTATTCGGTCATACCATCAATATTCTATGATACGATTTTGAGACCAGAGAAATATTTTTGAGGAGGTTTAAGCTCTTCACTGAGCATGTCAGGAAAGGTTGGCCTTAGATAAAAGAAGTGAAGATTATGAGTTCCATAATTTCCTTGTTTAAGTTTGTTTATTTTTAATTCTTCAAATTGTTCTTGAATCTCATTAACAGAGTCAATAACATTGATTCTACTAGTAGATTCTTTGTTTTGAAGTTGTTTGATTATTTCTTGAAAGACATACGAGGAACTAGAGCCAAATTGTGCCTTTTCAGCATTAGGTTTGAAAAGAGTTTTAGTACTTAATATCTTTTCTTTACCCTTATCTTTAGGTTCATATTGTTCAATTTTGACTGGTTGATGTAATTGGTTTAATTGGCTAGCAATAGAATGAAGAACGACATTTATATAATTGTTTTGTTGTTGGATATTTTTAATATCTTTTATTATTGGATTTTCATTTTCTGCTTTATCAGAAATTTATTTAAGAGGGGAAGCAATAACATTGACATCTCCTTTAGGGACAAGAATTTCTTCAAAAAGATGATGGACATATTGGAAAGTATTTCTAGATGAAGTTTTCCAAGTTTTTGTTTTACTATGAGCAGTATTAATTGTCGGTTTCTGTTTAAAAGTTTTGATATAGGCCCATTCAAAGAAACTAACATCCTCATTATAAGAATAAAATTCTTCCCATAGATATTTTAGTTCTTTTTTGAATGTAACCTTTTTAAAGTTTTTCTAAAAGATCTAACAATATGATCTTTATCTTTTTTGAATTCATGTTTTCTGTCGAGTGTTGAAGAGATAACATTTAATTGATTTCTTTGAGATCTCATATATGAGAGAGTAGGAGATTCAGAACTATGATGGGTTGAATCTTCGTCTTCTTCTGAATAATGAGTTTTTGAAATATTATGGCTCAAATCAACACATTTAAACTTTTCAGAGGGTTGTTTTGCAACTTCTTTGAAGGTTTAATAAGATTCGGGACGAGAGGAAGAAAATAAAGAACAAGATACTGATGATGAATGGGCAAATTGGACTTGCACACTTCCATTTGGCAACTCAGTGATTTCTCTTAATTTTGTTCTTGGAACTTCTCTTATTGGTGGTTGTTCATTTTCAAAAGTCGAGAGAGGATTTTGAGTTACTTGATCTCAAGATAACCTTCTTGGAATATCAACGTTTGAGTGGAGAGGATTGATTTCAATTAAAACAGTTTCATGTTTTGGAGAGGATCTAAGGGCTCTTGGAGTCATAACTTTGTAATAAATGCAGTATATTATACAGATAGCTTTGGATCTAACATCCATATCAAGGTTTTTTGTCTGTATATCTAAGCATAAATATTTCATTATCGAGTCATCAAAAAGATCGAATGAGAAATTTAGAAAGCAGTTACAATAAACTGAACCACTTTTGAGATTTGATTCAATTATTGATAATAGAGAATTTGAAAATCTTGACCATCTCTTATCTCTAAGAGTAATGCAGAATGCCTAATCCAAGTCTAAAGAGAGGCTTGACAGCAACTTGAACTAAACCAACATGTAAATATTTGTATTTTTGTCTATGATTTTAGATAGTCTCTCTAGAGAATAATCTTAAAGTGTCTGAGTTTTGTTTGATAGAAATAGATTGTTCACATGTTTTGATTGCATAATCTGTTTTGAAATCAAATCTTCATATTTCGAAAATTGTTTTTTGATCTATTTTAGGTATTGACCAATTTTGAAGTTTTTGTTCAATTTCTGCTATTTGAACTTCTATAACATGAGACTTTCTTTACGATTGTCCATTTCTTCGTTTTCGTTATCATTATTGAATGGATCTTCATTTGAACTACGCATGCTTCGAGATCTATTAAACTAAGACATAATGAACGAAGATTGATACCTGACTTCTGGATATTAAGAACGATAGGTTGGTTGATGTAATACCCAATATCAACAGGACCACCAAAACGGGACTCTAGCCTCGGCTGACCAACGCTCTAGAGACTCCAGGGCACTCCAACGTTTCTCCAACTTGGAGAACTTAATTGACAAAAGAAGGAAGCTCACTTGGCTCACTATGGCTTGAACTTGGATCTGATACCAATTTATGACGAGCTTGCGTAATTGTAAGTACATGATCACACATTTGAGAAAAGATACTCTGATTTGTTTGGAAACCTTGAATCGGAGAAATGAGAAAGAAAATGTTGACATCGGAGATACTCAATTCGATTATCTAATATGACTCTTTTGAGATGCTATGATGCAAATGATGGAAAATAATTTTGTAGACTTGGAGAAAATAAATCAGATGCAACATCGCACAAAAAATCACAATCGCTGATTTGATAAATATATTTGAAGTATGTTTCTATTGAACAAGATACAAGATATTCAACATACATTTTGAATTATTGAAAATACATGACTTGATAAATTGAAAACATTTCATATATATATCTTCATATCTTGTTTGCTAAATTTATATTTTACCTACTACTAATAACAAAAGACATATTTGGCAAGAAAAAATTACAAATATGCTATTATAAATAGTTGTATATATACCAAAGTACTCATATTTAAGAATAACAAATCACACCATATCATATAAATTACGTAACACTTAAAATTTTAATTATTTTACTACTTTTCAAAATTTTAATTACTATTCTGTTTTTCACCTATAATTTTTCTCTCTTTCAAATTAATTTTTTCTAGAGTCTTTTGATTATATTGTTAATTAGAGGTGACAAGTCCTACATTGCATGGAAGCTAGGGCGGGGTCACATTTTTTTTTGGCATGATTGCTGGATGGGCGATACTACTTTGGCTGATCAGTTTCCGCAGCTACCACATTCTTCCATCCAGGTGCATGAATTCTTTGATGATTTTGGATGGAATATTGACAGACTCATTCAGATAGTTCCACCTACCATGGCTGAACAGATAGGGAGCATCCCTATCACCCCACATGTGGATGATCAGATTGTATGGACTGATACTTCAGATGGCAGATTTATTACCAAGTATGCATGGCAGCTTGTTCGTACAGGGAGAACTAGTCAGGCTGTATATCGTATGATATGGAATTCGATTATTCCGACCACGGTTTCCTTTTTCTGCTGGAGATTGTGGCAGGGGCTTATACCAGTGGATGTGGTGATCCAGATACGGATAGGGAGTCATATGGCGTCGAGGTGCCAGTGCTGTTCGGCTATAGAGACTATTCAGCACTTATTCATTGATAGTCCGACAGCAGATACTGTTTGGAGACACTTTGCAGACATCTTTCATATCACCCTCAGGCCGCTCGAGGGATTCCAGTATCGCTTCCAGACTTGGAGATTCTCGGGTCAGTTTGTCAGCACGGGACATATACGCACGATCATTCCTCTATTGATATTATGGTTTTTATGGACTGCGAGGAATGATGCAAAGCACAGAGATATAGCTATGGAGCCGAGGAGGATCATTTGGAGAGTTTACCACACCATCTCGCTTCTGCATACAGGCCGCTTATTTCGGCACATCCATTGGCGTGGAGACATGGACATTGCTCCGCTTTTTGGTGTCATTATTACCACCCCCTCCCCTCCTCCTCCTCCCACTTTAGTTTTCTGGCGTACTCCACCAGTGGGATCCTACAAGATCAACACTGATGGATGCGTCAAGGACGGAAGTGCTAGTGGCGGAGGGATTATCAGAGATTCGTCAGGACAGTGCATTCGGGCATTCTTCTCTTTCTATGGCGACTGCACCATTCTCGAGGCGGAGCTACGAGCTATACTAGACGGGATCATTCTGGCTCAGAGACTTGGGTTATCAGTTCTATGGGTGGAGTCAGACTCTACATTAGCGATCCACTGCATCACCAAGGGAGGAGGACCTTGGCATATTCAGGCTACTCTACGGCACATCAGGTACCTACTAGCACTGGACAGGGATACTATCACTCACATCTTCCGAGAGGGCAACCAGGTTGCTGATCTTCTTACATCAGAGGGTTGAGATCGTCGCTACTATTATGAGTACAGCTCTCAGGATCTTCCACGACGACATCGCAGTCTAGTCCAGATTGACAGATTTGGACTTCCTACTGTTAGAGGATTATAGTTTCTTTTTAGAGAATTGTATGGGAGGTAGTACCTCCTTCTTTTTTGATTTCTGTTTTGCATTTACTCTTTCATTCGATTGTGCTTGGAGGTCAGGTTTTATGCCCCCCTCCCTTGTACTATTATGAGCTATTTATATATGGTTGGGGCTTCCTTAACCCCCCCGTCCTTCCCTGATGGAGGCATAAAAACCACATTGGGGTTGTGATGGTGTGTTTACTAAAAAAAAAAAAAAAATATAACACGACCTTTTGGGTTGGGTTGGGTTGGGTTGGGTTGGGTTGGCCCTGGCCCAAATAAAACCGGGCCAACATGGCCCAGCCCATCTAGCTCTCGAGCTAGTGGGTCAGCTCGATTTTGAATTTTTTTTTTATTTTTTGAATTTTTTTTCTGCTTTTGCTCCTTAACACTAGTCACTTATTTTGTGAATAACCTCAATACATAATCCAAATAATATCAATATAAAATTATCTAAGCCTAAGTCACAAATAAATATTAGTCCAAAAATCCCAAGATCCAACATAAAATTATTTAGATTTAATTAAAATTTAGTTTAATTTAAGTTCCAATCCAAAATATATTTGGTGTGACAAGTGTTACCACACGATTCTGATATGTGCCTCCACGTCAACAAGGGTCCCATCTAGGCCTTTGTCAGGGCCCCATCCGAGGCCCATCGAGAATCTCAGCTAGGCCCTGTTTGGGCCTCGAAAGTTCTGATAAAGCGCTTGGAGGCCCATTGGACTCCTTGGCATTCGGCAGCCAGGATTTTGCGGGGCCTAGGGAGGGCCTTAACACTCACGGTCGACCCATAGTGCCTCGCCAGGCTTCGTATCAATTATAACTAGCAGGCAGCATGATATGCCGGAATGACCAGGGAAGTAACTAAGGAAAGATTACGTTGATTTAGCGCACGGATCCTCACAAGAAAACCGAATCATAATCTCTTAAAATCATGCAACGTGATAAACTCAAAGAAGGAAGATAATCTCATAGACTGCCTGAGTAAGGGAAGATCTCTATCACATAAGGAAGGATGATCCGATTGGGTATCAAATTGATTTGTTTCCTAAATCAATCAGGACTCTTGAGCTATAAATACGACGTCTCTGGTTGTTCCAAGGTACGCACTCTTTTACGCTTAAGAATCTCACCCTAAACTCTGCTCAAATCTATGCCTGCTTGTCTCTCCCACACCCAATTATTCACCTCCCCCTGTGTATTATTACTATATACCGACAGTTGACTTGATCGTCGGAGTGCCAACAATCGTCGGACCTTTTTTCTCTGGAGATCTTAGTGCTTAACGATTGTCCTAGTGTGTAGGTAACATACGAGTTGGCAGAAGAGTGACTGGAGATCTGTTGACACGTGGACGTTGCAGGTTCCGACGTCAACAGATTGGCGCCATCTGTGGGAATCGAAATACATTACACAACCAAACAACTTTTGGTAAAAATGTGTTTTCTACCCAGAAGAGCATGGCATCCGAACATTCCACAGGAGAAGAAGTTGAGTCCCACCACACTAACTTGCAACAGGAAAGCGTTCAGGACCTACAAAACGTGACACGTCATAAAAGGAGAAGACAACGACAGAAACAGACGGTAGAACAGGAGAACCAGGATCTGAAGATGGATAATGCCCGGATGAAGGCCGCGCTTGAACTGTTGGAGAATCAATCCTTCCAACATGGACCCAAGCGCAGTCGTGCCCGGAGGAGCCCTTCACAATCCGGTTCACTGGACAGCCGTCATTCCCAAGATGAACCACCTGTCTCTAACGGTCGGAACCCCCGTAACCCCGCCTCGAAGCCCTCTCAAGATGGCCAGAGACGAAGACCTTTTCTTGTACGAGAGAACCACCCCGTTCCTACTGCCAGCATGTTTGACAGGTTGGAAATAGGGTTTTCCATAGCACCTCCCCTACCCACACACAGCAGGCGCAGTGAACACAGTGAGGCCCATATAGAAAAGAAGAAGGACCCGAAGAGTCACGAAAAGTCTGAGGAGGAAAAGGAGAGGCTAGAGTGTTATGATGATGACGATGACGAGAATCTCCTGTTTACCAACTACATGAAGGCAATAGAAGTGCCCGCAAACTTCCGAATGCATCTCATGGATAAATATAACGGATAAATATAATGGAAGTGCCCACGGATCACATAAACACATATAAGACGAAGCTTCAGGGCCAGTCCCCCACGGTGAAGTGCCAAAATTTTCATACCACACTCGCGGCTGACGTGAAGAAATGGTACAATAAGCTGAAGCCAAGGAGTATCCGAAGCTGGCCTCAACTTAAAAAGGAGTTTGTCAATGCCTTCATTGGCAATCGGACGATGATTGCTGACATTATCCAACTCAACGACATCCGGCAGAAGGAGTGAGAGACCGTCAAGAGCTACTTCAAGAGGTTCAGCAATGTTATCAACAAGATCGAGACGGTGACCGATGAAAAGGCCTTGGAGGCCCTCGTAACTGGACTGTACATGCGAACTCCCTTCTGGAGGGATGTATAGAACAGTCAATCGAAAACCTACAGCCAGCTGGTGGACTTAATCCAGCACAAAATTTGATTAGAAGAGACGATCGAGAACAGAGAGAAGGCCAAAAGGAAGAGAGGAGACCGCTACAAGAGAGAGGGTCGATGCTCTCCAGAGCCTCGATTCTCCTGCTTTCAGAGGATGCGTTCCCTGGAACCCGCAAAAAACCATTACATGAGATTCAATCAAACGGAGATAACCCCTGCGTCCCATTCCAGAGCACTAGTAATGGCCTCATTACCAGTCGTAACCCCATCCAAGTTTTGCCGTATACACAGGACCAGGGTACATAACACGGAGGACTGCTCAGATGTAAGAGAGTTAATCAACTTGCGCAAGGATGTCGAGGGCTGCTCGCACAAGGGCGAAGACCTCCTCCTCGGTGCCAGAACGATGGACCTTGCTGTGATGGAAGGAGGAATGATGGAGACAGGGACCAGCTGAAGGTGGAAGGGCCCCTAGGAGCCCCCCCTGTCTGAGAAATAAATACCATTATAGGAAGGCCCTATGTCGGAGGGCACACAATGAACTCGCGACGCAACTACGCGAAGGCGGCGAGAGAAGAACCCCTGGAAAATTGGCAGGTCCACGGGCATCGACCAAAAGCACCACGAATCTCGTTCACTGAGAAAGACGAGGCTGGCATACACTACCCGCACTGCGATGCCCTGGTAGTCCGCCCCGTCGTTGCCAAAAACGGCCTAGGGCGGATGTTGGTCGACGATGGAAGCACCGTGAACATCTTGTTCGGCAGTGCCTTGGCCAAAAGCACCACGGATCTCGTTCACTGAGGAATACGAGGCTGACATACACTACTCGCACTGCGATGCCCTGGTAGTCCACCCCGTCGTTGCCAGAAACGGCATAGGGCGGATGTTGGTCGACGATGGAAGCACCGTGAACATCTTGTTCGGCAGTGCCTTCGACCAAATGGACATGGATCATGAATTGACGGCCATCTCGGATCTGCTATTTGGTTTCACAGGGGATAGCCTCTAGAAGTTCATAGAGTTTTTAATAGTGGACACACGCTCCACCTACCATGGGGTCCTTGGAAGGCCCGTGCTGAAAGATTTACAGGTGGTCACGTCTATACACCATTTGGCAATGAAATTTTCGACGCCCGGAGGGGTGGCCAGAATCTGCGGTAATCAGACGAAGGTGAGGGCATGTTACATGAACGCATTGCGGAAGGCTACTAAATGTGAAGATATCACCCCAACGGTAATGACCATACACTCGGAGCCGATGGACGTTGACTGTGAGGAGATGGATGAAGAATTAATAGTGGACGAGGGTCTGGATTCTCGAATCATAGCCTCAGATTCTCTTGCCTCCCCGACTGAGGAGCTGGAGGCATTTCTGGTGAATTCCTCGGAACCAACCCGAGTATTACAGGTAGGAGAGAAGCTCGAGAAAAGAATTAAGGAGGAGCTGAAGTAGTTTCTCTGGGAGAACGCTGACGTCTTCGCATGGAAACACAACGATATGGTCAGGATCGACCCGTTAGTTGCGTGCCATGCCTTGAAAGTAGATCTGAAAGTACGCCCCAAGATTTAAAAAAGGAGGCCTTTGAGTGCCGAGAGGTACAATACATTGAAGGAGGAAGTTGACAAGCTACTAGCCAGCGGGTTTATCAGAGAAGCGATTTACCTCCAATGGGTATCCAACCCAGAGTTGATAAGAAAGAGTACCAAGAAGTGAAGGGTATGTATAGACTTCTTAGATCTGAACCAAGCATGCTGGTGAAGAGCGTAAATGCCGAGGACCACATAGAGCACTTAAGAGAGATGTTCGGAGTCCTTCGTAAAATATCGCATGAAGCTTAACCCCTTAAAGTGTGCATTTGGAGTTGCGTCCGAAAAGTTCCTCGGCTACATGGTCAATCAGCGCGGGATAGAGGCTAATCCCGAAAAGATTAGGGCGCTCATTGAAATGCGGTCACCATCATCTCCCAAGGAAGTCCAGAGCCTGACGGGAAGCTTAGCGGCTTTGAATCGATTTATATCCAAGGCGACCGACCGCTGCCAACCTTTCTTTCAGACCATCAACGGGGAGAAGAGGTTTGAGTGGACCGAGGAGTATGAGAAAGCCTTCCAAGACCTCAAGGTCCTTCTCGGAAGTTCCTCGCTACTATCCAAACCAAAGAATGGAGAGACGTTGCTCGTTTACCAGGCCGTATCCGAGAAGGCAGTTAGCTCAGTTTTAATCCGTGAAGAGGACCCAGCGCAATTTCCTATCTATTACGTAAGCAAAGTCCTGCAGGACGCAGAGACAAGATACCCAGACATGGAAAAGCTTGCCCTATCATTGATCACCGCCTCCCGAAAGCTTCGACCGTATTTCCAGTCCCATAGCATAGATGTTTTGACAAACTTCCCTCTATGGAAGTTACTCCAAAAGTCGGACACATCAGGACGGTTGATGAAATGGTCGGTAGAACTCAGCCAGTTGGATATCAATTACAAGCCACGACCTTCGATAAAAGGACAGGCCTTAGTAGACTTTGTGGCTGAATTCTCCCATATCCCCAAGGGTTCTCTTGAGGCCTAACCCCTGGAGGTACCAACATGGAAGTTATATGTTGATGGATCTTCGGGTGAGACCGGAGCTGGAGCTGGAGCTGGAGTCGGGATCCTGCTAGTCAGTCTTGATGGCCATAATCTCAACTGTACGCTTCGCCTGGAGTTCAAAGCCTCAACAATGCAGTAGAGTGCGAGGCCCTTCTAGCAGGCTTGAGGTTGGCACGAGAGATGAAGGCGTGGAAGCTCCAGATTTATAGCGATTCACAGCTGGTTGTCAGTTAGGTTAATAGGACCTTCGCAACACGCGAACAATCCATGGTGGCGTACCTGACAAAGGCCAAGGACTTGTTGTCCTACTTTGAGGCATACGAACTTCTACAGATCCCACGAATAGAAAATGGCTATGCAGATGCCCTTTCGAAACTGGCGAGCAGTAGAGACTCTGACTTAATGAAGGCCATCCCAGTTGAGAGGCTCAACCGGCCTTCCATCGATGAATCTTACGCACCCGCTGTCATGACTATGTCTGAGTGTCTAAAATGGATGAAGGAGATCACCGAATATCTAACCGACCAGATACTGCCCGATGACAAACAAGAAGCACAGAAACTCTACAAAAAGGCTGCAAAGTTCATGCTGCAAGATAAGATCATATATAAGAGGGGATTCGGCCACCTCTTCTTACGCTGTTTAACATATGAGGAAGCAGTATACGTGATGAAAGAGATACATGAAGGGATATGCGGCAACCATTCAGGAGGAATGGCCATGGCACAGAAAGCCCTGAAACAGGAGTACTATTGGCCGACCATGAAGAAAGACTCCCACAATTACATAAAGAAGTGCGACAGATGTTAGAAGTTCGCAGCTATACCGAAGCTCCCGGCTCAGAACCTTACCCCGGTCACTAGTCATTGGCCCTTCGCCAAGTGGAAAATTGACTTTATCGGTCCCCTCCCAACAGGGAGAGGTG
Source organism: Forsythia viridissima (assembly GCA_030279155.1). Lineage (NCBI taxonomy): Eukaryota > Viridiplantae > Streptophyta > Magnoliopsida > Lamiales > Oleaceae > Forsythia > Forsythia viridissima. Next base: position 39,370,136 of record CM059033.1, on the reverse strand, counting down.
GGGTCAAATTCGCGATTGTAGCGGTGGATTACTTCACCAAGTGGTGTGAAGCCGAACCTTTGGCCAAGATCACGGAGGAAAACGCATGAAAATTTGTATGGAAAAACATTGTCTGTCGCTTCGGCATTCTCCACTCTCTCGTTTTTAACAACGGCACGCAATTCACAGAGATGAAGTTTAACGCAAATTGTGAGAACCTTGGTATCTGAAAGGGACTTTTCCACCCCTTACTACCCCCAATCCAACGGCCAGGTGGAGGCCGTGAATAAGATCATTAAGCATACCCTTAAGTGAAAACTAGAGTCCGCAAAAGGAGGATGGGCTGATGAACTACCCGAGACCCTGTGGTTCTATCAGACTACATCTCAACGGCCACAGGTGAAACCCCGTTCTCCATTGCATACGTGGCGGAGGTAATGATTTCCGTCGAAGTAGGGATACCCTCACCCAGGCACTTGCACTTCAACGAGGTGACTAATGAGGATTTACGAAGGGCAAGCCTCGACTTGCAGGACAAGAGACACGTGAAATCGCAACTCCGCCTCGCAGTTTACCAACGAAAAATGGTTTGATACTACAACTCCAAGGTCAAAGGCCAGAGCTTCCACATCAATGACTTTGTCCTGAAGAAGGTATTTCAAGCTAATAGAGAGGTAGGGGCCAGAACTCTAGGGCCCACTTGGGAAGGACCTTATAAAGTCATCGAAGAAATCTGCCACAGAACTTACAGATTGGAAGATTCAGAAGGCAGAGAGATGAGGCACCTTTGGAACATCGCTCACTTGAGGCCGTATCATGAGTAGTTTTATTTTTGCACTGTTTTGATCTTCTTACATTTTTGTCTGGCGCCCTGAAACACTATGCCTTCTAATAAAATCCATTGTTTATGAATCTAAGGTGTTCATCATGCAAAAAAAACTAGTGCAAGTAATTCGGCAGCGAGGAAGTGTGGTTCACGGCCAATTCTTTCAACTCGTTGGATAAATATTCAACGTGTATTTAAACAAGTGCAAGCAATTCGGCAGCGAGTAAGTGTGGTTCGTGGCGAACTCTTTTAACTCACTGGATAAACATTCAACGCGTATTTAAACAAGTGCAAGCAATTCGGTAGCGAGAGAGTGTAGTTCGCGGACAACTCTTTCAACTCGTTGGATAAACATTCAACACGTATTTAAACAAGTGCAAGCAATTCAGCAGCGATGGAGTATGGTTCGCAGCCAACTCTTTCAACTCGCTGGATAAATATTTAACGCGTATTTAAACAAGTGCAAGCAATTCGGTAGCGAGGGAGTGTGGTTCGTGGCCAACTTTTTCAACTCGCTGGATAAACATTCAACGCGTATTAAAACAAGCGTAAGCAATTCGGCAGCGAGAGTGTGTGGTTCGTGGCCAACTCTTTCAACTCACTGGATAAACATTCAACGCGTATTTAAACAAGTGCAAGAAATTCGACAGCGAGGGAGTGTGGTTCGCGGCCAACTCTTTCAACTCGCTGGATAAACATTCAACGCGTATTAAAACAATCGCAAGCAATTCAGTAGCGAGGGAGTGTGGTTTGCGGCCAACTCTTTCAACTCGCTGGATAAAACATTCAACGCGTATTTAAACAAGTGCAAGTAATTCGACAGCGAGGGAATGTGGTTCACGGCCATCTCTATAAACTCGCTGGATAAACTTTAGACGCGTAAACATGCAAGTAGATGCGATTCAGAACAATCACAAAAGTTTCCACAAGTAATTCACGAGATAATTATACCATAAAAAACTTTACAATTGCATAACCAAGAGGCATCGCCACTAAGCACGTACAAGATTCCTACGGCTCAGCATAACCAGGGGCCCCAAGTTTGGCCAATAAGCCCTTAGCCTTCGCCAACTTGCTTAGCGCCTCGGTCAGTTCTTTATCTTTTGCTTGAATCATATTCTGGCAAGATTTTAGCTGCGACTCGGCCTTCTTCCGGGCATCGACACACGCCTTCTGAATTGTCTGGGCCTTCGTATCATCATACGTGGTACGAGTCCTCACGTCGTCAGAGAATACGAGTCGTGCCCGAAGATGTTTAATTTCGGCCCGCATCGCTTTGACATCTTCGTCCTCTCCAATGACGGAATACATTTCGTCAACCTTCATCTCCAACATTTTGTACAACTCACAGTTTAGAACGTGACTACGGGAGGTATACATTTTGGCCAATTTCACCAACTCCGTCACTTCCGCGGTGTCTGCCGCATTCCCAAAGGCAGAAGTCCAATATTTATGGACTGATGTTGCCGTAATGGCAACCTCTGGGGGTAATTTTCCTAAGACTGTTGGATCCAACTTGTCCTAACGGGACCCAATGTCGATGTATTCGCACTTACCAAGAGGGAGAAACGTGGACGTCCGGGACGCCTCCTCCCCACTCTCGACTCCTACTTTCCTTTTCACCGATTGTCTAGCGTTCCTGGGTAGAGGTACGGGTCTAGCAGGAATTGATATAGACGGAGCGTCTGTTGTCGCCTCCGACGCAGGGGGAACATGGGAGTTATCCATCGCCGTTTCCGGCACCAGTAATACTGTGGGCCTAGAACTAAACGCTGCGGATGGCGCCAAGTGTGGAAGAGAGGCATCCTCCACAACCCCCCACGCCTTATCTTAAACTTTGAAACTTTGGAAAAATAAAAGCCCGACATGACCGGAAATAATCAGAATTCGGGTATGACAGCAGAAGAGCAAGGAAGATGATGATAAAGTGGATTCCTACCAACATATATAGGCCCAGCAGGATACCTACAGTCGGATGGACCAACACGTGGAAGAAGACTGAATGCACATTTAATAAACCCTAGGAAGATATAACGGGCGCGTGGGGATACGCGGCCCATAAATTGTGCGAATGCTAAGGCGTAATGATGATGTCGTCGATGCCTACCCGCGGTGAAGCGATCTAGATTACGTTCGCCTTAACCTCTCCAGAATTCCAACATAACAAGGGTGTATTAATTATCCCTCGCGAACCCCTTTGTGTCTCCCGGGGCGTATTTGATGGGCCCGAAATGGTACCGATGGCTTCATGAGCGCCACAGTATGTCAACGAAGTTCGAAACCCAAGTATCACAACCAAATAATAACACACATGCAAATAAGAAGGTAAACTTGGCACGATTTTATTCTATTAAACCCAGAATACAGAGCAGAAACAAATACGCCTGACATATATTCTATCACCTCGCCGCCTCCATGGGTCGGCACACGTGGGGTTATTAGATCTCCTAAACCTATCCCCTGGTCTTCGTCATCTCCAGCAGCATCTGGATTGGGAAATCTAATGCCACCATAATAGGAAGTCTCCCAGAACCAACATGAGTTGATTTGGTGACTAATTAGGCCACACTGCTCAAAAAATACCGTTGACGCTTTTTCACAATGGGCCCCTCCTAGCCCCATCAACCGTGTCAGGCGCGCGCCGTTCAGGGCATGGCCGGGCTAAGGCTGTAAAGCCTAAAACCCCACCCCGTACATTTGGTCCCTTGAACGTTGATTGGTTGGGTATTTGGTCCTCTGAATGTTGATTCTCTGATTGATAGGCATTCTGGATGCCAGTTCTCCAGCCGTACTTCCATCACACGTCAGTTACACAAGTCCCGATCACACGACTCTGAGAGGTTGGATACAAAAGGTTCACGGTGGAAGGGCCTTAGTACGTTTTCCTTCTATATATAAAGACTGCGTTGGAATTGGATACAGTACAATAAATACGGTTGTTCCTGGAGGATTTGGAACGCCGCACAGCCGTTATACCTCTCCAAGACGTTAAAGACGCGAACTCTTCATGTTCCGCCAAATGTTTGCGCCATTAATGACCAAGGAGATGATTCTCAGATTTGAGGCGTTCCCCCCACACGCAATCACCCATAACATTAAAACGACGGGACAGTAATAAATTAAGTAAAGTACGTCGAGCAATTTATTCAAAGATATATGCAAAAGCAGATAAGAAGATTCAACAGTTTGGATACCCCACCGCCTCTTTAAGGGTCGACACATTGCGGGCGTTCTCCCATGGTTGGAGGTGGTATTTGCTCATTAACTTTACCAGTTTTGGTGTCAGGAACCCGAGCTTCGGAGGGAGCCTGCCAGAGGAAAGAGAGGTCCCACTCTGGATGGATCTCCGTGATCCACTCCACCAACTGTTCGTACTCGACAGTCATCAGGCAGTGGGCGAGGTTCTAATACTCAGGCGTATCCATGAACGCATCCTGATAGGCCTCCACCGCCTTGGCCTCGGCGCCCACACATTCGGCCCAGACTCTCTCCAACTCCAATCTCGCATCCGCCAGCAACTTCCCTTCTTCCGCAATGATAATCTCTAACCTGCTGTTCGCAGCGGCTAATGCTGTCTGGGTGGCAAAGGTACAGTCTTTGGCCTGTTTCTGAGCATCCTCGACACGCTTCTGAACCTCCTCAGTGCGCTTCTGAGAAGCCTCTGTAGCCCACTTTTGTTTCCGGGCCTCTTTCAGACACTTTTTAGCAGCCTTCAACTCGATCTCATACTTGGCCTTCACGTCCGCCTCCTTCGCCACCGCGGAATCCAACTTGAATTGAAGCCCCCTTTTCTCGGACTCCAACTGTGCCTTTTCAAGACTCATGGCCTTCAGCTCCTCGGACAGCTTGGCGGACTTGGCCCCTTCCTCGCTACATTGGCCATCAAAACTTTTCAAGGTACTGAACAATTTCTTGGTCAGGACCAGGCACCGTATCAGGTTCATCTCTGCCATCTTCAGCCGCTCGCGAACGGGGGCTCCCTCAGCCGCCTTCTCCTATTTCTGGGTCCAGTATTTGTGTACACTCTCCGCAATCATTGCAGGGTGGGCAGAGAGCATTTCCATGACAGAGGTATCCAGTTCTCCCTGGCGTTGAGAAATGCGGACGGGGCTCTCCTGCCCGGACAAGGAGCCGGACTTCTTTGCACCTTCAGTCCGACTCGATTTGCGGGCAACTCTCATAAACCCTTTCGTGGGTGCGGGAGCCTTCTTCTTTCACGAGGCCGCATCACCCGTATCTTCAAAAATTTCTTTTCCTTTATCCTTGGGTGGAACAGGGCTGGGTAAGGGAGCGGATGACGAAGGCTGGAGCGGAGGTGGAACATCCTGGCTAGGAGGGGGATCGGAAGTCAGCGGGGGAGCGAATTCTGATGGCACAGCATCCTGGATCTCTTGCGATGGTCCAGACGCCTTCGTCATCAGTGCCTGGAAAGAAGAACCCTCTCCGCTGGCGGGACGGGTAAGACAGAACGTAGGGATGTTTTTGAACCTGAAAGCTATTAACATAGACACAAGTACGCAACACGTTCAGACAATTTTCCACTATAACATCAGTATATCGAGGCGTGCGAGACTTACACATCAGTCCGCAGCTGGCCAGTAGATTGTCGTCCTTCAGCAAGTTACCGAGACTCCTGAAGTCGCTACTGAGAGCTCGTACCTTATTCCACTTCGACCTCAGCTCTCCTTAGTTTCTCTTCGGGATTGGTGGCTTCCCGCAGTCTGTAAAAGCAAGCAATACATTAAGTTAGGAACTATAAATAAAATTTCACACAAATGCGGCAGTATATACCAAGTTCCCCAAATTGCCGAGGAACAGACACATGAGGAAGAGGGTCCTCTGGCATAAATTCCCAGTCCCCGCCTACAAAGATGAACCTCTCCTTCCAGTTGTGTACTTTGTTGGGACTATCGGTGGCCGTACCCAATTTCTGACCCGGTCGGGGAAAAATGTTATACCAACCCGCGGATCGGCAGGGCCGGTATATGGACTCAAACTCCCTCGGAGACAAGTCCCCTCCCGCCTCGGCAACATCCCACAATATATACGAGGCAACCATCTGCCCCCAGCCATTCGGCGTTATCTGACAAGGGGTTAGGTTCCAGTCTTTTAACACCTCATGGAAGAAGGGGTGCATAGGTAGGCGAAGGCCTTGTTGCATCGCGGGTTCGTAAATTGCGACGTATCCTTCGGGAGGATTATCGGCGCGTTCATCTGGACCCGGAGCTCTGAGTTTCATGGGCGCAGGAATGTCATAGGACAACCGTATGTCCTCCAACTCCACCTTGGTGATCCTCGACTGAGCCATAGATGCTTCGGTGGCTGACCGCTTTAGCTCCTCGTCGGAAGCCTTCGCGGCCGGGGCATCCCTCTTATCAAGTGACCCCTTCATTTTGGGTACCCCATTGTCAGGTCTCCCTTTCACCGCCATCTCTTTCGCCGATATGGATGGACAAGCCCCCCTCCCACTCATAGACAGAGGCAACGGGCATACGGTGGGAGGCTCCGGGTTTATCCTCTCTACAACTTCAGAAGATGAAGATGATGTGGCGGCCGACGATGACTGACTCCATATAATACTAGGTTTGTGGGGGCATCAGATGGGTTCTGTGAATCGTCGTTTCCAGACGACATTACACTTACATGGTATAATCCCCAAGCTATGGAATCGGGCAATAACCACGAAAAGAAACAACGGAAACAAATCACAATTACTTTCAGCGCGCTTACCTCGAAAATACGATTAAAACGACCGTATTTTCTGCGAAACATTATCATTCTTTTTATTCTCAAAAGTCCCACGCCTATTATGAATAATAGGCTTGGACTTGGGGGACTATTGTTACCATACGATTCTGATATGGGCTTCCACGTTAACAAGGGCCCCATCTAGGCCTTTGTCAGGGCCCCATCCAAGGCCCATCGAGAACCTTAGCTAGGCCCTGCTTGGGTCTCGAAAGTTCTGATAAAGCGCTCGGAGGCCCATCGGACGCCTTGGCCTTCGGCAGCCAGGATTCCGCGGGGCCCAGGGAGGGCCTTGACACTCACGACCGACCCATAGGGCCTCGTCAGGCTTCGTATCAATTATAACTAGCAAGCAGCATGATATGCCGGAATGACCAGGGAAGTAACTAAGGAAAGATTGCGTTGATTTGGCGTACGGATCCTCACAAGGAAACCGAATCATAATCTCCTAAAATCATGCAACGTGATAAACTCAAAGAAGGAAGATAATCTCGGAGACTGCCTGAGTAAGGGATGATCTCTATCACATAAAGAAGGAGGATCCGATTGGGTATCAAATTGATTTGTTTCCTAAATCAATTAGGACTCTTGCGCTATAAATACAACGTCTCCGGTTGTTCCAAGGTACGCACTTTTTTACGCTTAAGAATCTCACCCTAAACTCTGATCAAATCTATGTCTGCTTGTCTCTCCTACACCCAATTATTCTCCTTTCCCCGTGTATTATTACTATATACCGGCAGTTGACTTGATTGTCGGAGTGCCAACGATCGCCGGACCTTTTTTCTCCGGAGATCTTGGTGCCTAACGATTGTCCTAGTGTGCAGATAATATACGAGTTGGTAGATGAGTGACTGGAGATCTGTTGACACGTGGACGTTGCAGGTTCTGACGTCAACAACAAGTAAATTATTTATTTTAAATTTACTTATAAGTAAACTTTTTAATTTAAGCCAAACATGCTTATATCTCAAAGCAATAAGACTAGCATACTTTTAATATTTGTATTTTTTTTAAAAGTGTCTACAAATAGTTTACAATTAAAAAAAAATTGACGTTTATCTATTTACTAATACATGAGAGCTCCAATTTTATAAATTATACTCTTTAAAAATCTCAAAATATATAGTCTAAATTTATCTAAGATTGTATTTAATGTAATGTATTAGATTGTATAAAAAATTTATTTAAAAAAAAGGAAAAAAAAAAAGAAAATTAAAACCAAGTTGAGCCAATGGACTGGACTGGACTGGACTGGACTGGACTAGCATATTTCTGGCCCATACAAAATTGGGCTGGGCCAGCCCAATCCAGTTTCATGCGTGACCCTGCTCTGACGAATTGGGCTGGCCCATTTGCCAGCTCTATTGTTAATAATTTTTTTTTTTCAATTAAGTTCTAAATAAATTTATATATCTTTAAACAAAAAATATTTATCCCTGTCTTCTATTTTATTAAGCTTCGTAGAGAATAAAAACCAAAAAATTTATGCACATATTCCTAAATAATTTTCATGTTAGAGAATGGTATAAAGCTAATAACCAAACTAAAAATGAATTAAAAAACTAATTTAAAGTTACAAAATAATAACTAGTATAAAAAATTATTGTACATGATTTTTGTAATTTTTATCTAATGAACATAACTTTTTAGTTAGATATTACAAAAATTTCCATTTTCCATTTTACAATGTTGAAAAAAAAAATTCAAATCAAGTTTTTATCTATATTTTTCAATGTTAAAGTTAATGTCTTATTTATTAAGTTGGAAGTCAAGGAAAGTGAATATAATAAATTTTGAAAGAAAAAAAAAAACATTTTATTGACATCATGGGTTTTAGTAATTAAATTTTAAAGAATGATAAAAAAAATAAAAAAAAAAATAGATTGTTACATAATGTAATATACAATGTATGATTGTTATTTACAATTAAGAATAATTTTGTCTGTTATATTTGTAAATCTTTCAATTATTTGTAGCAAACGACGTGTTTTGTTACCATTTGGTAAATATAGGATGTAAAATGTAAATTTTCAAAACATGGTATGTAAAGTGTAAATATACCTCATCTATGGGGTGCATTTTGTAAAATTATCATTTAAAATAAAGAAAACATAATAAATACTTATTGAAAAAGTAAAATAAAGAGATATTAATAAAAATGTTGTTGGAGTGTTTTAAAAAATTTCCTTTAAATTTAAATATGCAATTATTTATGTAAAAATGTTCTTTAAAAATAAAGAAGTTCTTGGAGATGTTCTAAGAATACAAAAATACAATTCTATGTTTGAAATTATGAAATAATTAAGCAACTCTCCCGCTAATATTTAAATTAGATTAAAGTTTTGTTTGATTTTGCTGAAAGAAATACTAAAAATTTAAAGTCAAAGTCAACAATTACTTTTAACCATACTTTTCATGGGACCCACAACTCTTATAAACTTTTCAATTATACATTTTATCAACTTTTATAAGAAACTAATTTTTTTTTTGCAAAATCTACCAAATACTAAAATTGTTTTGAAAGACTACAAAAACTTCTTCTCTATCGATAAGAGAATGGAACAATATCATGGTACTTGTATAATTAATTTACATTATATTAATTCTTGCTTTGAACGTAATCTTTTACGAATCACAACACATTGAATCATTTTAACACACTCTTCAAATCGTAAATTTCAAGAATAAGAATGGAGGTATAAATCAAGAAGATACAAACAAGAGATCCCAATCTTTATGTGATTTTCTTTGTAGAAACCAAGCAGACAAAATCTTAGGGTCCATTTAATTGGCGAAGATAGAAAAGAAACTATTTTCAAGTAAGTTAGAAAATAAAAACCACTATTCCTTATAAGAAAATATTTTCTATGAAATTGACAAAAAACAAGCTTAAAGTGGTTGTACCTTATAATTCATTTTCTTTTTCCACATTTTATCAAACATCAAAAATAAAAAAATATTTTACTCGAATTTGACATTTTTCATAGAAAATAAAGCAATTAAATGGACCCTTAGAGAAATTATGTCAAATTTTCCAATCAAATTTCGTAGGCATACAGGTAGGAAAGATGCCTTAATGAAGTGGAGTCATATTTGGACATTATAGAAAAATGAGAGACAATATTGATTTTCTTATTTGGTACAATCTTCGGCCACATCAATGATACCCAATAAAACTTCTATATATACACATCGAAAGTTTTAAAATGGTGTCTTCAACTCAGATTTTAAAAGATTTGTTCATATTTATGAATTTAAATAGAATTCTACAGAATTTATAAGATTTCAAAACAATTCTATATTATAAATTTCAATATATTAACAATTCTAACTCCAAACCTCAAAATTTCAAATGGCGTCTCTCTCTCTCTCTCCCTCCTCTAACTTTTTACATATGATTTTGTTGAAACTCTTTTGCATCATTTGACCCCCCCCCCCCCCCCCCCCCCCCGCTCTCTCTCTCTCTCTCTCACTCTCACACACACACACACACACACACACATACACAAACTTTTCACATTTTACATAAGATTTTACTAGAAACCTTTTTGTATCAATTTATAATTCTTCTTCATGTCTTTATTTTATTTTTTCTCCAAACGTTGCCCATATTTCTAATTTTATGAAATTTTTATTTAAAATGACAAAGTTAGGAGTTTCTTTTAATATACGATTATGTTATGGATTTTATTTTCTAATCATAATGTTAGAAAAAAATTCAAAATTACAAAGTTAGGAGTTTCATTTAATATACGATAATGTTATAGATTATATTTTCTAATCATAATGTTAGAATTTTTCTTTTTTGAGTGATCTAGTTAGACGTTATACTATTTTCTTAGCATTTTCTTAAAAAATCATATTCCTTTTGTGCACAATAAGGTGTTAAAGACAAAAAAACACAATAAATCGTACAAAACTTCATTAACTTCTATAATTTAGAATTTTTTAAAAGTAAAAAAAAATGTCTTTTTACTCATTTTTAATATTTAAAATGTGAATTATATGTATCAATATATCATGAATTAGTTGTCTCCCTTTTTTATTTTTATTTTTGCTATTAGTCTAGTTTTTTTTTTTTTATTATGTGCTTTTATGGAGAGTTAACTAGTTAACATTAATTTTAGAGCAAGTTTCTCGTCAAGATATAATTTAGTTTGAAAAGATAAAAATAGATTTGAAATAGTATGGTGAAATTTATTTATTTTTTTTCAAAAGTTATGGTTGACAAGTTATTTTTAACAATTGAAGAAATAAAAATATAATTTTTAATAAAAAGACCACAAATCCAATGAAATACATGAGAATCTATTAAAATATATAGTATACAAATCTATTAAAATCTCATGAAATCTATCAAATTCTATTAAATTCTATAAAATTTATAAGAATTTATAAATATTAAGAAATCTATTAAAATCTGAATTCACTAACTGTCTTTGCGTCTTTGAATCTAAAAAATCTTGTATGGGTTTGCTAATGATGATAAATATTTATCTCCTCTTCTGAGCGCGGCGACGGTGACGACGAAGACGACGACGATGACAGTGGTGGGGCTTCTTTCTCCTGTGTCCACTCCAGTGTGACAATCAGTATATGATTAAAACCAGATATTTAGAATAACAATATAGAGTGTATGAGAGTTGTGTTTTTTCCTAGGGGGTTGGTCTCTATTTATATAGATAGTCTGCAGTTGTGGCTTTTAATGGCTCTTAATAGGATGTGTCCCTTTACCTCCCTCATTATTAGAAGTTAATGAGGGATGTTAGATCTTTACAATTGTCGGTGGTTACTATCAGTTTTTGGATCGCCTGTCTGGCTAACTTAACTATAGTTGGGTCATTACTTTATATATGTAGGAGGCGAGCTTATGAGACTAACGAGGTGGGCAAACCAATGAGGTGAGCCAACTTTTCAGAAAGGCGTCCCAAGGAGTGCAACTATCATCCACCAAAGTAGGATCCTATCTATATAGCAGCTGTCATTGTTTCTATCATTATAGCAGATGTCATTATTTTTATTTATGATAGTAGATGTCATCGTAACATAAAGCAGCTGTCATTATTTATATTATCATAAGCCCTTCTACTTTTCATAGACTGTCGTCAATGAGAAGTAGAAATAATCTACCGCACCTGCTCCTCTCTAAATTTTTCAGACAGAGGCTCATTGCATTGTTTCGGCTCGCCTCGTCTGGGGTTTTTTTTTTAGGCTCCTCGCCTCGGTATTTTTTTTTTGCCCAAGGCTTATCGCCTCGTTTGACCGTTGCAATAGTTGAGAATGTTTTTGTCCTGGTCAGGTCCAGTAGGTACACCAGGACCTCCAGCTAGCCTGATCCTTCCTTGGTACCCTCATCATTTATCCATCTTAGATGGTTCATTTTGTACTTTCCTTTGTCATCTCGAAGTTCAGGTTCGTCCCGATTCTTTCTTTTGTTAGACTCAGGTTCCTTTCGATTTTTCATGCCTTTGGTATTGAAATATGTTTTCTCAGCGTCCACATATTTATCCCCTCTCATTAGTAATTCATGCATTGTATTCGGTGATTTTTTGGAAAGTGACATCTTAAAAGGACGACTTCGAGTTCCACTCATTATGGCAGTGGCTGCAGCAGACATCTACAGATCTTTGATTCCCAGTGTGGCCTTATTGAACTGGGCAATGAAATCTTTTAGTAGCTCGTCTTTGTCCTGGGTCAATTGTATTAGTCCAATAGATGTCTTCTTAGCCCATTGCTACTGGAAATGTATGCAGCAAACTACTTAGAAAAATCATGCTAATGGATTTTGGGGGAAGGGTTGTTACCCAATCCCTTACCTCCCGCCTAAGTGTTGGCAGGAAGGCCCTGTACATAATAGCATCTGGGATGACACATAATCTCATCAAATCAACAAATGCCCTTAAGTGATCAACAAGGTTAGAAGACCCATCATACTTCTCCATCTTTGGCTGTTCGACGTCTCATGGCAAATGAACATCCATCACTTCTGAGAAAAAATGATCTTCTTCCAAAATCATAGATTGTTACTCACTATTTTTCTTAGACATAGCATCTGCTATTTTTCGACCCATCATGTCTTCTAACTATTGTTCGAGCCCTAACACTAATGTCTCACCTAGAGTAGGCGGAGCCACCCATGACAGTTGGCCCCAAAGTGGATTTGGGCCAGACGTCAATAAATGAATATGAGGTGCAAATGATGGAGCCAAAGAACCTGAGATCAGTGGCGGAACCATTATTGGCAGTGTTTTCATTGTTAGAAAGTTAGGAGTTTAGGGCGGAGCACCTATCGGTAATGGCCCTTTCTGTGGAAGACTAGGAACCTGGGACGGTTGAGACGCTACAATGTTTTTGATTCTAGAGTTGAGCCACCAAAGCTGTCACATGCTACTAGTTGAGTGGCAGGAGAAAACTCTTGCTGTGGGTTGTTAATGGCGACGTTGGAGTCTGTGTCAACATCACTGATAGCGTCGGATGGTAGTTACATTCCTAGCTCTTCTAGTTCGAGCCATGATTATTTGTGTAGATTCCCACAGACGGCACCAAATAATGATAAATATTTTTTTCCTCTTCCGAGCATGGCGGCGACAGTGGTGGAGACTTGCAAAAGGTAGTAGGGCTTCTTTTTCCCGTGTCTATTCTGGTGTGATAATCAATATATGATTAAAACCAGATATGCAGAATAACAATATGGAGTGTATGGGAGTTGTGTTTTTACCTGGGGGGTTGGCCTCTATTTATATGGATGGCCTGCAGTTATGGCCTTCAATGGCTCTTAATAGCATGTGTCCCTTCATCTCTCTCATTATTAGAAGTTAATGAGAGATGTTACATCTTTCCAATCGCCAGTGGTGACTGTCAGTCTTGGTCATCTGTCTAGCTAACGACAGTTAGATTATTGTTGTCTATCTGTAGGAGGCGAGCTTATGAGACCAACGAGACAGGCGGACCAATGAGTTGAGCGAACTTTTCAGAAAGGCGTCCCAAGGAGTGCAACTATCATCCACCAAAGTATGATCACATCTATGTAGCAGCTCTCCTTGTTTATATCATTATAGCATCTGTCATTATTTTTATTTATCATAGTAACTGTCATAGTAACATATAACAACTATCATTATTTATATTATCAGCTAAGGTAAGGGGAAGTTAATTAGACCATAAAAGGTTGTTAATTGAAGAATCTAGATGTCAAGACACTATTAGGAAAAATTTAAGTTTTGAATATTTTTTTTAGTATTGCAACTTTAAACTAACAGAACATAAAGGACTTACTTTCAATTTGAAAAGAAATAAAATTAGATTGAGACAAGTGTTTGACTCTTTGTCCTTAAGATAAATTTGTCTCGCACAAGTGCCTAAAGTTGAATGACAATCGTCTCTCAAAGTACAACGATATCTTTTTGTGATAGTAACTCTTCAAATCATAAAAAATTGCGAACAATAACTTGATTTATACTCTTTTATAAATGTGAATGTAGAATATTAAAGTGCAGGACAGAAAATTAAAGATAGAAAGTATGAAGTGTATATTTTGTAGAAAAATATAATCTATTTATAATAATTCAAAAGCTGTGTCCATATAGATACAACTAAAAAAAGTAATGTCTAAAAAGACATGTTATTTTTCTATAGGTTTTGTCTTTGAACAAACATGTTTGTCTGAAAAAGACAGCTTTCTGGACAAGTTTTCAGCTGACACATTCTAGAAAAACATATATAACAATTTGCGAGATTCGAAATTAACTAATAAATAAAATAACTTTCACAAAAAAAAAAAATATATATATAGTCTCAACCCAAGCCCAAGCCCAAGCCCAAGCCCAAGTATCTATGACCCGAACCCCAACCATGGTCCAGCTGGCGAGTGGCACGTTTGCGTGGGGGGCTTTGTTCCAAGTCCGATAGCATTTAGGTGATCTACCCTCTAAAGACTAGTGGTATCCTTGGGGCTCCAAACCCAAGTCTAAAGACTAAAAGTAGAGATATTTAAATAAGTCACAATTCTATTCTTTTGCCATTCTAGGAAACAGATTAAACTGTCTCTTTCACTTTCATTTCCACTTCCAAATTCATTTTGTCTAAATTCATAACATTACTTTTGGCTTAAATTTTTCATTCATCCGAAAATAATTTTTAACATCCAAATATACTACAAATATCTACTCATGAAGTACAACGTGTTCGACTATTTTTCCACTTTAATATTTGGTCAAAAATGGATAAAATTCATCTATTTAAAATATATTTTCAACATACACAACACAATTTCTTAGACGCGATTAATTGACACCTAGGAAATTAATTGACTATTAGCCTTTTCAATAATGTGTTTTGAGCTAATTACTTAATTTTGACTTTAAAAAAATGCGGTTTAGGACTTCAATGAACATTTTAAATACGACTCAAGTGTCCTAACATTTTCAGTTAAGAGTTTGATTTGTACTATAAAATCCCTACTTACCTTTGGACATTAGTTAGTGTCACAAAGTCAAGTTCCTTGTAGACATAGGTTTGATTTTCATGAACATGTGCTTTTCACTTCGTTTTCTCATTTTTATCTCTGAACACATTTTATCCAACTTAAATCCTATTTGCATGTAATTAAGAAATCCAACAAATAATAAGAATTAATTTAGAAAAATAATGAGCTTTTTTTTTCCTTAAGAGTTTCTTTCACTCTCTTGAATTATTTCCTTAATAATCAAAATCTTTGTTAAAGTCCAAAAGTGTCTCTTTCGTTAAACTTGAGTGATTTTCAATTTTAAGATCGAAGACCTTAAAATCTTCTAACGATGGGATGGTTGAATTTTCTCTCTCTCTAATATATATTTAATTTTTATTAGTGTAAAGTTTGTTTCCCAACCAACCAAAGGAAAAGGGATCTTTAGTAGTAATACCATAAGCATGTCTTTTGAGAGTGGACTGCCACGATTTGGTAGTAACAACATTGATGTTTTATAAACTTAACCAACTTTTGCACTCAAGAATGCACAAGAAGTGCACAAAGGGCATATGTAATGACCAAATCTCTCTTCTCAGAAACTTGTTCCAATCGTATTTGTATGTACAGTTGAATTGGTGCCAGTACCAGTATTGAACTAAAGTACCTCAAAAGGTAGAAGTCTTGAGTATAAATTGCTGCGAACGCGAAAAAAATATGTGAGAGATAAGATGGGTACATGTTTTCTCAAAGTAGATACTACGGATGAGTATAACTAGAACAAAATCCTGATAAGAGGGATCTTGGAAGTTACATAAAAACGCACGAATAAGTACACTTTAATCCTGGTCAAGCCCACATATATATATATATTTTTTTTAAATAATTAGAATCTGAAGAAATTCTTGTAATAAAATATAACTTTTATCAATTTGTCATGTAATAGAAAGAGTTAAACAAAACTAGACATAAACGAAATAAAAAAGGAATGAAAACGAAATCACGGCCGTGCTCCATGACTGCCTCGCTGGGTGTAGGGCAGAAACTTTCTGCACCCATTGACACTAAACCTCATTCCATGGCCTACTATTATAATTCCTATGTGATTTGCTCCTTCTATCAACAACATCAAATATCATAAAAATAGGGATGAATGACGAGATTTAGCTAATGGACTTTGATGCCAAAACAACTTCTCAAAACGCACATTTTGACGCTAAAGATTATTTGACCCACCAAATGAACTCATAAAATCACAAAATTCATGTCGAAACACTTAACAAGTTATGTTCAACACATCAAAATTTCACAACTTGGTCGTTTAGTTTGTCCAAATATGTTTACATTCACACGAAAAATCTGCTCTCGGATATACCCAATGCAGTTCACGGGAAAAATCATAACGAACTCTATGAACCTCTGGTTGATGTGGTTCTAAGTTCTATGAACAAAGAAATAAATGAGCTATCAAACTAGAGGTGACAAAATTGGGCTGACCCGCATATGATCCGACCTTTTGGGTTGGGTTGGTCCTAGCCTAAATATAATCGGGCCAATATGGCCCAGCCCATCTAGCCCGCAGGCTAGTTGGGCCGACCCAATTTTAATTTTTTTTTTACTCCTTAACACTAATCACTCATTTTGTGAATAGTCCCGATACATAATCCAAATAATATTAATCTAAAATGATCTAAGCCTAAGTCACAAATAAACATTAGTCCAAAAATCCCAAGATCCAACATAAAATTGTTTTAATTAAAATTTAGTTTAATTTAAGTTTCAATCCAAAATGTATTTGGTGTGACAAATAAATTATTTATTTCTAATTTACTTATAAGTAAAAATTTTAATTTAAGCCAAACATGCCTTTATCTCAAAGTAATAAGACTAGCATGCTTTTAATATTTGTATTTTTTTTTTTTAAAAAGTGTCTACAAATAGTTTACAATTAACAAAAAAAAAATTTATTATTTAAGATTGTATTTGATATAATGTATTATATTGTATAAAAAATTTATTTAAAAAAAAAAAGAAAATTAAGATCAAGTTGGGCCAATGAGCTATACTGGGCTAAGCATATTTTTGGCCCATACGAAACTGGCCCAGCCCAGTTTCATGTGTGACTCTGCTCTGGTGAGCTGGGTTCGCCCAACCCAACCCATTTGTTAGCTCTATATCAAACCCAACTAACTTGTCCAAAAACTTGTTGATTTCATCATGTGGCGCCAATTTGAAATACAAGCAGAAATATTGCAGTCACTAATAACTTTTTAACATAAATAACATACAAAACTTATTACACAAATTTATATCTGTGCCATATCAATTCATATAACCAAATCCCTTAACGAAACTTTAGACACTCAAACATCATTGACATAAGTACGAACATAAAACTTCAACGTGAATTGATAACAAAACATAGCCTCAAACTTCTAAACCCTCATAGTCTTGTAAGATAAATTCTAAACCACAACTTGTCATCGAAAAACATTAAAACAAAATATTGTAAACTTGGAAACCAACTAGACACTTGACTTTTTTCCCTTCTCGTACCTTAGCCATAATCCAATCAAAACACCGCATTTTTCAGCTATTTAATTTGTAGGGAAAATCATAGTGATGAATGAGTACGGAGACTCAATATGAATATATATTTAGTGTACTCGATTGTTCAAATCATGACATATATACAAAATTACTAGAATTTATACCGTAGAATCATACGTAGATATATTACCGGCTAAATCTACGATTCTGGAGAATTTCATTGCTCGTAAAACTGGTTATGGCCATATCATTTCATTTTATATATTTGCTTTATGAAAATAGTCAATTATACACATAATCAATAATCAACAATGTGCAAAAACCACGACACATGTTCCTACCTCGAAATTTTGATAAGGTGATTGAAAACTTTCGCCTTCAACAATGGACATCTGGTTTTCTTTTGCTCCAACATAAATTCAGTAAAAACTTGCTTTTCTTGTCTTGAAAATAAGTAAAAAAAAACACAAAATATAGAGAGAGAGAGAGAGAGAGAGAGAGAGAGAGAGATGAGAGAGATGGCCGAATTTGGTTAAAGAGGGAGAGATGAATTGTGTTCTCTTTTCTTGTAATTTCACGTTTCAATGACAATCGTTAAGGTGAAAATTATTGTAGAAATAAGCATGGTTTTTAAGATAATTAAAATGGAAGTTGTGACTTCTGTAACTCTCAAAATATTAAATAGAAATCATTTTTAAAAAAATATCTGCATGGTGATTCAGACTTGGGTTGTTTCTATGTTAAACCATGCAAATGACCATCATGCTAAACAACACAATTACTTTTGGAGAATGGAAATAAATCCCTCTTAAACTTTAAATAACCAGGGGTGATCTACTCCCCACTAGTGGGGAGCTTATGCTCCCCACTAGTCCACTTGTCCAACATTGGTTGGACAAGTATAAACTTTATACTTGTCCAACCAATGTTGGACAAGTGGACTAGTGGGGAGCATAAGCTCCCCACTAGTGGGGAGGAGATCAATTTTCTTAAATAACTTCACCTTTTAAACTAATACCGAATTTTTGCTTTGGGCGAACATTCCTTATGTGGGCCGAGCCTCAAAGACTCGTTTAGCGACTAGGCTAAACACACAATTTTAAGAGATAAAATTCTGAATATTACATCTCTTACACTGTAAAAGAATTTCTTTCTCGAAATTACCTTGCAATTAGGCGAAATGTGTCAGATATGTGGCTTTGATTTCTTCTCCTTTTTCCCAATTAGTCTCATCCATTCCATGACTATGCCATTGTACTTTAACCAATGGATTTTCTTTACTCAAATTATGGATCTTCTTGTGCAATATTGAGATTGGAGCTAAAACAAGTCTTTTGCACATCCAAAGCCTGGTGATTCACCACATGATTGGGATCGTGCATTGATCATGGACACATGAAAAATATTGTGTACGGTTGAAAGTTTGGGTGGTAAGGTAAACCGATACACTACATTACCAACCTTATCAAGAAATTTGAAAGGTCCAATAAAACACGGTCTCAATTTGCCCTTCTTATTGAACCTTATTATAGTTTTAATCAGTGCCACTTTCAAAAAAAATGTCTCTCCTACTTGGAAATCCAGTCTTTCCCTCGATTATCTACACAACTCTTTTGCTAATCCTGCGCAGCTTTTATTCGGGTTTTGATCTTGTCCACGACCTAAATTGTCCTCTCAACAATTTCTAGACCTAAAATGCTCTTTTTACCGACTCCATCCCAATGGACTAATGATCTACACTTTCTACCATATATAGTTTCATTTGGAGTCATACCAATGATAGACTGAAAACTTTTATTATGAGCAAACTATACCAACGGTAAGTAAGATTCCCAACTACTTTCTAAATTCAAAACACAAGCTTGTAACATATCTTCAAGTATCTGAATAATTCTCTTAGATTGTTCATCAGTTTGAGGATGATAAGCCATGTTGAACTTTAGTTTCTTTCCCAAAGCTCCAAGTAAGCTCTTCTAGAACTTCGATGTAAATCTCATATCTCTATCTAACACAATTGGAGACAAGAACTCAATTACAATCTTCCCTATATACGCTGTGCTAGCTGTTCGAATTTGAAAGTCGTTTTCACTGGAAGAAAATGAGCCATCTAGGTTAACTGATCGACAATTACCCAAATAGCATTGTTACTCCATTTGACCTCGAAATATCAATCACAAAAATCAATTGAGATATGATCCAATTTTTATTCTGGTATCTCTAGATAGAGGATTTAGCAATCCAGCTGGCCTTTGGTGCTCAGATTTCACTTGCTGACAAACAATACATTTACTTACTAAAGAGCTGATACTTCTTTTTATTTTTCTCCACCAAAAATTATTTTCAAAGATCTCGATATATTCCTCTAAATTTTTCTTTCCTCATTACTTCATCTTTAGGCATACACAGTCTTCATCTAAACCCTAATGCCTTATCATCACACACATCAAGATCATTTCTTTTAGTTGATCCAATCTCACTCTTAATATTTTGAAGAGATGAGTCTTTATCTTGTGCTTTTATGATTTGCTCTTTAAGGTTAGTCGAACCATTAAGGTCGCTATCTGAGCAAAGACTTGGTTTGAAGATGAAACAACCTCGATTTTCATTTTCTTTAAATCCTTAATCTTGTCTTGAGATAATGATGTCAATAGACCAACTATTTTTTTGCTTAATGCACCAGCGACCACATTAGCCTTACCCAAATAGTAATGTATAGTGCAGTAGACTCTTTTCCAATTCCAACCATCTCAATGGTGAAGAAATATTTGAGACTCTTATGATCAATATAGATGTCACACTTACATTAATACAGATATTGACATCACAACTTCAATGCATGAACTATTGCTGCAAGTTTTACATCTTGAGTTAGGTAATTATATTCATTTTGCTTCAACTGCCTTGAAAGATATGCAATCACCTTTTCATGCTGCATCAGAACAAATCCAAAAAATTTCTTCGATGTATCATTTTAGATAAGAAAACCATGTGAACCTTCTGGTATAGCCATTATTGGAGCCCTGACTAACTATTGTTTCAATTTTTGGAAGCTTTGCTCACACTTATCTAACCACTGAAATTGTCACTATTTTTTGAGTCAATTGAATAATTGGTTCTACTATCCTAGAGAAACCTTCAATGAATCTCCATTAATAACCATCTAACCTAAAAAAACTACGAACTTCACAGCAAGTCTGTTCTAATTACTTGCCATCTCTACTTTAGCTACGTTAACTTCAATTTTCCGTAATAGTAACTACAAGATAAAGAAACCCTACTCGATCAAGACAAATTCAAATTTCTTGAATTTGGCATATAACCTTTCTTTTCGTAGAGTTTATAGCATAATTTATAATGCTGATTTTTAACTCGAG
Organism: Forsythia viridissima; assembly: GCA_030279155.1. Taxonomy (NCBI): domain Eukaryota; kingdom Viridiplantae; phylum Streptophyta; class Magnoliopsida; order Lamiales; family Oleaceae; genus Forsythia; species Forsythia viridissima. Next base: position 39,349,216 of record CM059033.1, on the reverse strand, counting down.
AATATATCAATATATCTCTAATAAATACTATGATGAATCGATCCAAAAATTGATGAAACACTTTATTAATCAAATATATGAACACTATTAGAGCGTTAGTTACACTGAGGCATTAGAGTGAACTTGTAATGCCCATACCAAGTTAGCATATTGTGTCCTAAAAGCTGACTTTGCTATATTACTTGCCTTTATTTCAACTAGTAATATCCCAATTGCGGATCATTCTTTAAAAACACCTTCACCTGATCGAGAAAGTCATCTATTTTAGGAAAGTGGATACTTTTATTGATAGTAAGCTTGTTCAGTTCTCGATAGTCTATGCACATTCTCATAGTACCATTTTTCTTAATAAACAAAACTGGTACTCCCCAAGGTAAACACTAGGTCACATAAAATCATTATCCAACAACTCTTAAATCTAAATTTTTAGTTCTTGCAACTCTTTTGGTGCCATTTTGTATGGAACTTTAGATAGTGGCGCCGCTCAGGAACCATATTTCTTGTAAACTCTAATAGACTATCAGGTAGGGTACCTGTGTTTCTTAAAAGACATCTTTAAGTCTCATATTATTGGCACGTTACAAATTTTAATTTTTCACTGTTGTGATCCAGAGATACTGACTAGAAACCCTTGACATGTTCCTCTCCTCAGCATTTTCTCAGCTTCCAACGCCAATAGAAAATGAGGTTTATGTTTGGTCTTTATCCTAAAGAAACGAAATCTACTTCTCTTGGTTTTTGGAAAGACAATTCATTCTTACAACATCGGATGGTGGTGTAATTACAACCCAAAAAATCCATGTCTAAAATTACAACAAAGTCTTTCATATCTATAATGTATTGATTTGCCTATAAAACTCTTTACTCAATTTCTATTTTAATAGATTAAGCTAATTTGTACTTAATGTTCTACCTGAAGGAATGCTAACCTCTAGTATGCTATCGGATTTATCATATGCAATACAAGATTTAGCTATGAAAGACGATGAAATAAAGGAGTGCGTTGCCCCAGAATTGAACAAAACATAAAGAGGTAGCGATGGTGAATCGCTACTTATGATAACGTCGGGGTTCTACTCTACCGTTCTCATTTATTATGCTGGCGACACTTAGGGCAGGGCGGAATGAGAGTATCTCCATCGTTGATGGCATCCGCTCCACTATTAGCTTTCATATTCTGCCAGTTTCCTTTCTCTTTGTCTTGGCTGCTCAACTCTCTTTTCCTAAACGAAACATTATTCTACTAACTTTCCTAACCATGCCTCACTTGCTCCGAACGAATGTAAGTATGTTTATGTTATTCTACTTAATATTAACAGATGAATCCATGTTTGGAAAATAAGTGACTTTCTTATAAGCATTGGGTTCAAAACATGTATACACTAAAATGCACACACGAATTCTCAAATTATTTAACTTACACCATGTTTGGTAGTGTTGAAATTATTTTTAAAGTGCTTATATTATAAGTTGTGGGTGAATGCGTGGAAAAAAACTAGGTTGTAAGTTGTGGTCCTATGAAATGTGTGGATAAAAAATATGTTTGACCAGTTTGACTAGTTAAAATTATAAGTTAAGCGTACTCAAATATGTGCTTAATAAGTTGTGGAACTCACAGTTGTGTGCATTTTAGTACACAAAATTTGTGGGCCCTAAGGCTGATAAGAAATTCGCTTATTCCATTGTATCTTATGAGGTATTTTGTACTCATTCAAGTTAATTTTAAAACTTTGGAGGTATGTGATTTGATAAGTGTAATTTATGCACTTATCTAGAATTCTTAACAAGGACTTTAAATTATTTTTCGAGTATTTTAGAGTCGAATTCTATTGAATTTTAATTTATTTTTGTTTAGGATGAAATCCTGATTTAGAGTTACATAGGCGATTAAATGAGTGAAGACATGATAAAATGAGCAAAGAGTCCAGACATGAAGGCCGAAAGATTAACAAAAATGGAAAATTGTATGTCTTACTTGAGAAAGAGCTTCATTGCTAAAGAAACAATAAAACGAGAATGAGGATTGTGGTGCAGGTTTTTCTTGCTTAAGAAAAAACATATAAATGTCAGTTGCACGTGATTCTTGCTTAAACAAAAAGGCAAGCCGGGGTTAAACGCCTTCGTTGTTTCCTGTCAGTCGTCTCGATAAGGAATTTTTCTATGCCAAAAATTAAAACCTAGAACTCAAATATTGGTTGCTGGGCAGATTTCCATGGGTAAAAGTGGTAATTTTGGTACGAAAAGTAGCTCTTTATACCTCACCTCTATATTAAACATCTTAGACTTCAAAAAATAGGGACATTTCGTGTGATGAAATTTGGAGAGAAAAACACCACAAGTTTCATGAAGATCGCATGTATTTCGGGTTTGCTTATGCTTGAAGTAAGAAGAAGAAAAAGAATTATTCAAGACCAATTGAAGAGATTCAAATATCAAGATTATTCTTTTCTTTTCTTCTATTCTATATAGCTTCTGGGTGACGTATACTATATCAAATATATATTTTTGTTATGCTTAGCTAAATTTACATACACAATGATGATGATGAAACCTCACATTTGAAGCGTTAATCTTAATTTCTCATTTTGACATTAAGTGCTTGTTTGATTTGAATGATTGCTACTGATTTAGCTCATTCAAGTAAATGATCACTATTTGAATTGATTTGTGACTTATTTTGTTTCTAAGAGGTCAAATATAGATTTGGAACACCGTAACAATCATCGTATATCCAATATGGGATAGAGATATATCCCTATGATTTGCGTAATCCTTAGTTGAACATTCTAGCTTCCCATGAGTTTTTATATATTTGTATCCTTTATAGAGATATTAAAGGATTGTATATGAAAATTAGTCTAATTCTATTCAAGAGACGTTATTATATAAATTATGAATAGTGATCATCAAACTCACTAAAATATTGTCAATCACGAGACTTGGTTAAAGTGGAAAAGTAGAGGTGAATTCTAAATCCTAGCGTGTTCATCAATGTTAGGTTTTTCCCCAAAAAATTGTCAAATCACTTTTATTGCTTTGTTAGAAATTTTAAAAATTGAGTGTAAAACAACAAAATAAATCAATGTGTGTTCGTTCGGTTAAAGTTAGGTTTAATTGAGTTAGATACGCATTCCTTGTGGGAACATACTTGATTCACTGCTTTATTTCTTGTTTGCGATACCGTACACTTGTAGGATTGTAGCACACAAGTTGTTGGGAATTGTTTGTTATTTAAATTGTTTTTTCTTAATTCAAGCTTTAATTCTAATTTTTACTTTTAATTTTCTTTGTTATACTACATTTATTCTTTAGATTTTTTCAGGCACTCTGTTTGTGAGATACGTTGTGCTAAAATTCTCGATTTTGCTGAACTCGACCCAGAAATGGAATGAACACTGAACCAATAAGGGAACACAAAGAATCAAAGATTCAAATCACAATGTAATATCAAGAGAACAACCAAATCGATGTAGTCGATGAGGATGGTTTGTCCATGAGAGACTTCGTGTGTAATTCCCAGTCTTAAGATCCAGATTGTTATTTAGAAACGTGCATTTGTGCTTTACTGAACTCCTAGTGAGTAAAAAGAACGTAAGATAGCCTCAGTCAAGCCTATCAATTTCTTGACATATACATATTTTCTAAATAATATTTAAATTGCGAAAACATACAAGGAATATTGGTTTTGACATTTAATTATGATGAGAGAAAGTCAGAACTGAACTAGGAGATAAACGGAACCAAATGTAAGAGAAACGAAGATGGACGTCGAGAACCCCATGGCGCGGCCACAACTTCTAGCAAGTCGTACTGCAGTTGACTCATCGACAAATGGTTCAATCTCAACGAAGACCATGATGGAAGCTTATAAACTGTTTGAAATAATGGCAAATAATAGTGCTATGTGGCTATTAGACGAAATAGTACAGAAGAATGTAACATGAATTCACGGGATTGATGCATTTTCGGCCTTGTCTACAAAGGTGGCATCTTTAGTAAAGACATTGGATGGTCTTTCTCTGAATTAGTCAATTAACGCAGTCCTTGGCCCTATGCCAATATGTGGTGCGAATCATCATATTAATCCTTGTCCCTTGAACACTAAGTTTGCCTTACCTACTAAGTAGGTCAACTATGCACAGAGCTTCTAACGCTAGCAGAACAATTCGTATTCCAACACATAATTTTGGCTGGAAAATCACCCTAACTTTTCGTTGAGCAATACTTAAAACCTGGTGAAACAACCTTGTTTCCAGAAAGAGGAGATGAAGTCTTTATTGGATGACATCTTAGAAAAATGGGTTAATTAAATGAATGGTCACTGATATCACGCGCAATTACTTAATAACTGAATTTTTAAATTTATCCCAATGGTTACTAAACATGCAGTGCGTTACCCATCCATCACTAGAATTGATTTCGTTCCATTAGCTTGACATAATTGCACACTTGGTCGACAAACTTCCTACATGGCATGTCTTGTATGTTAAATAAAGCTAGCTCAGTAAATCGCAACATCCAGGAGCACAAATTTTCTTCAATCAAAAATAAAAATCCTCAAATCATTTACAATTCAATCACAAATGACCAAGCACAAACCCTAATCCCAAATATTGTCTTTAGAATGTAGTAACCATCTTCTTCTTCCCATTTTGGAGAAGGCAAATTGTGCCATTGTGAAAAAATCTCAGTTGTTAAAACTTCGTTGAGTGAGAACAACCCCGATATAAGGTTTTCTGGTTGCAGGAGACATCCAAATGCATGTGATTTTTTTTTAGTTGGGTTGATCCACCTCCTCACCTGTGGTATAAGTCTGTTAATAATGGTCTCGTCCAGAATTCTAACAACAACGAGAAGGAAAAAAGTCATTTAAGAAGGAGCTGCAAATGGTTAGAGTAGCGCTTGATAGAAATGATAAAGAGCTGTGAAAGAAGGCAGTATAAGCTTTCATTTCTTGGATTCCACTTCTTTCTGTGCATAGGAAAAAGAATTTGTCGGAAAACACAATATGAACTAATGAAGAAAGACTTATGGCCGCCGCTATGACTCTAGTATACCTTTACCAAGAGCTAGTTTGACACCGAGATCAATTGAGTAAGATATTTTAATGGTAGTATGTGTAATTGGTAGTTAGACGAGGAAGACAAAATCCAATTACTGACATCCAAAATGCGTGGGAGTTGCAACTTAGTTAGATGGAATGGTGTGTGCTTGTATAGTGTTTGATAAAATGATTCATTGAACTTTTTTTATCTGTTGTAGTTAGTTTTTGTAGTGTTTTAGTTTGTGTTGATGTTTAGTTTGTTTTATGCTTCATTGAGCTTTGTATGTGGGAATTTGTGTACGGTGTTTTAAATGGAAGATGATGTGTCAGACTTGTATCTTTTGTAGTGCGATGACAATGAATCTGTTAATTGTAATGTTGTTCTTTTGAGTTAGTTAAATGAAATCACTAGAAGTTGAAGTTGTTCTTATGTTGTTGCTCATAGTGTTGATTTGTATCAGTTTAATGTGGAATCTTGCTTATAGTGCTCTATTGATTTTTGTCGTTGGTCATGGCTAGTGGATTAGAAACTCTATGGACAAACCTATGGAGTTGTGAAGTGTGTAAATGTTGGAGTTTAGGGTTTTAATCAATTTAATTCCAAGTAAGAGTTCGAACAAAATTGTTTCAATTTATTTGATTTCCAATCAATTTTAAGACCCTTTTGTTCAATGATACATGTAAGTCACACCAATTTGTGAGATCAACACCAAGTATTATAGATTTACATATGAATAAATGCACACTACAATGAACAAGATGGTTTCAATTGAAAGCTACCTTGGATCACGGTTATCTTGGCATTATAAGCATGTTTGGTAGGGTTTAAAATAAACTCTTTTTTTTCTAAAACTCATTTTCGACTACATATTGCATTGGACCCATAATTTTTATTAATTTTTCAACCACACATTACATCAACCTTTATCAAAATTTATTAAAAAATTACTTTTAAACTCTACCAAACAAACACTATATATAAACACGATTTCAGATGTTGTAAGTTTTCCAAAAGTTAAACATAAATGTGAAGCTAGAAATGACAATATGAACATCAACGTAGTGCTATTTGCAACATAAAGCTTTACACAACAAAAGAAGTCATGACCACAAATTCAATTATTTTTTGTTTTTGGTGTAGCAAATAGAACTAAACCTCCCATGGTCCTTCTCTTTCTGGCCTCTTTGTCATCTTTTTTGAATTTTCTTTAGCTTGAAGTTGTTCTAGATCTTCTACCACGATGTCTACTAAAATTCTCTTTGTCTCAACATGAATCATCTCTGATATAGTCCCTCATTTTCCATTGTCCACCCATGAACTACCCGGTGTATCAAGAGGTGGTCGAGTCATATTGAACATTGCAACTCTTGGAAAACTTATCCTAGGTGTATGCATGAAATAGAAGTTTGAGGGTGCATGTGATCCTGATTGCATTGCATGTTCTTGGCTCTATGAAGAACCCGCTTGGACAAAAAAAAAATTGAAGAAACAATGAACAAATAAGTAAACATTTAAACACTTGTGCATTTGACTGAAATTGAGGAACTCCACTTAATCAACATATACATTTCATAGAAACTTAGCAATATATGTCAAGTAACTTAAGTAACATATGCATTGACAAAACTTAAGCATAACTACACACTTAAAGCGACTTTTGAGTAAGTTGAGAAAATAATGAAGAAATTGTAAGCACTTATACACTTATGCATTTGACAGAAATTGATGTTCTTCAATACTTAATCAACATATACTTTTGACAGAAACTGAGCAATATCAATCATTAATCAATATATGTCAAATAACTTAAGCATCATAATCACTTAAGCAACATATGCATTGATAGAACCTAAGCACAACTAAACACTTAAGCAACACTTCAGTAAGTTGATGAAATAATGAACAAATAAGGAAACATTTATACACTTGTGCATTTGACAGAAATTGAGGAACTCGACTACTTAATCAACATATACATTTGACAGAAATTGAGCAACATCAATCTTTGAGCAACATATGTCAAATAACTTAAGCATTTGGAAACATAAAAAAAAAATTAGCATGTGAAATGAAGCTTTTTTAAAACTACAATGGCATATGCAACTCAAAGCATTAACACTTGTGTATATGTAACAATCTTATCAACACTAAAGCAACCGAATCATTTCTATTGTCATTAACACTTAACCATTTGTAAACCAATATATGAAACAAAGGAAAGAAAATAAATTACCTTCCTGCGAACTGTCTGACTTGAGCTATCTGGAATGGGATTGATAACATCATTTTCATACCAATCACATAAAAAATGCAAACAAAAAATAAAAATAACGATCTTATCATGATAATACGTAGTAAAGAAAATTTGAAAGAGCTTATCAATGGAATATCTAAAGTAGTGCATCACTTCTATCCCAATACTTCTTGTAGTGGTCAGTTATTCCACAAACACCACAAGTCATTTTCACAGTACATTTTCTATTCATTTTGGAAGTTCTCCCACTGTGCAAAATGACATATTCTTCCATTATCTTCTCTTCTTTGTTTTCTTTTCCTTCTTTTAGGTACAATCCAACCTGGGGACTTGATTGGCAGTTCATCAAGCACATACCAAAGTTTCTTTCCATGGATTGGATTCACAATATTTTTATAACACCTCATTTAGGTATGTACCCTGTAGCAGTCATGCACAAACTCCTCCGGATCCTCTCTAATGTCTTTAGTAGTAGCACATGCACGAGCATGGGATGTCAGTCAGTTCCTACCTCCTACAAGCACAACTTTTGCCAGCAAAATCAACAAAAAAATCCTCTTGATAGACATGATACATAATATTGTAGCCCTCCGACCATTTTATCTCACAGTCATTTACCATTTCAATGTTTTTGGCCAATATTTTTTTTTTAATCTTAGGGCACACGGGCCTTTTAAATTTCTCCATCTTGTCCATCCTAACCTGAACCATTTTTATAAAACTAATTTGGATGTCTATCAACGTAATCGGAATAGATTTCTCCTGATCCTCTAAGATTATTTTGTTGAAGCACTCACAAAGGTTGTTCAAAAGTATGCTATTCTTGTTCTTTGTAGAGATTAAGACTTATGCCACTAAGTTGGGGATCTATTCATTAACCATTTATATGCATCTTTCAAAACCCCTTCAGCCTATCACTTATGAACATCAATTCATTACCACTATCAATGTCTAACTCTTTATCCAAATGACTAAAAAACCAACCCTAGCTAGATGTATTGTCTTTATCCACAATAACGTATGCAACGGGGTATCTATAGTCATTGGTATCAAGGCCAACGACAGATAGTAACTGCCTCCCAAAGCTGTCCTTGAAAAACACCCATCTAAGCCCAATAATTTTCTACAACCTCCAACAAATCCTCTCTTACAAACCTCCAAACACACATATATCCCTTGAAACCTTAAATCATATAATACAATTACAACCTTAGATTCCAGATCAAATAATGAAGATTCCATACGCATATAAACCAAACTATTTTGGACACAGTAAGAATTTTTTATACTACTGTAGAAAACAATACAAAAAGATTTTGGATTATGGGTTTTGTGATTGTCTATAAAAAAGAATGAAATACAAAATAAAAAACTATAAAATGATACAATTTAAGAAAATACCAACAAAAAAATTATTATTTTTTCAATACTATACAAAACAATAAATAATCTGTTGAGTTTAGCGTTTCTCGATTTTTCGGTAATCAAACATAAAATATGGAGCTCAACATACTTAGTAATCCATTTTTTTCATTATATATGCACAATAAAAAACAAGAACTTCAAGTTTATGCATTCTTTAAATTCACATATATCTTTATGTGGTCCTCCATCTCCAAACAACCTTTTTTCTTTCTGATGTTGTGGTCCATTAGTGCTGTATTGTAGGTCAGCTATGTCGACAAAAAGGAGAGAAAATTTAGGGTATGTCCAGATTGGAGGAATTGGAAGAAAATGATGTAATAATTGAAAGGGACGTTGGAATTGAGACATCGAATTTTTTTTCATTGAGAAAAAAATGTGTATGATTGAGGAAAAGTCGTGCTCCTGAGTGATGCGATTTACTGAGATGGCTTCAATTAATGCCCAAGATGTGCCATATAGGAAGCCCGTTGGTCATGTGTGCAACTCAGTCAAGCAGATGGAATGGAATCAATTCCAGTGATGGATGGGTAACGCGCTTCAATGTTCAGTGACCATTGAGATATGTTTCAAAGTTCAGTTATTAAGTAGTAGTGTGTGATATATCTCAGTGACCATTCTTATCATTAGTCCTAGGAAAATTATGCAAAAGACTAAACAAAACTTTTAGGCTCAAGTTGCATCAATTCAAAATTTGGACCATCAATTACGGTAGTTAGCTAAAGTCATCTCAAAAAGGCCTTGAGGTGCATTGCCCAGAAATACTGAGATAAATCCAAAGGAACAGTTAAATGCCACTTTTAAATGAGTGAATCTAGGTACTGTTCATCATAGATGTGACCACAAATGATGTTTGTAGATCTTTGATGCCTCGCTAAAACGAGCTAAGCAATCATTTGACAATTCATTCATTCCTTACACAACTTGCACTAACTAAATAACTATTTTCTTTGATCTCCTAAGTTTTTCAAAATATGGAAATTACTTCCTCGATAGCACGTCAAATGATCTGATAGACTTAGAAGTAGTGTGGCCACCCAATCCCTATCTTCTCTCTTTAAAGTTGGTGAAAAAGGTCCACACATGCGGGTGAAGTCTCATCAAGTCAACAAAAGCCCGTAAGTGGTTGAGTTTATCCGTGACTCCATCATAGTCTTCTATTAATATCTACATCTATTTATTCTCTTTGCCAAGGCATTCTCTATTTTCTAAGTTGTCTTTTTCCTTGAGTCTTTGTTCCAAATCTATAATATGTGTTGGCACAAGTGGCTACATCTAAGCTTTCGAAACTCTAGTAGAGGGTTGAGGTGCTACCAGAGTCGCAACAGCTAGTTGCTTAGTAAGATGTGTAGTGGTTGCGATGCTAGCCTTTGTACCATCTAAGCTTGATTATTGAGCAAAATCATCATCGTAACCATTTGGGTTCCCAGGGTGTGGAACTGCTCTATGGTGGTGTAGGGTGGAGATGGTTTTGCATCTTAGATTTTGATTTCACCACAGGTATGGACATCCATTTTCTGAGCTTCTAGAAAAGCATTCAAACTTTTAAGCAGGGTATCTTTTATAACAGATGTAAAACAATGAATGTCATCAACGAACTAAGACTGATTGAAGTGAGTTACAATATGGAAATAGAAATGATGAGTATCACAAAGGGCCAGCTAGCAAGTATCCTTTACATATTCTGGAAAGGCCAATAACAAGGTCAAGAGCAAAGAAGATCAAGAAAGTCATGCAAGGACTTGTTCAAGCTATGTAGGTCTAGAGTCAAAGCACAAGTGCAACAATCAAGACACTAACCTTGAAAATGAGCGTAAAAAAGGATGAACCAACCTTAGTGCATTTGATTCAAGCTAAAGACAAGGAGGCCCAGAATTTGGAAAGTATTGATACCCAGTTGTACTCAATTATAACTTGGAGGACCCTATTGAAGGCTATTGAAAGATTAGAGGGTCAAATTGTACGTTTTTCAAAGTTTAGAGATCAAAATGCGTAAGGTTGCAAATTAACCATGGGCGATTGCCCAGGTATATGTGGGGTGATCGACCCACCCCTTATTTCAAAACCCGAGGCAAAATTACATGTCTAGACGATCGCTCAGGTTTGTACTGGGCAATTGTCCAGGCCAATTCTAGTAGATTTTCTAGATTTTGTTTTATTTTTCGTTTTGGACTCTATTTTGTAAGGTTTTTAGTTATTTTTTTGAATTAGACTAGGATTTCATTAGTTTTGCCTATACAAGGAACTTTTCGTTGTAAACACATGAACGTTGATTTTGAGAGAATTACAATAAAGTGAGTATTCACCTTCTCATTGTTTTTAACTAAACTAACAAGAACTTATCAAAGATTCTCCATCTTTGTGATGTTCTACCCAAACCCTTAGTTCTTGATTCAAGAAATTATTGGGTCAATCCTTTGGATTGATTTTAACTTTATTAGGGTTCAACATATCATTTTCTGTTGTGGGTTCTAGTGTTCATTTCTCGTGGGTTCACATCAGAAAACTAGACTGAAAATGTAGACACGACTTCCTTCAATTCAACATATGGGACTTGGACCTTTGCCAGTTGAGAGTGGAGCCTATATATACAGAAAGAAATAGAACTTGCTTAATTAAAATGCCTGAATATAAAGTCAATAATCTTACGTCATTCGATCTAAAATTAGAGGTTGTGGGATATCATTACCATTGGTCAGCGGAGGTGGAGATACTTACCTATCTATGGGTAGTCTTTTAGCGAACCGAGTTAGCAAAGCATAAGAATATCTTCTTTTGCATAAATGGCTAAACTGACAGCAAGATCAAGGCATGTACCCATAATAATGAGTCTTGCTTATTAAAGGTAGCAATCCACTAGATTGGTCTCGCCATAACTTTTGTGTTCTACAAGTTTTCCACAAACGATGCATATGAAGCTATACAATAATTGTTCTTCCTTGCTAGTAAACGAAGCATGGTGGTCTAGTCCTAATCACTGTTCTTCTTTGCTGTTCAATCTACAAAGGTCATATATCGAAAAATGTTGTATTCTTAGAGAAAGAATGCATTTTAAAAGAGGGCGGTGAGATCAAAGTAGATCTTGAAGAGATTCAAGAAACTACAAATGAAATTGCCCAATTAGATAAGCCAATGGCTGAGCTTACATCTGATGAGGCACAAATTGACAATGGAAAACTGCTAGTCCCTGAGGACACACCAGCTTCGTGAAAGTCGAACAGTGTCATTCGTCCTCTTCGAAGATACGTTCTCTTGATTACCAATGATACATTACTAATTGAGGAAGATGAAGCCGTTACTTAGGAAGAATCGAAGTCAATTATTGACTCAAAGAGATGGTAAAAATCCATAAAATTTGAAATAAACTCTATGTACAAAAATAAGGCTTGGACCTTGGTTGACCTACCTGAAGGGGTAAAACTCATAAGCTGTAAATCGGTTTACAAGAAAAAGGTCTACATTTATGGTAATGTTCATAGTTACAAAGTAGAATTGGTTGCGAAGGGTTACCAACAAAGACAAATAATTAACTTTGACGAAACGTTCTCACCAGTAGCTATGTCTAAGTCAATTAAGATTCTACTTGCGATAGCAGGATACTATGAGATTTGGCAAATGAATGTCAAAATCGCATTTCTTAATGAAAATCTTAGCGAAGATGTGTACACGACACAATCCGAAAGTTTTGAATTTATAGAGCAAAACGAGGTATGCAAACTACAAAGATCCATATTGGGATTAAGGCAAGCGTCCCGAAGCTGGAATCTTCATTTTGATAAGACAATCAAAATATTTGATTTTATCAAGAATGAAGATGAACCATGTATGTATATGAAGGTTAGTGAAAGTTAAGTCGTGTTTTTAATTTTGTGGGTGGATGTCATACTATTATTAAGAAATGATGTCCCCATTGCCAAAATCAGTAAAATTGTGGTTATCCAAGAATTTTTCCATAAAGGATATGAGAGATGCAACATATATTCTTGGGATAAAGATCTATATGTATAGATCTAAGAGAATGTTTAGTTTATCTCAATCTATGCACATACACAAAATCTTGAGAAGATTTAGTATGGACGAGTCCAAGAGAGGACTCTGTTCCACCAGACATGAAATTTATCTCTCAAACTGGATATGTGAAAACACAGATTGAGAGAGATCGCATGGATATGATTCCTTATGCATCAACAATAAAATCCATCATGTATAACATGCTATATATTTGATCGGATGTTTCATATACTTTGAGTTTCACAAGTAGGTTCCAAGTGAACCTTAACGAGAAACATAAGATCACACTTAAGAACATTATTAAGTACTTAAGAAGGACTAAATACATGTTATTGATGTATGGATAAAATACTAAGAGTTAAAAGATATGTTTATGCCAGCTTTCAGTCTGATAAAGATAATATAAAATTCCAATTTGAATATGTACTTACTCTAAATAGAGGCACGGTCAGTTAGAAAATTTTCAAACAAAATACGACTGCTGATTCAACTACAGAAGCTAACTATATAGCTATTTCAGAAGTAGCAAATGAATCAGCCTGGATTAAGAAGTTCACTACTCAACTTGGAGTAATTCTTAGCATTGTTGATCCAATACCACTCTATTGTGATAATAATATATCAATCGCACAAGCGAAAGAACTCATGTCTCACAATAAAGATAGAACGAGTCTCGACTAATGATAATACAGTAGATTCTCTAACAAGGTCGTTGTCCCGGTACAAGCATGATGGTAATGCTAAACTTATTGATATTAGGTACATGAGTGATTGAATATATTTTGTACGGGAAATTTTGTGATATACATTTTGTTAGGCATTGAAGTGTACGAACAATTTTATTAATTAAATATTTATCTACATATTAATCGTAGATTTGTTGTTGTTTCAATTTTGTTATTTAAAATAATGGAATCCGAAGAAAAGCTTATCATAACTTTTTAATTACAAGGTGTTGTGATTGTGAAACACAAGTCATAAATAACTTATTCTTAAATTATCTCTAGTCATAGTAATAATAAGATACATATTACAGATAGACTAGCATGTGTTGCATTTCTTTTGAATAAAATATTTGATCTCACAAGCTAAAATGTAGATGGACATTTGAATGAACACATTGATGTATTGTTATAATAATAAGGCATTGGATGACATGCCTAGAGATTCCACATGGATAATTATCCTAGTATGAGTGGTAAATCTTTAATACGCAGTAATGGATTTGGTCCTTTGATTTGAGGACATTATAGAATCTTGTGTCAGACTGTTGTACTTTGGCAAACGTTTGATGTGGCTATAAGATTATGAGTCATCAAGAAGACGTCATATGAGTATAGTGAGAATTATATGAAGGTTGTGAATGTCCAATATGAAGATACGTCACTCCTGGAATATAGGAGATTATAATTTGTATTTTGTCCACTTAAGTTAATATAAAGTTCCTTAGCCATAGTGCAGTTATGAGTTGAAAATATTTCAATTATAACTAGATTAGATCAACGAAGAATTGAAGTAAATAAGATAATTGGTTGAAATGAGATTGATGCTGATCCACATCTCTTAACCAAATGAGTTATATTGATTAATGTATTATAATTATACGGTAACTGTATATTTACTAATTCTGTCATATCACATAAAATTTTTCTTCACACGAATTGTCTTGACACTGCTAAATGTTAATCTTGGAAGGTAACATAAATTGATTGAGATCAGTAAATCAATGATAATATCATAGTGTTTGCTATTGTGAATGAGAACCTAATGGGTCACACTCAAAATGCGAGAATTGAGTATTTGAAGTTAGATCTTGTTCAATTGGAAGATTGTAAAAATTAATGTTCAATATCCAAATTACCCGGTTAGACGTAGGAGGGTGTATTTAATCTAGACTTTTAAAGACTTTAATTGACATTTTTCAAGTGACTGACTTTGATGGATTTCATTAACATTTATTGACTTTTATAGATTTTAATAAACTCATACAAACTTGTATGAATTTTTATAGATTTTATTTTGAAAGATTTTTCTAGACTTTTATGGGCTTTTATAGATTTTTTTTAAAATTAAAAATTTTGAATAAAAAAATTTAATATCCCACAATTAAAAAAATGTTGTAGGAGAAAAGTATAATAATAATTTATTTAATTGTATTAATATTATTAAATTCATAAAAAATGTTCTATTTAATTGCTGGAAGTAACTATGTCAAAAATTAATGACATAAATTATTAACTCACTCTATTTTTTCTTTTGGGTAAAATTATAAATTTTCAAATGGCTTGTGGATAAATTCAAAATTTTGTTGCATACAGAAAAAAAATCCAAAAATCCAGGGAATGAAATAATTTTTTTTCCAAAGTCTTTCAAAATCTAAGGGGTGAATGAGAAAGAAATTGTGATATCGTTTATTTATACATTGTGCTTTAAAGTTAGTACATATAAAATTATATATAAGGTCATTAAAAGTCATCGACATTTTGAATACCCCTGAATTTCGTAGGATTTTAAAATATCTAAATTGAATATCGCATGACTTTATAAGACTTTTTAAAAGTCTTTACAAATCCATATTGAATATCCCCAGACTTTTATGGAATTTAAAAAGTCTAAATTGAATACTCCTAGACTTTTAAAATCTATAAAAGTCTTTAAAAGTCTTATCAAGTCTTAGGAGGGTGTATTTAATCTAGACTTTTAAAGACTTTGATTGACATTTTTCAAGTGACTGATTTTGATGGATTTCATTAACATTTATTGACTTTTATAGATTTTAATAGACTTCTACAAACTTGTATGAATTTTATAGATTTCATTTTGAAAGATTTTTCTAGACTTTTATGGACTTTTATAGACTTTTTTTTTTAAAATTAAAAATTTTTAATAAAAAAATTTAATATCCCATAATTAAAAAAAATGTTGCAGGAGAAAATTCTAGTAATAATTTATTTAATTGTCTTAATATTATTAAATTTATAAAAAATGTTCTATTTAATTGCTGGAAGTAATTATGTCAAAAGTTAATGACATAAATTATTAACCCACTCTATTTTTTTCTTTTGGGTAAAATTATAAATTTTCAAATGGCTTGTGGATAAATTCAAAAAATTATGGCATTCAATTCTTTTTAAAAATATTCTCCAACAAAAAAATTTATCCAATTTATAATTTTCCTTTTTATATTTAATAATCTATAGGTAACATATTATTATTAATCACGATAATTGCATAATAAATAACCAAAGTACCAATTTACGAAGAAAAAATTGCAATCATACCATCAAGATAAATAGAAAAAATAAGAATGAAAATGAAAAAAAATACATTAATAAAAAATTAATTTTTAACCTGATGAAATTCATTAATAAACTATAATAAACAATTATATAAGAATTTAATTATAAATTTATCTTGTTTTTTATGAAAAATAGAAAAACAAGAAAAAAAAAGAAAGAGAAAAAAATAGTTATGGGAATAGTGAAGGGGAAAAAAAGAAGAAAATGAAAAAAATGGTTAGGAGAATATTAAGAAAAAAAATTTAAATTGACTAGAGATAAAAATATTAATATTATTTTTTATAAAAAATATTGGTAATTAATCATGGTTATATGATTTGAAGAAGGAAAAAGAAAGAAGAGAAAAATAGTTAGGAGTGTTATGAAACTAGAAAAATAGAGAAAAATAGAAGAGAATAGAGAGAGTCAAAACTTAAGTCCGTTAATTTACTATAACAATGACCCTTATTTATAGGGTTCCAAAGGGAGTTACAACTTGATTAGAATATACTCTTCTGGAGTTAGTAGATAACTACATAGACATCTAGATACAACTAAATAGTCATTCATCATTATCTATAATTTTACAACACTCCCCCTTGAATGACTTATTACACAATAACTAGTTCGTTATTTGGCAAAAACCCAATGGGACAAAAATACCAATAGAAAGAAAAATTATCAAAAATTGGAGTACTCAAATGCTGCCTCATTAAAACCTTGTCAAGAAAACTCAGTGGGACAAAACCTGAGCGAAGGAAAAAGAGTACAGCTACTCCTCCTGATTTCAACCAATGTTAAAAAGTTTGTATTGAGCTATCTATATATTGTACACCAATGTCTTCAATGTCGCTATCTTCTTAGAATTTGTAAAACAATTCTGGTGAAATGTGCTCCATGTTATAACCTCCAGCAATATCATCTTCATACACTATCTCTGGTTGACTGTAATCAACATGATGGTCTGATGCTATTATATTAAAAATAGATCTTGTTGTTGTTCCCTTCAAGGGTCTCATATACAATTTATAATACACGGGAGCATAACCATAGGGTTATGATTAAAGTAAATATTTTGTAGGTTATAGACATCCATAACTATAAAAATTATAACACTTCTAATTGGATATCATTTACACAAAGAATATGCCTCATTAAAACCTTACTAGGAAAAAACCCTGTGGGAAAAAAATCATAGTAAAGGAAAAAGAGTACATAATTCTTTTAATACGCCATGCAAATTGCCTCATTAAAAACTTTGCCAGGAAAACCCAATGGGACAAAACCTCAGTCAAGGAAAAGAGTACAATACGTATTTACTCCCCCTCATTATAATATTAGTTCAGATCTGTACTTTGATCGATTGAGTTCTCGAAAAGTTGAACTATATGCTTCAGGCATATTAAATCCTCCAGGGATTTATATACATTGTTTTATTAGTCATGCCAGATGAGTTGGTTATAACAATATTTATTATATGCATATATGTCATGCATTGACAGACTGACAAGATATTAACTTATGATTGCTTTACATAAGTCTTTGCGAAATTCATAATGTTAAAAGTCGTGCATTACATGTTACGACTTCATTTTCCCATTTCCATTTCGCATACATATACACTTTTAGGTGCTCCGACTATAGGTCCGGAAACTTCAGGTTTCTCTAGTCAGTTCAATTTACTTAGATTGCATCCTTTTATTTGGCCAATTTATTATTTGACAGATTTCTTTCAATATCCTTGTTACCTTTCATAATATGAAGCGCTTCATTATGTACAATAATGTTGTCAACAACATTTATTTTTGAATCTATTTCTTTCTCATAACGACATAACTTAACGAGATCTTTTCATTTTATTATTTCAGCTAGCTGATCCTCTTCTGGAGTTTTATAATTAGTTATGTCTATATACTCTCCAAGAGTATACACCTCCTCAATAGGACCATCTTTATAATTGGCTCCATTTTTTATTTGAGAATTTTTTGGAATCAAATATCACCACGCTTCAGGCGTGTCATTAATTTACCTGATATAATGTTAATGGATTATCCTTCAAGGACGCTGATATAAATTGGAGCATTTAGAGCTGGTATATGAGATTTGATTTAATCTCTTTGGTCAGTAAATGCATCTGTCAATTGTATAACTTACAAATGAGTTATTTGTCGAACTTCTGGTTCATATTGTTTTGTGCAAGGATCTAGAAAATATAATATACATCATTTTCATGTATTCTTTCCAGCTACTTAATTTCTCTCCTCTAATGTTGAGAAAATTGTCTTATCAAAATGACATTCAAAAAATCGTATTATAAAATATCTCATGTTAGGACTTAAGATATTCTATAATGTTCTATACTAAACATGTATACTCAACATTTTTCAAAGTACATCTCAGTGCACTATGGTGGACCGATTATACATATATTGCACTATAAAAAAATTCATTAGATGGTTAATATTAGGCTCTGACCATAAGTCAACTATAGTAGGGAAAACTTTGATGTTAGCACGATACGTATAAGTGTTTCTGCATATAAAATAGCATTCCCTAGACAAAAATGGGAAGCGCTTTGTTCTCAATAGTAATTGTTTAGAATTTAATTGGAGGCGTTGAAAAACAATATTGCTAAACCATTTAAAATCATCTCAACTGATATTTATTAAAAGTTTGAGATTTAGACTCACTAGTATTGACAAGACACATCACTGTCTAGGTTGTATAATCTGAAAATTATGCTCATAATTTAATATTTGAGCAAGTAATATTGCAAACTTCAAGTTGCTAATAATAATACCATACAATCATCTAATATATGTATTTATCAGATACAAATAATATATAGATGGTCAATATGGAGGGTGATGGGGCCCCATAAATCACCCTAAATAATTTTCAGAAATGTAGGGAATTCAGTTCCAATTTTAGCTAGTGAAGATCTACTGATTTATATATCATGAGAACAAGCATCACGTGGGAATTCATTATATTGAAAAATCTTCTGGTTTTCAATAGATATCCTCATTAATAAGTCACATCATATTGATCCGGGATGGTTTAACCGGTATTGCCAATCAATAAAATTTCGAAGTATTAAACTTCTGGTTCCATACAATTTAGCAAATATATTTTTCGTTTATTTGAGTAACTACACAATGAACAAGAAAATATAATTAATTTTCTATTAGACATTGTATAATCATATAATTCACACTAATCAATGTCAACATAACATGATTTATATACTTTTCTTCAAGAATAAGCATTAGTTGATTAATTACTCATTTATATCACAATTTAATTATGTGATATGATATATTCTTCAAGACATGTGCTTCTTCTAGAACACAATAAAATATTATTTCGAATGCTGCTCAATATTCTTCTGGAATATAAAAATTATAACGTCATATTTTCGTAAAAATTGTAACGTCGTAAAAATTAATATTCTTCTGGAATATTTAAATTGTAACGTTATGCTCTTCAGGAGTAATTAATATTCTTCTGGAATATTTAAATTCTAATGTTATGCTATTCAGAAGCAACTAATATTTTGTCAAAATATTATAACGTTGTGCATCTTCAGGGACAAAAATAAATCATTATTCTGAAGTAAATATTTATTATTTATAAGTAATATTATAATATTCTATAAGAATATTATATCTTATAAAATTAAACTTTTCGAGAGCAATTAATATTCTACTGGAATATTAATATATAAAAAAAATTGTGCTTATTTATAAACAATAATATGAATATTAATATATAAAAAAAATTGTGCTTATTTATAAACAATAATATGATATTGATATATGTAAACTATTACTACTTCAGGAGCAATAGTTCATATTCTTCTAAAATAATAAAATATTCTTCTAGAATATTTATATGCTTATGTTATAAAATATAACATAATATTCTTCTTGAATATTGATAGAATTATAATTCTTCAGAAAAATAAAAAATAAACAAATCTTGTTCAAGAATATTTTAAAACAATAAACACACTGATTTGTTGTCTTTTGCCGTTGAATAAAAGTTAAAGCATTGTTATATCTAATTAAAGCATGAATATTTCTTTTAATTGATTCTTATAAAAATATCATAACAAAAAGTATAATATGAGTTGGACTCATAAATCAAAGCAAGGATAGAGATATGAACACTAACCAGTTGGTGCCGTTTGAATTTCTTTTGAGATATTAACGCTTGAAAAGTGGACTTTGGGCCACTAAGCTTTTGTTTGTTCTTTATGGTGTTTTGATATCACCGTTTGGCTGCCTAGTTTTGCTTCTCCTTTTTCTTTTTGAATAAAAGAAAATAATATCTAATTGCTAACTCAGTTGGCTAGAATCTCGTGCTGATAACGTGTTATGAAACTAGAAAAATAGAGAGAAAAATAGAAGAGAATAGAGAGAGTCAAAACTTAAGTCCGTTAATTTACTATAACAATGACCCTTATTTATAGGGTTCCAAAAGGAGTTACAACTTGATTAGAATACACTCTTCTGGAGTTAGTAGATAACTACATAGACATCTAGATACAACTAAATAGTCATTTATCATTATCTATAATTTTACAACAAGGAGAATATATTAATAGGGAAAAAATCACATTGAAGAAAGAAAAAAATATTTAATCTTGACTCTACAGTTTGTTGAAGAAAAAAAGAAGAGAGAAATGTTGCATACAGAAAAAAATTCAGGGAATGAAATAATTTTTATTTTTTTTCAAAATCTTTCAAAATCTTAGGGGTGAATGGGAGAGAAATTGTGATATTGTTTATTTATACATTGTGCTTTAAAGTTAGTACATATAAAATTATCTATAAAGTCATTAAAAGTCATCGATATTTTGAATACCCTTGAATTTCGTAGGATTTTAAAATATCTAAATTAAATATCGCATGACTTTATAAGATTTTTTAAAAGTCTTTACAAATCCATATTGAATATCCCAAAACTTTTATGGAATTTAAAAACTCTAAATTGAATACTCCTAGACTTTTAAAATCTATAAAAATTTTTAAAAGTCTTATCAAGTCTTAATTGAATACACCCTCTTTAATTGAATACACCCCCCTAAGTTAATTAATTGGAACCATTAATTGTGGCCTAGCACAGATCTAGTAAGACTATAATTATGGTTAACTTGACCTATAAATATTTAGCTATATAAGCAAAGTCCTAAATATTTAGCTATTTAATTGGGTTAAGAATTAATGAAATCCTAAAGTGATTGAATTCAACCTTAGCTATATAAGCAAAGTCCGAAGTGGATTTTGTCAAAGCGATAAAGATAAAGAGTCCAAAGTGGACTCTGCCATAAGCGATTTTATGGTTCATTATTGAACCAACCTCATGACTTCGTGTAATTTTCTAATGCAACCCGCAATAACAAGCATAAGAAAGGAAGAAAGAAATCCTATTCCCAAACAAAGCATAATTAGACCAAATTTACGTACATGTTCAAATCGTTGGAGATTATTTTCAAGATTTAGAGGAGAAGAAGGGGGTGTTTTTCCAAGAGAAGAAAAAAAAAAGAAAAGGGAAAAAAAAAATGTTATTCTTGTATACTATGTATTCTTCGTAATACTCACTCTTCTTTTACCAACTCTCTAGTTAACGCAAACTAGAAATTGTGGCAAATGGATTGGTGGGGTCAATGTCCTCTGATAGTTGAAATTAATAAAGTAGAAGAGAAGTAACATTGCTGATTTTTTTTTTTATGTTTTACGTAGGAATTAGGATTTTTCGAATGGTTTAGTATGTTTGTATTATGTTTAAAGTTAATTATACTCATAGTTTTTATTCTTTCAATTTTGTAACAATATCATTTACATTCAATTTTATTCGCAGATATCGTCTTTATTCTTTCATTTATTCGCACATATGGTCTCCAAATGATTTTTTTGACACTTTTGCCTCTGACTTCAAAATAAATTAAAATAAGAAAATACAATAAAAAATTACAATTGAGACCATAACCTTTTCAAAAGTACAAATAAATCCTGAACCTTTTATTATTATTTTTTTAATAAATTCTTACTTAAAATAATAAAAAAAAATGTGTCATCAAGTTTCAAACCTTCTAATTATGTTTATCAAAAGGATCTTTGGGGGTAAATTCAACCAATGGCCACTCAACTTTCAACTGATTTCTATTTAGCCACTGAACTTGAAAAAGTATCTCAATGACCACCCAACTTTCAACTAAGTTTCTCATATATCACCCGTTACTCATTCACTTACAATACCTAACGAAATATTCTACGTGACAAACGATCTTCCGGCAGAGTGTAGTGATAATGTTATCAACAAAAATGCACTCCTCAAACACACCTAATTCGCATGAATTTGGTTGAAAAAAATTAAAAGCGTTTTCAATTTCTTTGAAATATGGCGTATTTGAGTAGTGCACTTTTATTAATTGAGAGATATTTAATAATATTACTATGCTATATTAAAGAAATATGGTGTATTTGAGTAACGCACTTTTACTAATTAAGAGAGATTTAATAATATTACTATGCTATATTGAAAGTACTTTTGTCACGTAGGATATTTCGTCAGGTGTTACAAGCGAATGAATAACGGATGATATATGAGAAATTTAGTTGAAATTTGGATGGCCATTGAGATACCTTTTAAAATTTGGTAGCTAAATAGAAACCAGTTGAAAGTTGGGTGGCTATTGAGATACCTTTTAAAGTTCAGTGTTTAAGTGAAAACTCAACTAAAGTTCAATGGCCATTGATTGAATTTACCCGGATCTTTAGAGTCTGGTCAGATTTCGTCCAGAGGTCGTTAATTAACAAAAGTCAAGATCGTAACCTAAATTTAACTAATTTAACAAAAACAATATAGTTTATTTACATTCTATTATTTAAAATAATTAAAAAAAATAACATAAAATGATCATCTTCTCCAAACAACACTAACCCCAACCCTAACCCCAACATGAGCAACTGGGGAAGAGAAATCCCCTCCGGTTGCATCTAGCCCAAATCTCAACAGTTTGGCAGGAAAATCGGTGAGGGCGAGGGCGGGGGCGAGGGAAATCACCCCATTTGCTCTTGTTGGGGATGGGGAAGAATACTCCTTTTGGTTTTTTTATTTTTTTTTTAAATTTCTAAAAATAAAAAATTTATGATTTATTTATACTTTTATAAAGGATAGGCACTTCAAATGTTATTTTTTCATTTTATTTTCTCTTTAATTTATTCAAGTTAGAGGTAAAATTTGTCCCAAAAAAATTATTTGGGGACTATTTGTACAAATAAATGAGAAGATGTAGATCATATACGCGAATAAAATTGAATGAAGATGATGTTGTTACAAAATTGAAAGAATAAAGACTGTAAGTGTAATTAACCCTTATGTTTATGCTGTCTTTGCCTTTAAATATTGATCATGTTAGTTTTGCAATTAAGAGTTATGTGTATGCAAAAGTTGCATACTACTTAGTGCATGCTTGATGATATTTTAAAATTATTTTTTAAGTACTTATAAGTTGTAAATCTTATAGAATATATAAATAATATATGAGTAATAAATTATGATTCCTATAAAATATGTAGATAAAAATATATTTGACCAGCTTACATTAAACAAGCTGTTAATAATGCATGTCATGAGAATTGTTAATTGCATTGTCATCAAATTTGTACACAAGATCATTCATTATAAGAATGTTTCTGCAAAAAAGTTTATTTTTTGTACATCAATTCAGGAATTTAATTGTCGAACACTCTGTATTAAATAAATGACTAGAATTCTATAATTTGTATTTTCAAAATGTGTTCAAGAAATGCTTGCGTTTTAGGGCTTATTCGGTAGAGTTTTTTTGGTTACTTTTTGACTTTTTAAATTTTTTTGTAGTGTAAAAAGGGTTGAAAAGTCAAAAATTATAGGCAAAAAAATAAGTTTTTTTGGAGAAAATGGCAACTGAACAAGCACTTAGCACATATTTGGTAGTTGAAATTATTTTTTAAGTGTTTATAAGTTGTGAGTCCTATTGAATATTATGTGGATAATAAGTCGATAGTAAGTTGTAGAACTTATAAAATGTGAGTATGTTTAACTATTTTAAATTGTAATTTAAACTTTGACAAATATATGCTTAGAAGTTTTCAGGGGGAGTAGGGGAAGGGGCGGTAATGGAAGATGGATAATTATTTTTTCTCCTCGTTTTATTTATTATTAGAATTAAGTGTTTGCTATCTATATGCTTAAAACAAAATGTAATATAAGGGCAATTTGGACGGTACCCACCATCTTGGAGATGAAAATTCATTAAGAGCAATAAGTTAGGGACTTCCACTGCTATTTTGCCTATTCCTTTACTTTAAAGCAATCACGTGTCACTCGACTGTTCTATCAAAATTAATAGGGAAAATTAGGACTGGACCCTCCAAATTTTTAGATAATGTGATTTTGGATCCTCAATTTTTAAAAGTGAAGTTTAAAATTTTTAACTTATTTAAATTTATGAATCTAGATCGAGACGTGGCGGAAACTATTCGTTAAAATCAAACACAACTTTTATGTGATTTAAAGTTAAGTTAACAATTTTGTCTTCTAACTTTATGTCTCGTAAAAATTGTATACAATTTTAATATTTACAAATACAATTTTTATCACATAGGGAGTTAGATTTATAGATTTAAATGAATTTAGGACCTAACACTTCACTTTTGAAAAATGAAAATCCAAAATCCAATTTCTGAAACGTAAAGAACCTCAACCCTAATTTTTCCAAAATAATAAGCACATAAATATCCCATTCTCTCTCACACACAAACGCACTTACAATGTCATAATAATAACTGAAAAGTCGTGGGGCCCACTCCTCAAAGTCATACCTATCCTACCATCTCACCCGTTAAATCTTTTCATCCAACGGTGGTAAATAATGTGGCCCAGTAGTAGTGGTTACCTTCTCTTTCGCGCGCACATAAACCCTAGGCCCGAGCACCACTCAGCAGCCACTCTGATCGCCGTAAAGCCAGGAATAAAAAAAAGAAAACACAAAAAATGGAGAAAATTCATCCTTATGATTAACAGAATATCAACTGACGGAAAAAGGGATCTTCTTGTTATATTTGGTGTCAGGTACTCTTTTTTTATTTTTTATTCTAATGCGCTTTATTTTTTTTGTTAGATTTAACTTTTGAAAGATTAAAGATTGAGTTTTTAATGAGATGACGAGGGTAATCATTAGATGTGTTTTTTTTTTTTTTCCAATCTTTGCTTACTTCTGACAGATTTCTGGGAAATGAGGTAAAAATATCTGGGTGTTTGGTGGGTCCTAGTTGAACCGATTCGACTGAGTTCGGGACATGGTTTTGGTGGGGAGGACAGTGCAGAAAGCGGGTTAATGTTTGCATGCTTGGAATGGGAACTTGAGTGGGTTCGATATGGCTGAGTTGAAGCGCCTAGTAGACGGAGTTGGGATAGAGTAAGTGTCCGAGTTTGGTGGCGCGTGATCCAATTTTCGGTTGGTGTGACCTTGAGTCGAAAAGGGCTCCTGAGTAGTCTAGTTTGACTGACTTGTTTCTTTGTAACGAGTCTTGGAGTTTGGTTGTGAACTACTATGAGTTCAACTCGATTGCCGAGTTGTTTGGTATCCGTTTAAGACTGAGCTTGAGTTATCTACTGATTAGAATCGGTCTGTAACTGCTTTTTTTCTTGAATTTTTTTCAGTCAATTGAATTTGAATGCCTATACAGTTAGACAAAAAGGAAAAAATGTGTCTTGAGTGCCTATAATCTTCCCAGCTGGGTGGCTTCCGCATTCGACAAACTTTTGGCCTTTTTGGCTGTGTAAATAGAAAGGGGAAGGCGAAGATTGATTTAACAGCTTTGATTCGTAGCAGGAAAAGCAAGCCAATGCCTTTAGTGGGGATGAGAAGGATTACAAGGGTGTTTGGAGCAAGAGTATTGCGGTCTGGAAGGCAACTGTGGACGGAACTGCATGAAGACAAGAAATACACTAGAGCAATCGATAGGGGAAATGAGGTTCTAGATAATTGCTGGGACGGTGTACAGGATGCTGGCAACCATTGCAAGGATAGGTGGCTTGAAAATGAAAGTGATGCTCCCTTGGAAATAGTTGCTGAACATAAAATAGAACAATGCGTAGTAGAGGGTGTAATGGAGGTGGAAAGCGCTGACAGGATATATGGAAATGTGTATAGGAGAAAAAGGAAGAGAATGGAGTCGAAAAGTACTAACCTTATGGAGGATAAGAGGTTTGAGAAGCAGTATGTGAGGAGCCGGTGGAGGAAAAGATGTAGACCTACTGAACTATATGTAACGTGTGGAGAGTTACGGGATTTGGCTAGTTTGGGTACAGAGCTTTGTATTGTTGCCAGTGAGTCTTCCTTTGATAGTGGTTACCGGATTGCATGCTTCTTGAATTCCGTACTGAAGTATATCAGTCGGGCTTGGATTGAATTAGAGCAGCTCTTTGCATTCATGCATTCAGAGCCAATATTTAGCGCTTATTCTTCATGCGGTGTTCTCTTTCTGCAGGTAAATTTTCTGTTTTTTGCAAGTTAAATATTTGTTTGATTGCTGGTCAATGGACATGAAAATTAAAAGTTTCCACTTTTGTCAATTAGTTCAGCTGGTCTCTTGACAGCTTGTAAATGTCAAACTAAGAAATTTACCGAAGTAGTGTACTTGTGCTATAAAGAAGAATGAGGTAAATTGGATAAATATCCAGACTTTCTATTGTTATATATATATATATATATATAAATAGAAAGGATCCTTTTTCTGACATAGTTGGAAAGTCCTATAACTTAAGAAATTCATGGATTTTGGAAAAGGGGAAGACCTTTTTCAATATTCTTTGATTTCAAAGGGACATCATCAATTGTTTAAAAATGGAATAAAAAATTAAGGAAAAGATGGCTATTTGAATCGAGCCGATGACCATCACATTACAAATCCAATTGGTAACTCAAATTTAAATTGATCCTGTATATTATAATTATTTATTGTGTATATATTGGTGGAGGAACTTTGCTTCATTTAGGAGAAATCTATGTTAAGGATTCGTCGAGAATGGTCTCCAATAACTGATTCTATTTATCTTATTTGGATTCTATTTGATTTTTATTTATTTTTATTTCTTCTTGTTTCAGGATTCTACTTCCATCAAGAAACCTGGTATTTGCACAATATCAGGGTCCAGGTCTTTCTTACCAGTGTTTAACGTGGATTTTTCTGCAATTCCCTTTTGCTTTATGCTCTTGCATTCAAGCATATATCTTAGATATGCGCACGTTTCTTGTGTGTTTGTGACACATTCATTGGGTGTGAACGAGGATGTTGGGAAAGTGAAAGATGTAGCAGATGATGAAGAACACTCGTCTCAAACTCCTTCTGGGAGAGACAAACCTGACTGTGGCATTCTATCATTCCAAATTCCTGCTGGCAGAGTTCAATCTGATTGCAACAAGGTAGCATCAGGGATTGATGATTCCGGCGTGAGGGAGATGTCACATTCAGCTGTTGGATTCCCTAAATCTCCTATTCGAAATATGCACTTGAGAAATGGTCGCAATATTCGGACTTCTCAACGGTGTAAGAGAGGTAGACCACCTTCATCTTTTCGGACAAAAAAAGCCGATGGATCTTTAGTTTCTGATTTTCTTAGGTGTAGACATGATGGCAGCCATTCGACTCCTGTAGGACCTACTCGTGTGCTAAGGACTTCTTTCAGGAGGAGTTGCACTGCAAACATCAAAGAGCTAAAATCTACCCTGGGGGGTGTGACACAGGACATGAGTGCTACTATCTGTTCTGCTAATATATTGATTATTGAAATGGACAAGTGTTACAGGGAAGAAGGAGCCTCCGTCACATTAGAACTAGCTGCTTCTAAGCAATGGTTTCTTGCAATTACGACGGATGGGATTAGGCGATACAGCATCAAACCAGAAAGGGTAATGAGGCCTTCTAGTGGCAACATTTTCACTCATTCCGTAATATGGACCATGGACAGTTGTTGGAAGCTTGAATTTCCTAATAAACAGAACTGGTGGATTTTCAAGGAACTTTACAAGGAATGCTTAGATCGTAATATGCAGGCCCCTGCGGCTAGTGTCATTCCTGTTCCTTGGGTGCATGAAGTATTATTGCCTGTAGATAGCAGCAGTGTACCTTATGTGAGACCTGATTCATACATTACCGTGAAAGAAGATGAGCTAGCCAGGGCTTTGTTAAAGAAGACGAATTATGACATGGATTCTGAAGACGAGGAGTGGCTGAGCAAGTTCAATAACGAGTTCTATGCCGAAAAGGAGATGCATGAACTTGTCACTCCTGAGAATTTTGAGTTGATAATTGATGTACTTGAAAAAGGGTTTTACTGTAATCCAGACGATTATTCTGACGAGAAAGCAGCAGATAATATTTGTGTGGATCTGAAAAGAAGGCAAGTTGTAGAGGTTGTCCGTGATTATTGGATTAAAAAACGGAAGCGAAGATGTTCAGCACTAGTAAGAATTTTCCAGGTAAACAAGAAACTCTTCAGTGAAAGTATTTTCTGTTGGCAAACTATCTCAGTATTCT
Organism: Forsythia viridissima; assembly: GCA_030279155.1. Taxonomy (NCBI): domain Eukaryota; kingdom Viridiplantae; phylum Streptophyta; class Magnoliopsida; order Lamiales; family Oleaceae; genus Forsythia; species Forsythia viridissima. The sequence goes on along the minus strand of CM059033.1, from coordinate 39,320,616 downwards.
TCAATACTTATGCAGGATTTGGATATTACAACGTAAAGTGCTGTGTTGTTGAATTCTCATTGTTGTGTGACTAAATGAACTGAGTTTTCCTTATTGATATGCTTTCTAAAATGTGACAGCAAATAAGTGTCATCTTGAATCTGTGTTTAGACAAAAGGCTTTCTTGGACTTCTCATTCTTAACCCTTTTGCCGTGTTAACGTTTAATGTTTGGTGGTTTTCTTTTGGGTATGTTTTATATTTTTCCTTTTGTTTTTACACTCTCGAACTTTGAAGTATTTAAAGAGGAAAAAGAATAAAATTACATTTCTCTCTTATCTGTCCTGTGTATATTTTTAAGGCCTCGATATATGGTGTTATCTTGCTTTCCCATTGGGTGGATTGATAATTTGAAGTTACAATCAATTCTTCCATTGACAGCTTTACCAACCTAGAAGAACTCTGGTGATTCCAAAGTCTGTTTTACGGAAGAAAAGATCATTCAAACGACAGGGAAGTCAGTTTGAGAGAGGCAGACCACGAACTTTCTTGCAAGGTGCTTGTCCTCAGCAAACTGCCGTTTCTGTAGTTCCAGTTGGATGGGTACCATTATTTAGATTGCTTATGTGTTTACAGGAATTTTCCGAATGAATTTAATGTTATCTGATCAATACATACTTGTTTAATATGACTATATATTGAGACCTACATTATAGGTTGACTGATATTCACTTATATCAAAGAAAAATAACTTAGGCGCCAGCCTATTAGCATCTAAAGATAGACACTTATGCAGAGCAATGTTGTTCATTCATTTACATTATATTTGTAATGGTATTAGCGGCAGCCTTTTAAAATTTTGATGTAAAAATAATTTCTCCAATATGCACCTAAGTTCATGGTAATGCCATGAAAAAGAAGTAAATTTGTCTGGTCAGAAGTTAATGTTTCTTAAATGATCTTGATAACTCGGAGCAATTCGCAGTAGGCTCCGAGTTGTACACTGTATGTATAGTTAGGGCAAGTTCTTCTTGCTTGAAAAATTGGCTGACAAATATTCGTAGAAATCTGTTGTCAGGCCACTAAAATTTTGATTATTTTAGATTTTCAAGAAATCTGAGTGTCCTATATGGTGTAATATTGTTAATTATAATGAATCTGGATTTTTGCAGCAATGTCAGTTGAACGAGATGCCTTGGAACAACAAAATAAGTTCCTTAAAGTGCAAGAAGCTAAAGCTGCAGCAAACAAATCAGAAGAGTTGGCTGTTGTAAAGCGTCAAAGAGCTCAGTTTCTTATGGCAAATGCCGACTTAGCTACTTACAAAGCAATGGCTGCTGTGCGTATGGCTGAAGCAGCAAAAATTCATGAGCACCCGGGTACAATCTAATCCTTACTTCTTGGTCGAATGATTGTCTAGCGTGCGATTCTTATTTCAACTATGATGGCCAAATTTTTTGGAGCAACAGAAGGGATTACAGCTTTATGGCTGTTAATTTTGAAGCCATGGGAGATTTATATTGTGAAGAATTAATGTAATTTTGTATAGATTTTGATTGGATGTACATTTGTATCAATTATCACTGGATAATCAGATATGTACGAAGTGGTTTGGTTAATTTTTTTAAAAGAGAGAAGCAGAAAAATATAGAAAAAATTAATGATAGATGACGAGCCTTTTATTTAGGACTTGATATCCATGTTTTACACTGTAATTTATGTGCATTTTACTGTTCAGCAAATGTTTAGGAAAATGAGGGAAATACCGCAGAAGACTCGTTAAATTTTGGTAGATTTTTAATTTTTCACACCTCAATGGACAACGGTTTAGATGGCAAAAACTGGATTGGATGGGACACCTATAGTCGGGCACATCCTTGTTTCTGAGGGTGAGGGGGCAGGAGTAGAGGTGTCAATTTGGGTCGGTCTTTCGATGAAGTCTGGTGACGGCTTGTATTAGAAAATGTCTAGCCCATGGCAGGTTGCGGGTCGTGTCAACTCACACAAAATTTGAACGCAAACTCAGTCTACCTGTTGGCTCATCTCGGTCAAGCCTATGTGATCTGCAGTTCGGTCTATCTGAATAAAAAAATAATTTTTTTAATTACTAATTTATTTTACTTCAAAAAAATATTTTGATTTATAGAAAAAATATGTTAAATTACTAAATAAAAAATAAATAAAAATGATAAATTTACATTTATTATTTATGACAAAATTTTTTATATAGAATTTATATCTTATTTTACATTTTGTGAATTTAAATATAACGTAAACAAATAACAACTAAATGTATCACTATAGTTAAAGTATATCTCAATTAGGTTGGCACGTACATAACTAACATTTATTTGCATATTTATAATTTAAGTGCATCTCAACTAAGTTGTTTAAGTGCATCTTAACTAAGTTGACACTTACTTAACTATAATTCAATTGTTAAAAATTATATATTATTTGCAAATTAATCTTCAATAACTACTAGATTTTTAAAGTTTTCAGCAATATCGTCAGGAATTTTATCTAGCGTCATTATATATGTGAATGGTCAATCTTTCATGTATATGAGAGCTTCCAAAATATATTCTTTAAATCTTTTCTTTCGACCAATACACTGTTACCTACATTAAAAACAGACTCATATGCCACTGTTGATACTAGAATTGTTAGTAGATCTTGTGCCATTTTTTATAATACAGTTCCTCTCATTTAATTTCCATTATCGTAAGATATCTAAATTGTCTATTTCATCATGATGTAATAAACTATAATGATCAAATTGATAATATCTTTATAAATTGGCAGGTGTGTTGTTTGTACTAACAACATTACGTTACTTAGCTATTATAGAGAAAAAAAAAATTTATATTTAGAAGTTGTATTAGAGTTTATAGAAGTACAAAAATTTTCATTATTACCATATTTAATAAATTAGTAGTTATACATTTTATTAATAAAAATTTTCAATTGTCGATTTGTGATATTTATGTTAAAAGTTAATATTTCAGAAAATGATTCTAAAGTATAATAAACTTTAAATAATTTAATGCGAAGATCAATTACAGCTGTCACTGCAAAATTAGTGGTATGTTTTTATAATATTTTTGAAACATTTCCTTCATCGATAAAATAATTTGAAAGAAAAATTGATTGTTTTAAAACTTGAAAATTGGCTAGCAATTTCTACCAAGTATAAAAGTACAAGATTACTAGTTGGGTAATATATTTTTGAACTAACATTTGTTGTCTTATAGAAAAGTTTCAAAAATTTCTTAACTTTAAATGCACGTTCTCAATCCAAATTATCTATATAAAATTGATTGTGCTTTGAATTAAGAATGCATTAATAGCATTAGCAAGTCAAAACACGATTTTAACATAAGAAATAGTTCTATTTATTTGGAATATCATCAACAAATTTTCTTTTTCTCAATCCAAAATTTTTGTTGTCTAGAATCTGAATAAGAAATATAATTAATAGATTCTCTAATTATACGTATTTGTGGGTTTATTGATTTCAGACCATCTTGCACAACTAAATTATATATATCACAAACACAGCATATGAAATAATTTAGAATCAAATAGGGGTTTAACTGTTCTAATTAAAAGTTCAATGTATTCAGACTTGCATTATCAAAAGTAATACTAAATAATTTGTTTAACACATCAAACTCATTAAATACTTGTAATAAACTTTCACACAAATTTACTCCATTATTTGGATATTCAAGTAAACGAAAAACTATTATTCTCTTGTGCAGTAACTAATTACTATCAATAAAATGTGATGTAACACAAGCAAACCCATTGTAATTACGTCCAGACCAATAATCAGACGTGAAACACATGATTCCATCAATATTTGTAAGCTCATTTTTTAATTTTTCAGCTTTGTATGAAATAATTTTAGACAATCAGAACGAGCAGTATTTCTACTTACACTCCTGTAAGAGGGTTGGACATATTTTGTATGAATTCTTCAAAATACATAGCTTCTGCAAAAGTGAATGACATCTCACTTGCTGAAATAAATTTTAACATTCCAACTCTCATTCGTCCCTGCGAATAAGTAAAATTAGAAAAAATCACAGATTCACTAGCATTAGTAAATGAAGTAATTTGAGCGTGTCTCGGTTCTAAATGTCCTGTTTCATTTAGATGTTTGTCTTTGTGTCTCCGTAGCGTGTCGGTGTCTTGACCACTTATCCACAAATAAGCATTTCTGTGAATATTGCATACTGCTGTACCATTGTTTTTATTAGCTGTAAAAAATTGCCACCCATCTGATATTTGTTTGTTTTTTCTTGAATTTTTAGATGATCTGACATCTACAACATGATCATCTTCTAAATTTATTAGAGATCAACAATCATGTAAATTAATATTTCTAGAAAAAAAATCATGGAAATCCATAACATAGTAGTACAAACTTTAGAAAAGAGAAATAATTAATTAAGTAGTGAAAATGAAGTAGTTCAAAATTTGTATTTGATAAAAAATATACTGCAGTAGAATGTGAAATAATGAATGTTTAAGACTAAGAGCTTCAAAAAATTTCAAAGTTATTTGATAATATGTAAGCGAAATCACAGAGAGAGGTGGAGAATTATATTTGTGTAGTTAATTGTTGTGTTGTTCAAATATATAGATGAAAAAAATTAATATGTTACATACAAAGATACACTACACACAATCTTCCGCACAAATTCAAAATTTGAAATTGTGTGTAAGTGTGATAGAACAACATACTTATACAATTTTTTTCTTTATTTTTTATTACTTTTTTTATCTTTTTCCCCTTATTTGTTGCATGCCTGCATTTGTAGGCATGCCGCATGCAGCAGGACCTGCAGCAACATGGACGTAGTAATCTCTACTGCTGTTGACCACATCAATCAATGACAGAGAGTCATTGAACGGCTCTTTGCCATAAATTTTTAAATTAAACGGGCCAACGGTTAACCGCCGGCCTGGTAGACAATGAACCGCCAAATCTTGCGGTTCACCCTCTAACGACTTGTGAACTGCCCGTTCGTTCACAGCCCGGCCCGTAGTTGCGGGACTCCACGGGTGGGCAGATGTCTTTGACACCTATAAATTTGACCCTCTACATTGCTCTTTTCACCTTACAATTTCGACCCCAAAATTCCAAGATTTTCCCCGTTTTTTCCTCTCCAATTTCGGCCTCTCTTTCTCCCTCTCTCACTCTCGAACTTTTCTCCAAAATTTCTCCCTACCATTTTAGCTTGCCACTCCCCATTCCCCCCTCTCTCATCCTGGACTTTCCCTTTCTTCTTTTATTTTTACCAAAACACTCAAACAAGATACACACTCTTATACACAAATATCTCATTTCTTCTTTCCCTTCCATTTTTGACCATCTCTCTCTCTCTCTCTCTCTCTCTCTCTCTCTCTCTCTATCTCTAGTTGTTGCTTCCTTCACAAATCACAGAAAACACTACATAATATATACACACAGAATTCACTCAAAATCTTCTATCTCACAGACTCTTTCTTTCTCTCTTCCCCATAACTCCATTAGTTTCATTTCCACCAAGTTTAATTTATAGCAAATCTAACCACCATTTTCTTCTTACAGATCACAAAATCTACCATTCAATTCAAAAATTCATTGAGCATTGTATGATTTAAATTTAAGAGTGATTCTAATTGAAAAACATCCCTTTATGAGTTATATATCACCTAGACTTGAAATCACATTATTTTGAGGCCCATAGAATTAGTTATGATACTTTTGGTAATCTACATCGTGTTGTACTAGAGAACACAAAATTATTTTAACATTCCGATTATTACATACAGGAGCTAATTTTTAAACAAGATGAACTTGTAGGAGCTTTCTACTTGTTGTATAAATTTTATATTTTTCCGAAGTTGTTACCTATTTTAATAATTTTGGAAAAATTTATGCCCGAACCGAAAATCTACTTTCATGTTGCAATCTAAAATTTCAGTATCAACCCTAACTCCTTTCTTTATTCTAAATCGTTTCTCCTTCGAAGGATTTTATAAAATAAAATAGAAAAATCATTCATCAACACACGACACTCGTACACACACTTCTCCAAACACAAATTTTAAAGCAAACAAAAGGCAAGTGGTCGCTGGAAATTTTGAGAAAGTGGTGCTGTACATACTACACATGTTGGGTCAAACTATAGAAAATTTTGAAATCTTTTGAGGTACTATATTCTCCCGCATGCATGTTGTTTATGCTTTCGAAAATTTTATATGCTAGCATGTGCGTACATGTTACTTGCTTATGAAGCACATATTTATATGATATGTTTAGAAAATATTGTTTAATTACTTTACTAAGAATATTAATGCTCCTTTTTGGAGTTAAGACTTTTTGTAGTTGAAGGTAATCCACTAGAAAGAAAAGCAGGCCGACTATTGATTATCGATTTACTTAGAATTGAAGGCATCTAGCATGTTATGTTATGGTTGGTATATAATTGTCTCATTAGCGTGTGCATATACTACTGAGTATTTCTTTGAAATGCTCACCCCCAAATTAACATTTCAGATAAAGGAGTCGTCGGTGGCATGACATCAAGTGGCAGTGACTAATATTTTTTATAGGTTATATCGTATGAATTAAGACGATTTGATGTGTTAAAATATATGTTTCGTAAATGTTGTTCAAGTGTTTGGAAGTTTAAAGAAGATGATTATTTTGTAAATATTTTAAATGTTGAGGTTTGGTGCTATGGTATTTACTATTTTGTAATGAAAATTTATCATTATTTCGATGAAGTGAAAAGTGCGGTGGCGCCGCTGGTGTGTTTTGGGTGGGGGAGGGAAATTGGAGAAAAAGATATTTTAATTTTTTTAATTCATTTTCTTATTTATTATTTTCATCTTTTTTTCTTTTGTTATTTTTTTTTGTTGGACTTAGGTGCTAGGATTAGGAAGTTTAGAACCTTATGATACATTTTTGAGAGGTTTGAGACATCTGCTGCAAATTTCCCTTTTATTTTTATTTTTTGTTGATTTAGTTTATTTAAATTGGAGGAAAAAATTGTCATAAATGACCATCTGCGCAAATTACTGAAAGTTTGGAGATGAAAGGTGCAAATAAAATTGAATGAAGATGAAATTGAGACAACCTTCAAAGATTTGGGACACTGAGTGTAATCTACACTTGTTTTTGTATTAAACCACGCAGATGACTATTATATTAATGACTCTGTTACTTGTTGGAGAATTGAAATAAAATTCTTTTAAACTTATAACAATAATTTTTTTGGGTTTAAATCAAATTTATGATTTGGGCTTTCATTTCTTACGTGGGCCATGCAAGACTCATCTTTTAACTAGGCTAAACATACAAATTATGAAATAAATTAAATTCTGGGACCTTACATGTATGCTCCTAAGATTCCTTGATTGTTATGATAGGTTTCGTGCCCCTATCTAGCATCAACCGAAGAGCATGTTTGATATGTTAAATGAAACAAAACATCTCACGCACCTCACTTAATCATTTCGACTTCCATATAATTCAATATAAATTGTTCTCATTTACAACAAAATATCTCCAAATCTTTGGTTAAAATTATAATTTTCAGGTATCTACAACCTTGAATTAAACCTACATATGTGCTAAATATTCCGATGATTAGTATCATTTATACCCTTTTTGATACTCTATATTTGAGTATCATTCTTGTTTTTATTTAAACTTACCTCTCCGATATGTATGCATGTGTGTCATATATTGTAGTATTGTACATTATTTTCATTAATGCTTAATGGGGGAAGATGATTGTTACATTTGTAGACTATTCCTGTCTGCCTTAATCAACATGATCTCTTTAGCATATTTGCTGTATATGGTCATACTCAATGTTAGACATCATTCAAGAGTCATGGACATAATATCCTTCTTTTCGTTCGTATTGGTGTTCATATTCCCGTGTGTGGTCGGATGTAGGCAGGCAAGAAGATTAGACAAGGTTTGTGACATTCATCCTCGTCAGGTCCAAGTTGAATCCGTTGCCGGTTCAAATATGGCATAAAAGGTAGATTTTCATCCTCATCAGGTTGAAGTCCAAGCCGAACTATTGATGATGCATCCTGAAAGATAGATTTCTAGTCTAGTTAATGGCATGGCCGTAGCAGTATTATGATTATAGTCGATCCTTATTTTTTGACGAATACTAAATTGAAATGTTATATTTATAAAATTGTCAAGATTTGATTTGAGATGTTGTAGATATATCTTTTATTGTAATTCAACAATTACCATAGTTAGTTGATTTGTTTCCTTTTTTCATTATTCCTAAGAAAGGAAACTTCCAGTGTATATATATCTTCGTGATTATGTAAAATAGAATATAGAAAACTTTCATCAAACATTATTTTCTTGTTTTCATGGTATCAGAGCATTGATCCCTTTTTAAAAAAAAAAAAATTGATGGAATAAATGGATTAGAACAATGTCTTTCCTACCAACTCAAACACAAAATCTAGTGATAGCCAAGAAATTTCAACGCCTATTAACCACACCATGTCGGCTATAACTATAGACCCATCAGATCCTCTTTTCATTCATACATCTGATTATCCAGGGATGACTCTAGTTCCAAAAGTTTTAGATAGAACCAATTACGCTATGTGGAGATGGTCGATGTTGGTGAGTCTCAGTGCCAAAAACAAACCAAGGTTCATCCAAGGAACCATCCCAACATCAAATGAAATTTATCCACGGCATCAAGCATGGAAACGTTGCAACGATATGGTTCTCTCCTGGATATTCAATTCACTAAGCCAAGACCTTGCCAACAGTGTTATCTATGTGGAGACACCTTCTGAAATTTGGACAGATCTGCAGGAACGCTTTTCACAAGGTGATTTTTCACATTCCATCAAACTCAACGATCCATTGTTGAGTTAAAACAAAACCAGGATTCCATTTTTACCTACTATACAAAGATAAAAACTTTGTGGGATGAGTTAAAGTTGTGTACTACGTCTATTCCTTGCACTTGTGGAGGTCTAAAACTTTTGAATGAAAAAGAAGAAAAAATCAGATTGGGGCAATTTATTTTGGGATTGAATGAGTCATATTCTGCTGTAAGAGGACAAATTATGTTGATGTAGCCTTTACCAATAGTCAAAAAGACATATTCTCTTTTCTGTGAAGAAGAAAAGCAGCGAGGACTAGTTGAACATAAGGGAACAGATCAAATTCATGCGATGAATTCCAAGCTTCAATCCAATTCTAAGCTACAAACTAATTCTCATCAGTGGACATCCTCTACCTCAAAATATCAAGGGACCAGGAAGCCACTTTTGTGCACTTACTGTGATGGCACAACTCATACAGTCCAAAAGTGTTACTATTTGATTGGCTTTCCAGTTGGTCACAAGTTTCATGGCAAAAATATCCACCCTCCTAATTGACATCAGAATATTACTGCAAACTAAGCAAGAGCTGAGCCCTCTCATATCACCAAAACAACATTTGGTATGCCTATGCAATTTACTCCTGAAGAATCTTCTCAAATAAAGACCTTCTTCTAAACTGGTAAAAATCTTCCTTCAGCCAATTATACAGGTATATCGTCACATTTTTGCTCCACATTACTTTACAACATTTGAAATCAGATGATTGGATTGTTAATAATGGCGCTACAAATCATATCGCCTTTTCAATAATTAAAGGGACTCATATATTTTCCCAAGTTTTCTTACAGAATGGCTCTCATTCTAAAATAAGTAGTGTTGGTTCTGCTCATCTTTATCACAACTTACATGTTAAAGATGTTCTTTGTGTTCTATCATTCCATGTTAACCTACTTTCTGTCAGTAAACTCACAACTGACCTAAATTGTATAATCCAATTTTCCAACCTTTTCTATATTGAAGGACCTTGCTTCAAAGATGATGATTGGGGAAACAACATGAATGACTATATTATCTTGTGCCACATTCGGATCTGCCTTCAACATCATCACCAGTTACTTATCATGTTTCATCTCCATCTGCTGTCATTTGGCATAACCGGCTGGGACACCCCTCCAAAGCTCCATCTCAAATTTTGTGCAAAACAATTAATTCTTTTACATTTGATTCACAATATTCATGTGAAATTTGTCCTTTAGCAAAACAAACTAGATTATCTTTTTCTCCAAGTTCGATTCAAACTATGTATTCTTTTGATCTTATTCATTGTGATATTTGGGGACCTCATCGTGTATATATGCATATGGGTGCACATTATTTTTTGACTATCGTTGATGATTATACTCGCTTCACATGGATATTTTTTATGAAATTTATATCTGAAACACAAAGTTTGCTTAAATCTTTCATCACATATGTTAATACTCAATTTAATTGTCAAGTTAAATGTGTTCGAAGTGATAATGGTTTAGAATTTGTCTCAATGGAATCTTTTTTTTTTTTTTCCTGATCTTGACATCATGTTTCAAAGCTCCTGTCCTTCAACGCCTCAACAAATGGTGTTGTGGAACGTAAACATCGTCATCTACTCAATGTTGGTCGTGCTTTGTGATTTCATGCTAATCTACCTTTACAATTCTGGGGGTGAAAGTCTACTTATTGCAGCATACCTTATTAATCGCCTTCCAACACCAATCCTCCATCATAAAACTCCATATGAACTTCTGTATGGAAAACCTCCAAATTACACACATTTACGTGTATTTGGTTGTCTTTGATTTGCCGCCAATCTTCAACCCTTAAACAAATTCTCACATTGTGCCCGTCAGTGTATTTTTGTTGGATATCCTACCGGACAAAAAGCTTACCGATTGTATGATCTTGCCACTCGTCAATTTTTTTCCACCCATGATGTCATCTTTCATGAAACCATTTTTCCATATTCCACTACCAACTCTGACTCACATTCAAAACCTATGTCTTTTCCTACCATACCATTTTCCACTTCAGACTCCATTCCCTTATCTTCTTCAACTTCAATAAATTCTACATATGATAACAACCCTCCCTTACTCGATACATCTTCTCCATTTCCTTCCGCTGCTCAACCACCATCTCCTGTCCACACATTGTCCCCTTCTCATTCCACTTCTCCTACTCTTATAATTCGTCAGAGTGAGCATCTTCGACAACCGTTTGTGCTACTCTGAGACTTTCATTGTAGCCAATTTAATACATCCTCTTCTACTGCAACTTCAGGCTTGTTATCTTCTTCGTGACTAGGTACTCACTATCCCTTAGCCAAGTTTATTTCTAATAACACATTATCTCCTTCCCATAAATCTTTTGTTAACACTATTCCTAGTACTCTTGAGCCCACTACATATGTAGAGGCAGTTCAGAATCTCAAGTGGCGTGAGGTCATGCAAAATGAGTTAGATGCTCTTGTAAAACAACATATTTGGTCTCTTGTTTCCATTCCCCCTGGGCAGCGAACCATTGGTAGCAAGTGGGTCATTCGTATCAAGTATCACTCTGATGGCATAGTTGAACGCTACAAAGCTCGTTTGGTTGCCAAGGGCTTTACTCATATAGAAGGTTTGGATTATCATGAAACTTTTACCCCTGTTGCCAAGCTAACCACTGTGAGATGTCTTTTTGCTGTAGCTGCTATTCGAAATTGGTCGTTATTTCAAATGGATGTTCATAATGCCTTTCTTCATAGTGACTTGGATGAGGAAGTATACATGACTCCACCACCTGGTCTTTTTCGATAGGGAGAGAAACTTGTATATCGACTACACAAGTCCCTTTATGGTCTTAAATAAGCGCCTAGAAACTGGTTTTCTAAATTCTCAGATGCCATCACAAAGGCTGGCTTTGCTCAATCTCATTCTGATCACTCATTATTTATTCGAATAAATGGTTCATCTCTAACAATGGTTCTCATTTATGTGGATAATATGATCATCACTGGGAATGATGAAAATGATATCCTAGATCTCAAACTTTTTCTCCATCAGCAATTCCATATTAAAGATCTTGGTTACCTAAAGTGCTTTCTTGGTTTGGAAGTGGCAAGATCCAAAGTTGGAATTGTTATATCACAACAAAAATATAATCTGGAAATTCTAGATGGCTTATTTGCACAAATGGTCCCTGACTTTTGCACTTACTGAGGGTTGAGGACCTATCTTTTTATTTTTGGCAGTTTAGCCCCTATTTCAAATGTTTTTGGCAGCAATGGTCCTTTTCAAAAATTTCCATCCAAATGATCGTGAAATTTGACGGTGGAAGTTTTTTTTATTTAAAAAAGGCTTATTTGCACAAATGGTCCCTAACTTTTGTAAGGAAAAATTTGCAGCAAAAATCCCTAATATTTTAGAAAGTGTTAAAAAGTTCCATAACCTTCTAATTCTAACACATATGACCCTAAACTTTTTTGACAATTTTACCCCTAACTTAAATAAATTAAAAATAACTCACAAACCTTTTCAAAAATACAAATAAGTCCTAAATCTTTTTATTTTTTTTACAGATTTACACTTAAAATAATAAAAAGTGTGTCATCGAGTCCCAAAACTTTTAATTTTGTTCACCAAAATGATATTTAAAATGTATTTGATTAAAATCAGATTTTTTAGTAAAAGTGATTGAAAAATTGTGGGACCATAAAATGTGTAGTTAAAATTAATTGTTGACTTTGACTTTAGCTTTTTAACAAAATCAAAATTGAAAACAAACAGGCTCTTAGAGTCTCTACAGATTTTGTCTAGTGGTCTATTAATTAACAAAAAAATTATACCCATGATCAAAATTTGACCAATTTAAAATTTTAATTTATTTTTCATATCAATTACTAGAGGTGGCAAAATGGGTCAGCCTAGATAGCCCGTTCTCTAGATTGGGCTAGTCCAATAAAAAGTTGATCCAATAAAAATTAGGTCAATTTAGTCCAGTACAACTAGCCAACCAGGTTGGCCCGATAATTTTTTTTTTTGCCCAAGTCCCTACCCCACACTTCAAACACCCCACCCTTGGCAGCCACATTTCACGAGGAGGGGATGAGTCGAGTGTTCGAAGTGTGGGGTAGGGACTTGGGCAAAAAAAAAATTATCGGGCCAGCCTGGTTGACTAGTTGTATCAGACTAAATTGACCTAATTTTTATTTAATCAATTTTTTATTGGACCAGCCCAGCCCAGAGACTGGGCTATCTAGACTGGCCCACTGGGCTGGCCCATTTTGCCACCTCTAGTAATTGATATGAAAAATAAATTAAAATTTTAAATTGGTCAAATTTTGATCATGAGAATAATTTTTTTGTTAATTAATAGACCACTGGACAAAATTTGTAGAAACTCTAAGAGTCCGTTTGTTTTCAATTTTGATTTTGTTAAAAAGTTAAAGTCAAAGTCAACAATTAATTTTAACAACACATTTTATGGTTCCACAATTTTTCAATCACTTTTACTAAAAAAATTTGATTTTAATCAAACACATTTTAAATATTATTTTGGTAAACAAAATTAAAAGTTTTGGGACTTGATGACACACTTTTTATTATTTTAAGTGTAAATCTGTAAAAAAAATAAAAAGATTTAGGACTTATTTGTATTTTTGAAAAGGTTTGTGAGTTATTTTTAATTTATTTAAGTTAGGGGTAAAATTGTCAAAAAAGTTTAGGGTCATATGTGTTAGGATTAGAAGGTTATGAGACTTTTCAATACTTTCTAAAATATTCAGGACTTTTGCTGCAAATTTTTCTTTACAAAAGTCAGGGACCATTTGTACAAATAAGCCTTTTTTAAATAAAAAAAATTTCCACCGTCAAATTTCACGTTCATTTGGATGGAAATTGTTAAAAAGGACCATTGCTGCCAAAAACATTTGAAATAGGGGCTAAACTGCCAAAAATGAAAAGATAGGTCCTCAACCTGCAGTAAGTGCAAAAGTCAGGGACCATTTGTGCAAATAAGCCAATTTTAGATAATGTTGGTTTTCTTGGTGTACGACCATTTGAATTTCCAATGGAACAAAACTTAAAGCTCACAAACACTGAATGTGATCTCTTCTTAATCCTGCTCATTATAGAAGATTGATAGGGTGGTTGATTTATCTCACAATTACTAGACCAGACATCATATATTCTGTGAACATTCTAAGTCAATTTATGCATGCACCACGAAAGCCTCATTGGGATGCTGCTCTTCGTATTGTGAGATACTTAAAAGGAAGTCCAGGTCTTGGTTTGTTATTCTCTTCCAATAGTTCTCTAACCTTGAAGGCCTACTGTGATGCCAATTGGGCTAATTGCCCTATGACGAGGAGGTCCACTTCGGGATATTGTGTATTTCTTGGAGACTCCTTAATCTCTTGGAAGATAAAGAAACAAAAGACCGTGTCCAGATCATCCGTAGAATCATAGTACAGATCTATGGTTGCTGCAATCTATGAGCTAACTTGGCTTATATTTTTGTTTAATGACCTCCAAGTCTCGTTTGAACTTGCCAAATTACTCTGTGATAACCAGGCAGCTCTTCATATTGTTGCAAATCCTGTCTATCATGAACGCACTAAGCATATTGAACTTGACTGCCATGTTGTGAAAGAAAAAATTCAAGTAGGTCAGATTGTTATAAAATTTGTCCCATCATCCCTTCAGCTCGCTGATATCTTCACAAAGGCTCTAGGAGGAAATGTCTTCAAAAACTTAATAAGCAAGTTGAACGTGCTTGACATCCATGCTCCAATTTGAGGAGGAGTGTCAAGCTTTGATTTGAGATATTGAATATATCTCTTTTATTGTAATCCAACCATTACCATAGTTAGTTGATTTGTTTCATTTTTTCATTCTTCCTAGGAAAGGAAACTTTCGGTGTATATATATCTTGGTGATTATGTAAAATAGAATACAGAAACTTTCATCAAACATTATTTTCTTGTTTTCAAAAATAAATGTGGATTTGTACTTCAGATCAAACACTTGGCTACAATTTCTACTAGAAATATGATTATAAAAAATCCTTAGTTCCATATATACAACACCAGACATTTATTTCCTTGCGGCATGGAATAAAATGATTCAAAGTAAGATACAGAAACTATGAGATTTTAAAAACCTTGAAAAAGATATAAGACTACAATAGGTTGATGTGAAATGCTGAAACTAAGACTGGATTTTTTATTTTTTATTTATTTTTTGAAGGTCCAACGGGAAGAATCTTAATAAAATATTGCCACAAAACGGGGACAAGAGATAGAATGGAATACTATGAGTCCAACTTTCAGTCACATTACGAGTTACAACAATATAAGCTAATGATGTGAACCCATTGAGGATCGAATCTTGGAACCCATAAAATGTTTGATCTGTACCCCAAGAAAGCTGAAATCTAGTCACAAGAACTTGACCCAATGATTACTTCAATCAAAGAACCATAGTTATGAAAAAGCCACAAAGATTTACGAAATCTTTGATAAGTTTTAGGGTTTGTTCAATTAACAATACGGAACAAAAGTGAATCCTCACTTTAATTAATCTCTCAAAATACTAAACTGTCATTGTTTACAATGAAAATTGCTTAAATAGTAAACATTAAAGAAATCATAATCTAATTTGGAAATAATTAAAAAATTAATAAAAATAAGAGTTCTAAACCAAAAAAGAAACTAAAATAAGCTAAATTTCGAATTTGCCCGAAAATTATGCCTTGCGATTGCATAGGCTTAAATCGTGCGATCGCATGGTTTAATCAAATAATGTTCTGCCTCTGAAATGCCCTTCGTGTGATCGCGGCCTGGTATAACCATGCGATCGCATGATTAATTCTTTCGAATTTTCATGTTTTGACCTCTAACTTTGTTTCATGCTTATTTTGGTACTCCAATCTTCCACTAGACTCCAATATGGTCCTGGATCGCATCATCCCCTTCTTCCTCAAAAGGATTCGACCTCGAATCACTACAGACATCAAAATAAGCATGAAAAACCAATTACCAGGATAAAAAATGAATCGGCAGCCTTTGTTTGCTTTAATTTGATGTAGTTGAAGCTCATTCGTCTCATCTAGATTGATTCTATAAGTAGGTCATTTTGAAAGAATAGCTCCAGGTACAAAGCGAAGGTGATGTGCTATGTCTCTAATAGGTGGTAACCTACTAGACATTTTCTTTAAAGATACGTCATCCAATTTCTGCAGTAAAGAAATAGTCAAACTGGGGAGAGATTGGTTAGTTTTTCATAGTACAATGTGGATTTTTTGTGTACTAGTAAGAGCATCTGTTGAAAATTTTTCTCCTTCATTGTCGTTTCTTGTCTAAATCCTCTACTTTAATTTGGATATGAAGAGCATGCCTCGCAAATAGAATTTCACCATGTACAGGGTACTCTACACCAATATCCTCCAACTCAGACATCTCATCACTATCACTATCCTCCTCAGTCTCCACTTCTCCATTATCACGCAAAATCATTATCCTTTTGTTTGGGCATTGTAATGCAATGTGCCTGGATCCCAAACATTTAAAATATTTGATATCCCTATTCTTAGAAGGTTGGAAATCTGACTTAGATTTATTGTTGTTGGGTACCTCCTCTTTCTCTTTAGGTGGCACGGTTTCCCCCTTTGAAACAGCCCTATTACTCTCATCAATACTATCCCACTTCGGTTTTCAAGGAGAGTTAGATCCCGAAGAAAATCTAGCTGCCTCTTTTTTTTTTTCAATTGCTTCTCCACCTTCATAGCCATGTGCACCATGTCCTCCAACTCCACATAATGCTGTAATTCAACTATATTGGCTATTTCTCAATTTAACCCATTCAAAAATCTGGCTAGAGTTATGGATGGAAAAAAAGCTCGTGGGCTCGCCGGCTCGGCTCGTAAAAGCTCGGCCCAACTCGGACTCGGGCTCTGATAAGTACGATTGTATACTTATCTTATATCACAAAAATGGACAATTATAAGTTCTTTTGGTTATTTACGGTTTAATTGCATATGTTTTCTTATCAATTTAGGAAATAATCAAAGTCAAGTATAAACGGGATGAAAAGAGAGCAAAATGAAGATAAAGGGACCTAATTGCTAAAGAAATGGAACTTCAGGGACTTGATGTGCAAATACATAGGCGGGAAATTCAAATTCAGAACTAGGATACACCATGCGATCGCATGGTGTTCTCATGGTGCGATCGCAAGGGGAATAAAATTCCAGCAGAATGCAAAACAGCAAAGCCATGCGATCGCAGGTCCTACAACCTTGCGATCGCACAGCCTAATCGTGACAGAATTGTTGCAGAAACCTGATTCAGATAGAATTCTACCAGTCCAATTAACCTCAACAACCAAACACACGTTTGGAGGTCTGAGAGAGCACTATAAAAGGTAGAAGATAGATTTTTCGCGGGAGACGATTTGGGGAGGAACAAGATACAAGGCAAAAACGAAGATCAAGGCGCGAAATCGAAGATCATCAAGCCGAGATTACAGGTTTTATTTTTACTTTTTGTTTTCCTTTCTCCGGACCATGATGAATTCAGTTCTTTCGGTAATTGAAGAAATCATGTCCGGCTAATTTCTTTATCTAGGATGAACGATGAAACCTCACGTTTTGATTAATTAAGCAGTTTTTCCCTTTTTAGTAATTTCTTGCCGTGGATTGATTATTCTTTATTCAGTTTCTTTATTATTTTAATGCTTGCGCATCATTAGAATATATTGTGATCTGTATTGAAGTCGAGAGATTCAATATAGATTTAGCACGTGGTATTGAATAACATAGGGTCCAATAATAGATAGAGATTACTATTATGCCTTATGAAATCCATTTAGGCGATTTTGAGATTTTAATGCATGTGCTTATGCTCGAAGCTTAATTAGAGATAATGAAGTTCGCATAACATATAGATTTGATTGACCATCGAGAGAGGCTTTCGATTAATTTAGGAACGCCGATTTTCAGTCCAAGGTAATTAAAAGCTAAAAAGTGGTTAACAGATAATTGAGCAGAATGTGGCGGTGGATTCGTGAATCCTAGTATTGTTAAACTTTAATTCGTTCTCATATTCCAAAGTTGTTTTTTTTATTGTGAATTTCAATTTAATCAAGATAGTTAAGTAGTTTAGAATCTTAAGACACAAAAATTGAATCTGTGTTAATTTCCATTGTTAAAATTTGAGCTGTGAAATTAATTGGTAATTTAGTATCTAGTCCTCGTGGGTTCGACACTTTATTTCATCATTATATTACTTGTCCACGATCCGTCCACTTGCGGGATATATATCGCACAACAAGTTTTTGGCGCCGTTGCCGGGGACTAGTTTTATTAATTGCTACGTTAATTTATAATTTGGCTTTTAACAATTCTTTTTAGTTTTATTTAGTTTTATCTTTATTTTCGATTCATCGTGATACTGCTGAATTTTATCTGTTTTCTAACTTTTCAGGTGTTAAGTGTGTATGCGCCGTACAAAAGATCTTGATCTTTTTGATTTAGATCCAGAAATTGAACGGAGCTTTCACCGACGACAACGAGAAAAAAGAGAAAAGAAGCAACAGCAGCAAGCCACAATGGAGGATAACCGAATCCAGAATCCGTTGCAAGCAGATGGCCGACACAATCAGGCACCAATAGCTCGACCTGTTGAAGTTAATGAGAGGGACATTCTTATGGGTGAATATATGATGCCACCGATAGTCGAAAATCAGTCCAGTATTATATATCCGCCTTATGGACACGACAACTTCCAGTTGAGGCCAGATGTGATCAACTTGTTCTCGAACAGTTTGCCTTTCTACGGGATGATAGATGAAAACCCTCATTACCACATTTCTCGCTTTGATGAAATCTGTGGCAATTTCAAATACCAAGGCGTCAACGAAGAGGCACTGAAGATGAGGCTTTTTCCACACACGCTGAAGGATAAAGCTCGAGAATGGTTAGATTCACTACCGCCTGGGAACATCACAACTTGGGGTGATCTGATCCAAAAGTTCACATTGAAGTACTTTCCTCCAGCCAGGGTGAACAGATTGAAGTACGAGATTACCAATTTCCAACAGTCTGAGTTGGAAAACTTTCATGAGGCATGGGAGAGATTCAAGCAACTGCTCAGGAAGTGTCCAAGCCACGGGTTTCCTTTAGCAGCTCAGAATCACTACTTCTACTCTGGTCTAGTTCCTAGCAGTCGTTCTTTAGTTGATTCTGCAGCAGGTGGCTCTATCCAAAATAGGTCTGCCGGCGATCTCCATGACTTGTTTGAAACAATGAGCGAACAATTTGTAATGTGGCCAGACAGAGGGGTACAAAGGAAAGCAGCAGCAGCAGGGGTACATGAGGTAGACTCAAATTCGCTTGTACTGGCAAAGATCGATGCATTGGCCATGCAGATGGAGACGATGAAATATTCAGCCAATATGGTTCAGATGTCTCCACCAATCTGTGTGACATGCGGGGCAAACCATCAGTCTTCGGAGTGCCCATTGACAAAGGTTGATATACCTTCTCCTGAGCAAGTTGCATATGCTCAGAATTTTCAGCGTCAGCAGAATAACCCTTATTCACAGACATACAATCCAGGATGGAGAAATCATCCAAACTTCTCCTATGGCAACAACCAGAATATCCAGAATCCGCCAATTCAAGGGAGACCACAAGAGAAAAAAGGAGGATTGGAAGAAGCTGTCACTGAAATAAAGGAGATGCAGAAAAGACAGGATGCTGCTATCAAGAATATGGAAAATCAGATTGGGCAGTTGGCTAAATTGTTGACTGAGAGACAACCAGGCACATGGCCAAGCAACACCGAAGTCAATCCAAAGGAACAAGTAAATGCAATTACCACGAGGAGCGGTGTTCAGTTACCAGAGATTCATGTGACTAGGCCAGGTGTAGAAAAGGAAACTGTGTCCGACAAAGCGAGAGAAAATAATTTAGATGCAGAAGTTGCACCAGAACAGGACTCTCCACCAGCTTATATTCCACCACCGGCTTACGTCCCTCCAATCCCATTTCCTCAGAGGTTGCGAAAACACAAGCTTGACAAGCAATTCGAGAAATTTCTCGAAGTGTTCAAGAAACTCCAGATCAACATTCCATTTGCTGATGCTCTAGCACAAATGCCGAGTTATGCTAAATTCATGAAGGAAATTCTTTCAAATAAACGGAAGTTGGAAGAGCACGAAACAGTTATGCTTACTGAAGAGTGTAGTGCTATCTTGCAAAACAAGCTACCGCCAAAGTTAAAAGATCCGGGGAGTTTCTCTATTCCTTGTACTGTTGGTAGTTCTTTTTTCGAAAAAGCATTATGTGATTTAGGTGCTAGCATTAACTTGATGCCTTATTCTATTTTCAGGAAACTAGGTCTCGGAGAAGTGAAGCCAACCACAATTTCACTTCAGTTAGCTGATCAGTCAGTAAAACGCCCACGTGGAGTTATTGAAGATATTTTGGTGAAGGTGGACAAGTTCATATTCCCAGCTGACTTCATTATCCTCGATATGGCAGAGGATAGAGATGTGCCACTTATCTTGGGGCGACCATTCTTAGCTACTGGAAGGGCCCTCATTGACGTACAAAAAGGACAGCTGATGTTGAGATTGAATGAGGAGCAGGTCACTTTTGACGTATTCAAAGCAATTCAGTATCCAAGCTCCTTTGACTCATGCTTTCAGATCGATATCATTGATCACGAGGCTGCTAACACATTTGCCTTGGAAAATCCTACAAATCCATGGGAAGCGTGTATTATGCATTCTCAAGATGAAAACTCCGAGTCTCCAGTCCTTGAGGAATGTGCCAGATATTTACAAGGAGCAGAACAGATAGAACGACGGAGTAGATTTATGGATTTGGGTACCACACTTCCTCAGCAGCCTCCCTCAGTCTAAAAAGCACCAATTCTCGAGTTAAAGCAATTACCTTCTCACCTTAGGTATGCTTATCTCGGTGAGTCATCCACCCTTCCAGTCATCATCGCCAACTCTATTGATCAGGATCAGGAGGATAAATTACTCCGAGTCTTGAGAAATTACAAATCAGCCATCGGGTGGACTATAGCAGACATCAGAGGTATCAGCCCATCTTTATGCATGCACAAGATTCTAATGGAAGAGGCTTACAAACCGACAGTGCAACATCAACGCAGACTGAATCCCCATTTGCAAGAAGTAGTCCGAGCTGAAGTGTTGAAACTGCTTGACGCAGGTATTATCTATCCTATTTCAGATAGTACTTGGGTAAGCTCGGTCCAGGTGGTGCCAAAGAAGGGAGGGATCACAGTTGAGAAGAATGATAAAAACGAGCTCATTCCAGTCAGATTGACCACCGGTTGGCGAGTTTGTATTGACTACAGGAAGTTGAATGATGCCACTCGAAAAGACCATTTTCCTCTACCTTTCATTGATCAGATGTTGGAGCGATTGGCAGGTCATTCCCATTATTGCTTTCTTGACGGGTATTCAGGCTACAATCAGATTCATATCGCGCCGGAAGATCAAGAAAAGACTACCTTTACCTGTCCTTATGGCACGTTTGCTTATAGGCGTATGCCATTTGGCCTATGCAACGCCCCAGCCACATTTCAGCGTTGTATGATGTCGATCTTCTCGGATATGGTCGAAAAATTCATTGAAGTTTTCATGGATGATTTTTCAGTTTTTGGATCATCATTCGACGATTGCCTCAAAAACCTGACCTTAGTACTTCAGCGTTGCGAGAAAACCAACTTGGTACTGAATTGGGAAAAATGCCACTTTATGGTCCAAGAAGGCATCGTGTTGGGACACAGGATATCAGAAAAGGGCATTGAGGTCGACAAAGCAAAGATTCAGGTTATAGAGAAACTGCCTCCTCCGACATCAGTTAAAGGAATTCGGTCTTTTCTGGGACATGCGGGTTTCTATAGACGGTTCATACAGGATTTCTCAAAAATAACCAAACTGTTGTGCAGTTTGCTGGAAAAAGATGCCAAATTCGAATTTTCTGTTGACTATCTCAAAGCTTTCAACACTCTCAAAAACAGTCTAATCTCAGCACCTGTCATTGTACCCCCGGATTGGAATCTACCTTTTGAGCTCATGTGTGATGCAAGTGACTTTGCCATTGGGGCAGTTTTGGGGCAACGTAGAGCAAAAGTCATACATACCATCTACTATGCCAGCCGAACTCTTAATGACGCTCAGATGAATTATGCCACTACAGAGAAGAAATTACTAGCTGTAGTATTTGCCTTCGAAAAATTTCGATCTTACCTCATTGGGTCGAAGGTGATAGTGCACACAGACCATGCAGCGTTGAAGTATCTTTTTGCTAAAAAAGATGCAAAGCCAAGACTTATTCGGTGGATCTTACTTCTCCAAGAATTCGACTTGGAGATTAAAGACAAAAAAGGGGTTGAGAACGTGGTAGCCGACCACTTGTCAAGAATCGAGCAGACGGAGGGCAATGAGGAAGGTGAAATAAATGAGAAGTTTCCAGATGAGCAGATTTTTGGGATTGAGCAGTTGGGGATTGCACCGTGGTATGCGGATTATGTGAATTACCTTGCTAGCAATATCATGCCACCGGATTATGATCATCAACGTCGGAAAAAGTTCTTTTCAGAACTTAAACACTATTTTTGGGAAGATCCCATTCTTTACAGAAGGGGAGCTGATCAGGTAATTCGGAGATGCCTACCTGAAGAAGAAATGGAGACTGTCTTGGAGCAATGTCATTCTTCACCATACGGAGGTCATTTCGGGGCTACCAAAACAGCAGCCAAAGTCCTACAATCTGGGTTTTATTGGCCGACTTTATTCAAAGATGCCCACAGTCTGGTAAAAAAATGTGACAGGTGCCAAAGGACGAGAAACATATCTCGGAAGCAAGAAATGCCCCTACGAAGCATTCTAGAGGTTGAACTTTTCGACGTGTGGGGTATTGACTTCATGGGCCCGTTTCCACCATCATTCTCAAATTCTTACATTTTGGTAGCTGTGGATTACGTGTCCAAATGGGTGGAAGCTGTAGCCTTACCGACCAATGATGGCAAGGTGGTGGTAAACTTTCTCAAAAAGAATATATTTACGCGTTTCGGGACTCCTCGGGCAATTATCAGTGACGGGGGAAAGCATTTTTGCAACAGACAGTTCGACACTCTTTTGGCAAAATACGGTGTGAAGCACCGTGTGGCTACTCCATATCATCCACAAACTAGCGGGCAGGTGGAAATCTCCAACCGGGAGTTGAAAAGGATCTTGGAGCTTACGGTGAGTTCATCGAGGAAGGATTGGTCGAGAAAACTAGATGATGCCCTTTGGGCATATCGAACTGCATTCAAAACTCCAATTGGAATGTCACCTTATCGCCTAGTTTTTGGGAAGGCGTGCCATTTATCGGTTGAGTTGGAGCACCGAGCCTACTGGGCATTGAGGAAGTTAAATTTCGACTTGAAAGAAGCCGGTGAGAAAAGACTGCTCCAGTTGAATGAAATGGAGGAATTCAGGTTCGAGGTTCGGCAGGGCAAAAAGTCCTCTTATTCAACTCTCGACTCAAGCTCTTCCCTGGGAAATTGCGTTCAAGGTGGTCCGGACCATTCACGGTGGTGAAAGTCTATCCACATGGAGCGGTGGAGGTGGCTCATGACACGAAGGGCAGGTTCAAAGTGAACGGACAAAGGCTCAAACATTACTTGGAGGGTGATTTTTCGAAAGAAAAGTCATTTACCACGTTGAGCAATCCGGAGTGATCACCGCGACAAAGTCGAGCTATAGACTTTAAACAAGCGCTCAATGGGAGGCAACCCATTTTCTTCCCTTTTATTTACATTTACAGCATAATTTCAGTTTTGGGAGTTCGAGCACGTTTTGCACGTTTTAGGTTTAAAGTTTGGAATAGGTTTTAATTCTTAGATTCAGAGGATTTCATCATCGTCATTTAGCTTATGCACGTTTATAATATCTTACAGTTATGTTTATGTTTAAAAAAAAAAAAAAAAAAAAAAAAAAAAAAAAATTGAAATCAGGTGTTGAACCATGCGATCGCATGGTTCACACACCTGCGATCGCATAGACTGGGCAGATTACATTCTGCCCAGATTTTACCTTGAGTGCGATCGCAATAACTTTAGTCCATGCGATCGCATGGACTATCAGAACAATTAAAAGCCGGGAATCAACTCTCACTCACATTTTGCAACTTTTGAACTTCAAACACCCATTCCTCTTCACTCCTTAATCTTAAACGAAAATCCGAGCGTGGTGGGCATCAAAATTACACAATCCAACATTCATTCACATCCATCTACACGAAAATCAAACGGTAAATTCAAATTTTTTCAAGTTTTTTTTCGGATTTTGATTTAGTTGTACCAAATTCTAGTTTTTTTGCTAAATGTGGAAGGATAGTTTGGTTAATCTAGGCTTGAATTGGTTTGGGTAATATATTTAAATTGGGTTTAGTTGATTTGGTTGAGAAAAAAATTTGGTTTTATTCCATTTCCCCCAATCATTCAAACCTTTGGAATTTACTTTATGCATACTAGGTGTTCGATGATTTGCCTCATCCACGTTTTTGGCCAAATTTGATGTGAACCACACCTTGGGCTAGTCCATTACACTAAAGCAATCATCTAGGGTCATGCAATTTAGCTTGAACACGTGTTTAGGACGAAATTAACCCAAACGTAATCATAGAGCCTGCAGGCTGCCATGGCAGCCCACAGGCATGCCACAGCTGCCTGTTTCCGTTGGCAACTTCGTCCACCATCCGTTTGATCCTAATGACCTCGGAATCATGTGAAATTTGACTATGTGGTAGACCTTATCATGCACTTTCATGTCACACTTGGCCGTTTCACTTTTGCAATCTCCTAGGTATAGTTCTCGATACACGAAATAGCCTTGTCTATCATGTTTTTGTCGAATTTTTACCTAATGTTTCAACATGTTTGGGGGTTCTATCTTGATTCTTATATGTTTTAATACACTTCTAACCTCTTTTTGTTCATTTTGCAGATTATGGCCCCGAAACGACCACCGACTGCCGCCGAAAAGGGGAAAAAGAAGGCTACCGGCGGCACTTCCAAGAGGGCTCGGGTCGATACGGCAGACACCGACGCCCCTCACCTTTATTTATCCGATGAGCATAAAGAGAGGTTCACCAATGCCGTGAGCCAATGGTCCCTTTGGGGGGAGCGAAGAGTGCACTTAGACGACTTTCCTCATTCCGAGCTCTTCAACCTTATTGACGTCTGCCGATGGGCCAAGGTGGCCGATACTCCACATCGAATGTACTCCCAGCTCGTCCATGAGTTCTACACGAACTTCAACCAGGAGATAGATATTCATGGGACAGAGCACTACGGGCAGACTTGGGTCCGGGGCAAATGGATCATGTTCACCCCGAGGGTCATCGACGATTTTTATGGCCTATCTTCTGATGATGTTCACCCTCTACCAGACATTCAGGATATGGGCGAGGTGGCCCGGTTCTTGTATGGTCGAGCAGATGCATGGCCACTGCCCGGGAGGGACTTCGAGCACAGTAAGCTGACAGACTCCCTCCTTATCCTGAACGTATTTGTGAGTCACAATATCGACCCGACTACGCATCGCACCACCATTAATGATGCTAGGGCTCGATTGCTATACCATTTGGGTCACGGGAGGAAGATCGACCTGGGGAGTTACATCTATGACCTGATCAGCTTGCTGGCTTCCCAGACGGACAAGAGGCACACAGCTATCTTCCCCGCGCTGATCAGTGGTATCTGTGCAGCAGCGGGGGTCCCGATTTCATCGACGGAGCCAGTTTTTTGGGGAAAGGGACCCATCAACCGCTTTGCCTTGGAGAATGCCAAACGGGCCACTGCACGAGTTATGGGGGCAGCCCCAGCTGCAGACGAGCACCCTGCTGAGGACCAACCAGCCGCACCCCAGCCAGCAGCACCCCAGCCAGTCGCCCCACCTGGAGATATAGCCAGTTGGCGACTCTACGAGCTCGAGTGGATGCAGGCAGACACACTCAGTCGACTATGGAGTTTACCCTGAGTCAGACTTCCCTTGAGCAGAGTCGGATTCGGGCTGACTGTGACCAGGTCAAGCGTCGACTAGACAGATGTGCGGGCAAGCTGGATGACCTCCATGATCAAATATGCCGCCCGACACCCACGCCGGCTCCTCCACCAGTTGACCCCTCCACACTCCTTCTTCAGGCACCCTCCGATCCACCCTCGGGAAGTACCTAAATTTTTATGTATTTCTTTATTCTACATGCGATTGGGGACAATACACGTTTTAAGTTTGGGGGTGGTTGATAAAAATTTTTAATTTTGCTCAATCTGACATATTCATGATATTTGATTATATGATATTTGACTGTTGACTTAGTTCGTCTTCTGTTTATTATTATTTATTTTTAGTAAAAAAAAAAAAAAAAAAAAAAAAAACAATTATTTCGTCTGCATGTTTGTGTGACATGAATAGCCTTGCCGGCTAATGATGATAATTTTCATTTAATTTTCACTGTAAATCATGACCTGTGAACAGAATATATTGTTGTTTAAATGTGAGACTGTTAAATCATATCTGATATTGTGTTGTGTCGGCTCGTGAAAATGATAAGTGGCTATGTTGGTGCACTTAAGTTGAAAACAATAGGATCCCCAAAACCTTCAAATTATCTGTATCTCAACTAAGTAACCAATGTAGCGAGTGATTGTAGCGAGTAAACTGTGATGGCGGCTATCTAGATTATGTTTGATTCCGTGTATGTCGAAAAAAAAAAAAAAAAAAAAAATTTGTGTGGAGCACTTTAGACCAGTTAGAGGAAACTAAGTAATGACCGAATGTTAGGAATCTAATCCCTCAGTATGAACTTATTGCACGCAAAGAACAATGCTTTTATTTTTATATAACTCATTTCAAAGCCTTTTTGACTCGAGTGATAAAGTCATTGACCAAAAGCTCGTTACATGGGTCATTTAGAAAGCTTAATGGAATGAGTTTCGCATACGACTAAATATCTTATAACTCTTTTCGTAGCCTATTTGACTCGAGTGAAAAGGCCCGTAGGGGTTTCTCAGAACCCGATGCCCTAAAGTTCAAAAGACTTGGGAGTCATCGGCCTAAAGCTCGTTATATGGGTCATTTAGAAAGCTTAATGGACTGAGTTCTGCACATAAGATTAAAAAAAATAATAATAATAATAATAATAATAATAATAATAAGTAATAAATAAATAAAATAAAATAAATTGTCTTTGCAAAGTAACCTGAGGATTAGATGACTAATGAGTTTGACTTACTTAGTAGAAAATTTCTGGTCAAGAGTACTCATAAATTGGAGAATCTTCATAATCCTAGGTTGTCACGATCATTAGTTTTCTCAACCAGCCTCTTGAAAGAAAAGAAAGTGAACAACCTTAGACCCAGAAATCTCGAAATGTTGAGAGAAAACAATTATTTTTGGGGGATGTGTATCTCACGAGAGGGTAAGGAAAAATTGACTAAGTGGTCGGGCTATCACCTCCATAGAATTAAAGCTGATCAGATGAACTGCCCTCACACACGATTCAAATATGTTTAAGTGGAATCACGTTTACAAATGTATAACCTGAACACTCGTCATGAATTATAAGTTTTTCTTTTTGCAAAAATCTGAAGCAAAGACGGCAAGCTATTTATGTTGTGAACTTTATTATTACTTATTCCATCTAGTACAAGATTGTTTATAGTAGTTTATTCGAGGACGAATAATAGTTCAAGTTTGGGGGTGTTTGATAAGTACGATTGTATACTTATCTTATATCACAAAAATGGACAATTATAAGTTCTTTTGGTTATTTACGGTTTAATTGCATATGTTTTCTTATCAATTTAGGAAATAATCAAAGTCAAGTATAAACGGGATGAAAAGAGAGCAAAATGAAGATAAAGGGACCTAATTGCTAAAGAAATGGAACTTCAGGGACTTGATGTGCAAATACATAGGCGGGAAATTCAAATTCAGAACTAGGATACACCATGCGATCGCATGGTGTTCTCATGGTGCGATCGCAAGGGGAATAAAATTCCAGCAGAATGCAAAACAGCAAAGCCATGCGATCGCAGGTCCTACAACCTTGCGATCGCACAGCCTAATCGTGACAGAATTGTTGCAGAAACCTGATTCAGATAGAATTCTACCAGTCCAATTAACCTCAACAACCAAACACACGTTTGGAGGTCTGAGAGAGCACTATAAAAGGTAGAAGATAGATTTTTCGCGGGAGACGATTTGGGGAGGAACAAGATACAAGGCAAAAACGAAGATCAAGGCGCGAAATCGAAGATCATCAAGCCGAGATTACAGGTTTTATTTTTACTTTTTGTTTTCCTTTCTCCGGACCATGATGAATTCAGTTCTTTCGGTAATTGAAGAAATCATGTCCGGCTAATTTCTTTATCTAGGATGAACGATGAAACCTCACGTTTTGATTAATTAAGCAGTTTTTCCCTTTTTAGTAATTTCTTGCCGTGGATTGATTATTCTTTATTCAGTTTCTTTATTATTTTAATGCTTGCGCATCATTAGAATATATTGTGATCTGTATTGAAGTCGAGAGATTCAATATAGATTTAGCACGTGGTATTGAATAACATAGGGTCCAATAATAGATAGAGATTACTATTATGCCTTATGAAATCCATTTAGGCGATTTTGAGATTTTAATGCATGTGCTTATGCTCGAAGCTTAATTAGAGATAATGAAGTTCGCATAACATATAGATTTGATTGACCATCGAGAGAGGCTTTCGATTAATTTAGGAACGCCGATTTTCAGTCCAAGGTAATTAAAAGCTAAAAAGTGGTTAACAGATAATTGAGCAGAATGTGTGGATTCGTGAATCCTAGTATTGTTAAACTTTAATTCGTTCTCATATTCCAAAGTTGTTTTTTTTATTGTGAATTTCAATTTAATCAAGATAGTTAAGTAGTTTAGAATCTTAAGACACAAAAATTGAATCTGTGTTAATTTCCATTGTTAAAATTTGAGCTGTGAAATTAATTGGTAATTTAGTATCTAGTCCTCGTGGGTTCGACACTTTATTTCATCATTATATTACTTGTCCACGATCCGTCCACTTGCGGGATATATATCGCACAACAGGCTCGTCGAGAGACGAGCACGAGCTAGGGCCGAGCTCAAAAAAAAAGACGGCCGAGCTAGCTCGGCTCGGCCAAAAAACGAGCCAGCTCGTTGGGCTCGTGGGAACGAGCCCACGAGCTCGGCTCGTTTGAGCCCAAAATCATGAGCCACGAGCCGGCTCGGCTCGTGGCTCGTACATTACACTACTTTTTTTTTTTGTTTTTTAATTTCAATATTTTTCTATAAATACACTTATTCTAATGAAAAGGGTTTTCAATCTTTAATTTTCAACATAAAAGATACCCGATATTGTATTTTTCTCTCATTTTCAAAATTAAAAAAAAATTTTGAGGGCCGAGCCGAGCTCGTGGACAGCTTGGCTCGGCCAGTTCGGCCCACGAGCTCGTGGGCTGAACCGAGCTTGCTTTTTGGAGACAAGCTGAGCTCAGGCTCGGCTCGTCTCCAAACGAGCCGAGCTCAACTCGTCTCCAAACGAGCTGAGTTCGACTCGTCCCTTTAGGCGAGCCGAGCTCGTATTTTATGGACCGAGCCAGCTCGGCTTGGCCCATTGCCATGCCTAGCTAGAGTAGCCTCCCTATCCTCCTCAACGTTAGCCCTAATCATAACCATCTCCATCTCCTTATGGTAATCCTCTACACTATTTGAACCTTGAGTAAGGCTCTGCAATTTTTGATAGAGATCCCTGTAGTAATGACTAGGTACAAATTTCATCCTCATGAGAGCTTTTAAATCACCCTAAGTTTCTACAGGTCTCTCGTGATTTCTCCTCCTATTTGTCACCAATTAATCTCACCATATTATAGCATAGTCAGTGAACTCAATTACTGCTAATTTTACATTCTTTTCTTTAGAATAGATATGGAAATCAAATATTAATTCTAACCTCATTTCTCATTCTAAATAGGCTTCAGGGTTATTTCTACATTGGAAGGAATGTATTTTCATTTTAATATTTCCAAGGTTTCTATCTACCCCACCATGGCCTCGAAAGTCTCCTCATCTAGGTGTCATTTCAAGCATTTCTCCTCTACGTCTCATCTTACCCATCTCAACCATATAATTATAGTCATCGCATCCTCAAATTCAGTCATAGGGTTATGATCACGCCTATTCCGTCTCCTAATATTAGGGATCCCGTATTGTTGCTCCCTTAGTAAGTTAGTGATTACCGTATCATACCTATTCACCTTTTCCATCATCTCTCTATTACTATCTCTCATCTCATCAAACACCATGTTCATCCGTTCAAATTGTTGTTGCATGGCTTTCAACAAAAAGAATTGATTGTTTTCTTCTCTAGGTGTTGTTTCTTCATTATTGGACATTTTTGGGATAAAAACAATAGAAATTAGGATTGAAAAAAATTATTTGCCTCACCTGTTTGGACTCGTATTTCACTCTATATGGCTTTTTCTCAATAATTATCTCACCACTCTTGCCTTTTACCTCTCTTTGTATTTCTTACCAAGTTCACTAAAGAACAAACCAAACTCAATCAATAATTCAACATTTGTAACGTTCAAAAACAAGAAATAAGAAGGATAACGAGAAAGAATAAAGAAGAAAAGCTAAACAAGAATAAGATAAAAGCATCGGATGACTATTATGACACAAGAATTTCAAAAGAAGGTATCAATTGATTTTTCTTGCCAAACATAACACAAAAAAATCAAAAGAATGTGTTTTTTGATTATTCTTGAAATTTCTTGAAATTTTTTGTTTTTTGTTGTCTTTTTTTTAACTTTTGCGGTCCAACGCAAGAAATAAAAAAAAAAAGAATCACAAATCAATGACTAGAAATAATTAGTTTTGATTCATGAACGGATCGTCATATATATATATATCATTCAAGATGAATCTAAACAAGAAAATAAACAGACTCTATGGAAGATGATGAATGACATAAAAAATGAATTTTTTTTATATGATTCAAGACG
Organism: Forsythia viridissima; assembly: GCA_030279155.1. Taxonomy (NCBI): domain Eukaryota; kingdom Viridiplantae; phylum Streptophyta; class Magnoliopsida; order Lamiales; family Oleaceae; genus Forsythia; species Forsythia viridissima. The sequence continues at coordinate 39,289,637 of CM059033.1, read as the reverse complement.
AATCTGACAGAAATAAAAAATAAAACGATAGAACCTGAGTTTAGAGCCAAAGCTCTGACACCAACTGATGTGAACCTGCTGAGAATCGAATCTCGGAACCCACAAAAAGTTTGATTTGAATCCCAAGAAAGCTAAAATTTAGTCACAAGAACTTGACCCAATGATTACTTGAATCAAAGAACCATAGTTATAAAAACCACATATGTTTGCGAAATTTTTGATAAGTTTTAGGGTTTGTTCAATTAAGAACACGAAACAAAAGTGAATCCCCACTTTAATTAATTTCTCAAAATACTAAATGTTATTTTTTACAATGAAAATTGCTTAAATAGTAAACATTAAAGAAATCCTAATCTAATTCGAAAATAATTAAAAAACTAATAAAAATAAGAGTTATAAACGAAAAAGGAAACTAAAATAAGCTAAATTCCGGATTTGCCCAAAAATTATGCCCTGCAATCGCATAGGTTTAAACTGTACGATTGCATGGTTTAATCAAATAATGTTCTACCTCTGAAATGCCCTCTGTGCGATCGCGGCCTAGTAACCATGCGATCGCATGGTTAATTCTTTCGAATTTTTGCGTTTTGACCTCCAACTTTGTTTTATGCTTATTTTGGTCCTCCAATATGGTCTTGGGTCACATCAGCTAGTGTATGAGCCACCTTATTCCCATTTCGGGTGGTAAAGCGACACGACCTGCACCTAACATGTTGCATTAATGAAATTGGTGATCTTAAAAATTGAAGTCAACAAATCCTTAACCACCTTATTGTGTAATCACCTTTTATCATCGAAGCTCTAGAGAATCAGCTTTTCGTTAAGAAATTGCTATCAGTGTAGGTCTAAGAGATGAAGAACAAGAATTTTGGCTAGAGTTTTGTAATGTGTCCACTTTCCTTATGATTTTAAAGAGAGTATTTATAGATTTATCAATCTTGTGGGCATTTTGATCATTTTGTAATATCTGAACATATGTCACCTTGCTATTTGAGAGTTGATAATAGATTACAATTCTAAAGGATGCTAAACTTGACTATCACATGGTCATTAATATATTTCTTTGTAGCCTCGATTGACATATTTTGATGGGATCTAATTAATCTCAAACTTAATAGCTTTCTGCCTTTTGTACATATAAATTATCACGTTGAACATTTTCTGGTCTGTTTTTAGATGCGAAGTTTCTGTATCTAGAGAAAGTTAATTAATTAACAATTTTGCATAGTTGATTTTCTTTCCATGTTCAATAAAGCACGAAACATATCAAGTACCAATCCATCTCATGGTGACGGGAAGATCTCAATTCTCTGTGGACTATTCTTACCAACAATCAGTAACAAATTTCACGACGCCAAAAAGAGAGTGACAAAATACAAGGATTCATATTTTCCTTCAAATCTTGAAGTGACAACTTAGAGGATAGATTGCAAGTCAAAATTCCTACTAGGATCTTTCTGATATAATAAAACACGCCAAGAAAAAAATACACCTCTTCAAGTCCCTTAAATGGGACTGAAAGTAGCAACCATTTTAAGGCAGGTTTACCAATAGGCCCATCCTCTTTCTGAAAAACTACAAAGTCTTCGCATGTAAACACTTTAAATTCTATCACCCTAGACCAGCCAAGGTTCAAACAGAAAAGAAACGTAATCCTAGAGCTACTTCCAGCCAACTCATTATTATTAACTATTAAGCACATTACCCATGAGAGATGCTAAACGTAATAGTTTTTATTAACAAATATTTAATATTTACTTACCTTATTTATTATTTACCTTGTTAGTAGAATTGTATTTGTAGTAAGATATCATGTATGCAGTATTTCTATTTTAGGTAGAATTCATTTCCTATTAGTATATATACCTTGTACTCTTATACAATTTCATTCATTCAATTGAATCAATACAGAGAATTATTTCTCCACATAAATTTTCTCTCATATTTTTATATGGTATCCGATTCTGAGCAACGATGTCTTGCACAAAAACTATAGAAGCGACGATTGTCCAATCGGATCCCATGGCTCTACAGCAATCCGATCATCCCGCCCTAATCCTCATTTCTAAACCACTTAATGGAAATAATTATGGAAAATGGAGTAGGGCTATGAGAATTGCCCTCATTGCCAAGAATAAAATTGGCTTCGTTGATGGAAAGATCAAAGTGCCAGAAGCAGAAGATGAGAAGTATTCTATTTGGGAACGGAGTAATCACATGGTACTATCATGGATACTTAATTCAGTACATCCAGATATTGCTGAAAGTATCATATACTCTGAATCTATCACAAAAGTATGGAACGACCTACGAGATCGATTTTCTCAAGGTAATGATGCTCGAATATAGCAATTCGCCAAGAGATTATTGAGTATCGACAAGAAAATCAATCGGTGTCAGCTTATTACACCAAATTAAAGGGACTATGGGATGAATTGGCTTCTTATCACAACCCAATTGGATGCACTTGTGGGAATCTTAAGGCACTGGTTGAAAGGGATGAGAATGAGAAGGCTATGCAATTCCTGATGGGGCTGAATGATTCTTATTCTACAGTTCGTGGAAACATACTTATGATGAGCCCTTTCCCAAATACTAGAAAGGTCCACGCTATTTTAATGCAATATGAAAGACAAGTTGAGGTTGCAACAGATCGTGAAGGATAACATTCAATTAATTGGGAGAAATCGAACCGAAAAAGTGACAATCTGCCCAACCGGTTGACTGATTCATCCTACCTGTCGACCGTTTTGATAGAAACTGGACAAACAGTACGCCTACTGTGGGATGACTGGCTACGTTGTTGATACCTGCTCTTTCATCCATGGCTTCCCTCCAGGGCACAAGTTTCATGGGAAGGACGTGAAGTCACAAAATAAATGCTTCACAAACACTGCTACCGCTTCTCAACCTGACCCAAAGGAAAGAAAGACCCTCACAGCTAAGGAATACGAGCAGATCATGACACTTCTAAACAGCAAGACGAGTAATGATAAGTCTCATATTAATACCTCAGGTACCAATTCCTCTACTACCTCTTTGAGTAATTCATGGATTATTGATAGCGGGGCTACTGACCACGTGACGAAGGATGGGATCGTTGAGAATAAATACATGCCAAAGTACAAAACTGTTCAATTACCAGATTGGGGGGGGGGGGTCATGCCCTTATCAAATCTATTGGTGCCGTTAACTTAGGGAATAATATGACTGTTGATAATGTGCTTCATGTTCCTAACATCAAAGTTAATCTGTTATCTATCAGTAAACTTACTAGAAGGTTAGGTTGCTATGTGACATTTTTCTCTGATTTTTTGTGTCAATCAATGGCATAGACGTCTTGGGCACCCTTCAGCTTCACCTCTTCAATTCCTAGCACAAAGTGTTTTACATATTAGTTTTGATTTTCACGATATTTGTGATGTTTGTCATTTGGTAAAACAATCTAGATTACCCTTTAAAGTTAGCCAAATTTCTAGCAATAAACTATTTGATTTAATTCATTGTGATATTTGGGGACCTCATAGAAATTATTCTTATTCTAGTGCTAGATATTTTTTTACAATCGTTGATGATTTCTCTCACTATACTTGGGTACATTGTCAGTGATTTTATGTGTTTAATAATTCTGCAAGTGCACAAATCGATCAAGTAATAAAGTGGATGTTGAGTCCAAGTATCGTTCCCACGAAGATTTAGATAATTCAGTTCAATTATACTAACCTTAACCGAATCTAATGAAATTTTGAAGATTTTGTGATTGAAAACTAATTAAACTATAAACTAAAATTAATTAACTAATTAAAATTCAAACAAATAAGAGATTAAAAATAGAAAAGAATTGCTTTAAAATTGGAAAAGAAAAGAAAAGTAAAGCGTACTAGGATCCCGAATCCATTTATACCAATTTCCTTTAACCCGAACAATTGAATTTGATAACATGATTTAATTATGAAAATCAATATTCTTAATTTTTTTTAACAATCTCTCTCGAGTAGAATTAAATATACTCCTATATATGACCCGACTACATCTCTATGACGGATGTGAACATATAAGAATGCATTAGAATTTGTGAATACTTAAAGATCACGTAAAGCATAGCGGTATATCTCTATCCCCTATCGGACTTTACGATAATTGATATATGCATAACCTATTTTCCATCTCTCGATAGTAAAATAAGCCACAAGAATCATACAACTATTGCGCATATAATTGTAGATGAAGAGAAATCAATATCAATTATTCAAAATTAAAAACGTGCTTAAATATCAAAAACTAGGTTCGAAGAATTAAAGATTCATGATACAAGCTTCATCACGATCCTAGCACTAAAATAAATCTAGCCTAACATAATAAGAAGAAGAAAAGAAAAATAAAAATAAAATATGGAAGCCATCACATGGATATGAAGAAAATAATTGGGAGGTAGAATCTTGAACTTGATCTTCGTTTTAATCTTGAAAGGATGAATCTTGATTTTCGTTCTTGATTTTTCTCCCGTTCTTCTCTCTAAATCGACTCCCAAAACGGCTCCCTTATTATGAGTTAATAACTCATATTTATAGTATCTTTGTTGTGCCCCAAAAGATGCCAAAAAATCATTAAAGTTGCATCCCAAAAGGTTTCCTAATTGGAGTCGAACTCAAAAAAGAAACAAAAATTAGTGTCTGCCAAAATTACACTAAGTGATTACCCAGTGCAAACCCGGGCGATCGCCTAGGCCAACCAAAATGCATTCTGCTGACGAAAATAGGTTCTGGGCGACGCGCAGCTATATCTCGGACGATCGCGCAGTTCAACTTTTTTCTGCTCTGCAAATATTTTTCAAATGGCCATAACTTCTTGTAGGAAACTCTAAATTGAGATTCGTAAAAAGTGTTGGACTCATAATTCAATTATCCTTCTAATGGTATATAATGTTCCTCGTGGAGATTTTAATATCAAAAGTTATACTCAAAGTTCTCCACATGCTTCGGTAGGTAGTTTCTCAGTTCGATTATTTGACTTTCCGTTGTTTGATCTATTGATTCAACTCTTCATTGTCACTCCAACACACCTTAAACTTATTGAATTTATCTTCTTCATCATCCTCCAATATTTGTCTCTTGATATTCACTTCAAAAACTCAATTTAGTCATCAATTTCACCAAGTTGTTGTTTTTTCCGTCCATTCTTCTCCATTTGTTTATAAACAGGTCCAAAACTAAAATAAGAAGAATAATACACTAAACTAAGTAAAAAATCAATAATATAACGAGATAAAAGCTTAGTTTAAAGGCCCAAATAGGTGCACAAAATGCACTTATCATACACCTTATGCATCACAAATATGAAACTCAAGGCATAATTAAGAATTTCTTTGCTTGGGTTAAAACACTACACAACCTGGCTATAAAAGTCCTACGGTCTGACAATGGTCAAGAGTTCTATCCTTGCAAACATTCTTAGATAAAAATGGTACCATTTTTCATAGATCATGCCTTTATACCCCTCAACAAAATAGAGTAGTAGAGAGAAAACACTGCCACCTCCTTAATGTGGCTCGTGACATTAGATTTCAAGTCAATCTCCCGTTAAAATTTTGGGGAGAACATATCAAGACAGCTTGCTACCTTATTAATCAGATATCTTCGCCATTACTCTCACACAAAACGCCATACGAAAAATTGCACAAGAAACCACCACCTTATTCCCATTTACGTGTCTATGGTTGCCTGTGTTTTGCCACCAACCTCAAATCCAGCCATAAATTTGACACACGAGCCAGACGATGTGTGTTTCTTGGATACCCCTCAGGACAAAAAAGATACCTCTTATATGACTTAACCAACAGAAAACTAGTGGTGTCCTGAGACGTCGTGTTCCAGAAACCATATTTTCATATGCCTCCCAGCAAAATGATGAAACCCACTCCATCCCATTGCCGCAATCTATGTCTTTGGATGTTGAAGTACCACATTTAACATACGCTGAGGACCAACATATATAGTAGAACCAGGTAGCTTGCTTGAAGGTCCCAAACACTGGTCAACTAGTCGACCTACCAGTGGATTGGTTTCCTCATCCGTTTCTAGAGAGAGCTCAAATGGTCGACCTTTCAGTCGACTGGTTCCCTCAACCGTTTCAACAGAGAGATCAAATGGTCGAACGCCTTCACCTACCAGTCGATCGGTTGAGCAATTTTTCCCACTTTCACCTGACAGCCAACCAGACCAACTTTCTATAGTACCAAATGACCCAATTCGGCGTTCTATAAGGTCAGTTCAAACCCCAATTCGCCTAAAAGATTATTATGTCAATCATGCTCTGCCTACTCAAGCTGAGTCTCTTTTGGTCAAATCCAGTACTCAACATCATATATCAAGATATGTATCATATATCAATCTTTCTTCCATTCATCGTGTTTTTACATACAATATTTCTCGATCGTTGAGCCAGCTACATATGAGGCCGCATGTCAGGATTCCAAATGGGTGGCTGCTATGAACGATGAAATTCGTGACTTGGAAGCAAACAATACTTGGTCACTTGTCTCGCTTCTCCTAGGTCATCGTGCTATTGGTAGTAAGTGGGTGTTCAAGGTCAAATTTTATTCTGACAGTACAGTTGAACGATACAAAGCACGGTTGGTGGCAAAGGAATTTACACAACGAGAAGGGATTGATTATAATGAAACTTTCGCTCCGGTTGCAAAATTAACAACAGTCAGATGCTTACTTGCTATCTCCTCTATTCGCAACTAGACACTTCATCAGATGGATCTACAAAATGCCTTTCTTCATGGTGATCTTGATGAAGAGGTCTATATGACTCTCCCACCTAGATTTCGTCGATAGGGGGAGCCGCTTGTATGTCGACTCTATAAATATTTATATGGATTGAAACAGGCATCTCATTCTTGGTTAGGCATCTCGTTCTTGATTTCAAAAATTTGTATCTGCTGTTATTCAGTTTGGGTTCAAACAGTCACATGCAGATTACTCACTCTTTACCAAGGTCAGTGGTGATTCATTTACAGCTATTTTATTATATGTGGCTGATATGATCGTTACAGGAAATGATAAAGAAGAAATCTCTTCTACAAAGACGTTCTTTGTATCTCAATTCAAGTTGAAGGACCTTGGCACATTAAAATACTTTCTTGAAGTAGAAATTGCTCGCTCAAGATCAGGGATTTCAATAAATCAAAAGAAGTATACTCTTGACATTCTTCAAGAGGCAGGATTACTTGGAGCAAAACCTGCAGTATTTTTCATAGAGCAGTCATTGAAATTTAATTTGACACATGGAAAGTTGTTGAATGATCCCACATATTATCGACGGTTGGTAGGGAAGCTCATTTATCTCACCATTATTAGACCAGAAATCTCATATTGGGTCAACACACTCAGTCAGTTCATGCATGAACCTAGACAACCCCATCTTGATGCAGTTCACCGATTGTTTCGATACTTGAAAGGGGCACCAGAACGAGGATTATATTTTCCATCAAGTGGAAAATTGTAGCTAGCAGGATTTTGTGATACATATTGGGCTGGAGATATTACTACACGACAGTAAGTTATGGGATATTGTATATTTTTTATATTATGGAAAAGTAAGAAACAAACGATTGTGTCCAAATCTTTAGCAGAAGCAGAGTATAGGGCGATGGCTTCCATTACTTGTGAGCTTACATGGTTGAGACAGTTGCTAACAGACTTATGTGTGGATCATCCACAAGCAGCAACCTTATATTTTGACAATCAAGCATACATATTGCGCCTAATCCAGTATATCATGAGAGGACAAAGCACATTGAAATAGATTGTCATATTGTTCGTGAACGAATCGTTAAGGGAGAGATCAAGACTGCCTATGTTCCAAACAGCAATCAGATTGTAGATTTATTTACTAAAGTACTGAGCAATGAGGCATTTCACAGTTTTACTCGCAAGTTGGGCACTTTTGACATACATGCTCTAACTTGAGGGGGAGTATTAATAAATATTTAATATTTACTTACCCTATTTATTATTTACCTTGTTAGTAGAATTGTATTTGTAGTAAGATATCATGTATGTAATATTTCTATTTTAGGTAGAATTCCTTTCCTAATAGTATATATACCTTGTACTCTTATACAATTCTATTCATTCAATTGAATCAATACAGAGAATTATTTCTCCACATATATTTTCTCTCATATTTTTATAGTTTTTAACTTCTCTTGGAAGCACGAAAATTGTAATATGATTGTCAGATGCAAATCTTAAGTAACGGAAATTGAATAGTTAAGAATAAAAAAAAGACCACTCCCATTTTTCTTAGTTGTTTGGAGGTGTAAGATCAGAAGGTCTGTTACTTCGATGAGCTTCGACCGTTGACCATACAGTTGCAAACCATGCCTTGGTCATGGTGTAGTTAGAACACTATCATTTTTATTTCTCAACACAAGCAACGAGCACGTGCAGTAGCCTCAAATGTTGTAGCTGGAGGTTTCAATTATCTCAACATTAAGGCTCACTAGTGTGAGAGGTGTGCGTGAACACATCATGCAAATGAGGGACGTTGTAGCTCAGTTGAAAACTCTTGGGGTTGAAATGTTCGATTCCTTCCTTGTGCACTACATACTGAACACTCTTCTACAGTAATGTGGACATTTAAAAATCTCTTATAACACACATAAGGGCAAATGGTCAATCAATGAACTTCTGACCATGTGTGTTCAAGAAGAAGGAAGGCTGGTTATGGAATTGGGTGAGGGTGCATTATTGGTAACACATGAAAATGACAGAACCAAGGAAAGAATCAGAACCAAGACAAACAAAAAAAGAAAGGTAAAACACCACCCCAAGGTTGAATCAAGAAGGAAAATAAGTGTTTCTTCTGTAAAAAGAAAGGAAACATGAAGAAGGATTGCACCAAATTTCAGAATTGGTTTGAGAAGAAAGGTAAATCAATGTCTTTTATTTGTTATAAATCTAATATGGTTGATGTTAATCATAATATATGGTGGATTGATTCTGGTGCTACAATCCATATTTCAAATACCGTGCAGGGTATGCAAAATCTAATGAAGCCAGTGGAAAGTGAGCAAACCACCTTATCAGGAAACAAGATAGGTTCACATGTGGAGGCTATTGGAACATGCAGTTTAGTTTTAAATAATGACCATGTTTTAAAATTGGAGAAGACCTTTTATATTCCAAGTTCTTCTAGAAATTTTGTTTTAGTTTCAAGACTTGTACCTTTGGGATATTCCTTTAATTTTCCAGTTACATATTTTAGTTTGTTTTATAAATCTGAGCTTGTTGGGAATAGTATTTTGTGTGATGGTCTTTTCTCTATTAATTTACAACATGGTGTTGCTAATAATGTTGTGCATGTTCACATTGGTAATAAACATTGTATTATGAATGAAGATTCATCTATATTGTGGCACCGGAGATTGGGACATATCTCCATAGATTGAATTAAAAGATTAGTAAATGACAGAGTACTGTACTTTGAATTTTGCTAATTTTAAAACTTGTGTGGATTACATTAAGGAAAATAAGACTAACAAGTCAAAGACAAAGAGAGATGACAAGAGGAGTACAGTAGAAATCATACATTCAGACATTTGTTGTCCAGACATGGACACACATGATCCAAAATACTTTATCTCCTTTATAGATGATTATTCACGATACATTTATCTCTATTTGTTTCATAACAAGAGCAAATCATTAGATGCTTTTAAGGTTTTTAAGGAAGAAGTAGAGAAACAATGTAATAAGCAAATAAAGATCGTGAGAATGGATAGAGGTGGATAATATTATGGTAGATACACTAAGGATGGACAAGCACCTGGTCCATTTGCAAAGTTTTTTGAAGAACATGGCATAGTTGCCCAATACACTATGCATGGTTCTCCGGACCAAAATGGTGTGTCAGAAAGAAGAAATCGAACATTATTGGACATGGTGCAAAGTATGCTTAGCATCTCCAAGCTTCATAAATCCTTGTGGACTAAAGCTCTTAAAACGGCTGTGTATATATTGAACTGCTTTCCAACCAAGGCTGTCCCAAGGACGCCATTTGAACTATAAAAAGGTTGGAAGCCGAGTTTGCGACATATGCGCATTTGGGGATGCTTATTTGAAGTCAGAGTTTATAATCCACATGAGAAGAAACTGGACCCAAGGACTATTAGTGGGTATTTCATTGGATATGGCAGAAGGTCTAAGGGTTACATATTTTATTGTCCATCTCATAGCACTAGAATTGTGGAATCAAGAAATGCAAAGTTCTTGAGAATGACTTAATCAGTGAGAGTGATCAATTTCAGAACATAGTCTCTAAAAGAGATCAACCTTCCTCATCAAGTGAAAGATTGGTTATTGTTCACAATACTCCTTAGGTCCAAACGTGTGTTGTACAATAAATCAATGAAGTTCCACAACCTGCTGATGATGATTATGTAGATCAAGTTGTTCAGAAAATGCCAGAAATGGTTGAACAACCAGTTGGACAACATGACCCTCAGGAAAATGTTGAACCAATATTAAGAAGATCTACAAGATAAAAAAGATAAGCAATTTCAGATGACTATGTCGTGTATCTACAAGAATTGGACTATAACATTGGAGCTGAAAATGATCCCAAAACATTTTCACATGCCATGAGTTGTAAGTAATCCGATTTATGGTATAATTCTATGAAAGATGAGATGAATTCCATGGCATCTAATGGAGTTTGGGATCTTGTCGAGTTGCCTAATGGTACAAAGGCCATAGTGTGTAAATGTGTCTTTAAGATGAAGAAGGACTCATTAGGAAACATTGAAAGATATAAAGCAAGATTCGTAGCCAAATGATTTACTCAAAAGAAAAGAATCGACTACAAAGAGACATTTTCTCCTGTATCGAAGAAAGATTCTCTTCGCATTATTTTAGCAATAGTTGCACATTTTGATTTTGAGTTGCAACAGGTGGATGTGAAAACTGCTTTCCTCAATGGAGAACTTAGGGAAGAGGTGTACATGAAACAATTAGAAGGATTCTCCTCTATTAATGGTGAGCATTTGGTGTGCAAGCTTAAGAAATCCTTATATGGATTGAAACAAGCATCCCGTCAATGGTATTTAAAATTTCTTGATGTTATCTCTTTCATTTGGTTTCGTAGAGAATGTTATTGATCAATGTATATACCAAAAGGTTAGTGGGAGTAAAATTTGTTTTCTTATTCTATATGTGGATGATATTTTACTTGCAACCAATGATAAGGGTATGCTACATGAAGTGAAACAATATCTCTCTAAAAACAAATTCATGAAGGATATGGCTGATGCATCTTATGTTATTGGCATAAAAATCTTTAGAGACAGATATAAGGGCATTTTGGGTCTGTCACAAGAAACCTATATCAATAAAATTGTAGAGATATTTAGGATGAAAGATTGTTCACCAAGTATAGTTCCCATAGTGAAGGGTGATAAGTTTCATTTGAATCAATGCCCAATGAATGACCTTGAAAAGGAACAAATGAGAAACATCCCATATGCTTCAGTTGTTGGAAGCCTAATGTATGCTCAGGTTTGCACAAGGCTTGACATTGCATTTGTTGTTGGAATGTTGGAGAGATATCAGAGTAATTCAGGTATGGACCACTGGAGAGCTGCAAAGAAATTTTTGAGATACATTCAAGGGACGAAGGATTACGTGCTTATGTATAGACGAATTGATAATTTGGTGGTAGTTGGCTACTCTGATTCAGACTTGGTTGTCTGTGTTAATTCACGAAAATCAACATCTGGATACATTTTCATGTTTGCCGGTGGAGCTGTATCATGGAGGAGTGCAAAGCAGACTTTGATTGCTACTTCCGCTATGGAGGCTAAGTTCGTTTTGTGTTTTGAGGCTACATCGCATGGTGTATAGATGAAGAGTTTAATTTCTAGGTTTAGAATTGTAGATTCTATTTCTAGGCCATTATAATTATATTGTGACAATTCAGCTGTAGTTTTTATGATTAAAAACAATAAAAGTGGTAGTCGAAGCAAGCATATCGACATTAAGTATTTGGTTATAAGAGAACGTGTTAAAAACGAAATAGTGGTCATTGAGCACATAAATACTAAATTGATGATTACTGATCCCTTGACAAAATGCATACCACCATTCAAGTTCAAGGATCTTGTAGACCGTATGGGACTTGGTCTTTTAGTATAATTTCATTGTATGTGACGATGCTAATTTTTAATGAAACTCTATTTCAGTTAAGATAATTCCTCATATTTGTTTTATGCGCATTTATTTATTATTGTTGGAGAAATATCAATTAAGTTTGGACCTAGAATAAACATGAGGTTTATTTATTAAGATTTATGGACTAAAGTTAAGATTCGAAATACATTGTGATACATGGAAGATAATACTCGTTCTAAGAGGACCTATCGCCACGATTCATGTATTTGATCTTACTATGGAAAATAATGGAATATATTAGGCCAAATGGGAGAATGTAAAAATTTCCTTTTCAGATTAAGGAAAAATCCATTGATCAAGGAAAACGTATATGGCCCAAATCATTTCATCTTAATCATTGATTTGCATTGTTTCTGAATTTCCAAATAAAAGTATGGCCGATTTAAAAATTGCTGAGATTAGTCCATAATTCCTACAATTATAGAATCAATCATGAGAAATACTCGGTGATGGACTGAGTATATAAAAGAAAGAATCTTTGGGGTCCCTATTGCCATTCCATCACCTCCTTCACTTTGCATCATCATTCAGAGGCTGGAACAAGACATTAGAAGCTCCCAAAACCAGAAATGCAGCGGCTACGAAAATCTATCACGTCATCAATGGCCGGAGGAATTTCGATCATTCAAATTCTACATTTGATCATATTTACTGTTAGTTAAGCATATATGATGCTTACATGTGATTGATATGTTCCTGCTTCTGGATTCCAAATCGAAATTGAAACCCAGTTCAAGACTGAATAGAAAATTTCAAAAAGAAAAAAGATAGCAAACAATAGATGATCATACACATCAATGGACCTAGGGTGCCTCAGCAGCGGCTGCCAAAGACCGCGTTGGCTTCGACATTGGTTACCGGAGACGAAACCCTACCATTTTCTTCTCAGCTCTCCTTTTTTTCCCTTGTAAGCTTTCACCAATAGATTTTTCTCATGGTTTTTCATTTTCGTTTCTCACATATGGCACGAATTTGTTGACCCCAAAAATTGAAGCCAACAAATCCTCAACAACTTTCTTATGTATTCACCTGTATAGACCATTTTTAGATCATTGAAACTCTAGAGAATCAGCTTTTTGACGAGAAACTGCCGTCAATAAGAGTCTAACAGATGAAGAACAAGAATTTGGCTAGAGTTTTGTAATGTCTCTCTTTTCCTTATAATTTTAATGGGTGTTTATAGATTTCTCAATTTTTTGGGTATTTTGGTCCTTTTGTATGAACACATGTCACCTTACTATTTGAGAGTTGATAATAGATTGTAATTCTATAGGGTGCCAAACCTGACTGTCACATGGTCAATAAGATATTTCTTTGTAACCTCGACCGACATATTTTACTGGAATTTAATTAATCTCAAACTTAATAGACTCGACTTTCATTGCTAGGTTCAACCCTTCGCCTACCAGGGTTCGCCTGCCAAGTCAACTTTTTTTTTCATACAAAAGATGATTTGATTTTACAGCTTTGCATTTGCAAAGCACGGCGAATCTTAATTTAGTTCCATTTTGTAGTGATGTCATTATGGTGGGCCATGTGGCTCCCTACATGGATCTATCATGTGTCCATGTGGGACTTTCATATGTCACATATCTGAAAGAACTCTCACATTACGCGCAAACAAAAATTATGACTGAAGACTTTGGACAGCCCGTATTGTGTCACACTCAGCCTCTGCAATTTCATAACCATTAGCTTTGGTGAACCGGAGACCTTCACATAAGGTGATAGCCTCCGCATCCTCCACAGTACAACAGTCTACCATTTGAATAGAAAGCGCAACTACCACTTTTTCCATACTGTCCCGTATTAATGCCTTAGCTCTAAAACTTCTTGTGACTCCCAAACATCTTCCATCTGCCATCTTTCCTAGCCTATTATTCTCTTGTCCCATGAACTAGCCTGATCTTTCATAAACCCCTCCCCAATCGCAACAAGGACTTCACTTGAACTAGCTTGAGCATCGTGCAAAATTTTATTTTGCTCACCCCACCACAGCCATAAGCCTATAAGCCACATTTTACCAAAACCCTCTTAGACTTGATGCGTTTGAGCCTTTCTAGCCTATCAAATGAACATTGACCCATAGTAGCCAGTTTGAAGCCTTGAATTTTCTTTGTTAGCCAACTATCCCTACCTTGAGTCAATACAGATTCATAATGTAATCTATATTTCATGTCTTTTTTATGATTGAGAATGTAAAGATAAATCTATATCAAATGGTGGTGCCCAAAAAAATGTGAAGGGTGAACGAAGAAAAATGAGAGATAAAAAATCAGAAGATGAGGATAAAGGGTATTGTTCGCTAAAAATGTACCGCAAGTGCACGGGTCGCGTTCAAGTAATAAAGTGATGAGAAAGTGTCGAACCCACGAGGATAGATAATTTTGTTAACTTCCAAATCAATCTAGCCCTATTTTAAACACACAATAAAACATTTTGTTTTGATGATTAAACCTAGAATTCAAAGATGGTGAAAAATAAACTAATAAGAAAAATATTAAAAGAGAAATTTGTAGGAAATAAAATCAATTAGAAGAAAATACTAAGAATTCGACTTCACCAACTATTCCACTTTAAAGTTTCATTTTCCATTAGCAATTCCAAAATGAGGTTACTATGGCAATCCATGCTCCTAAAATGTCTAGCAATCTCTCCCAAGTAGAGCCAAACCTAATTTTACACAAGACCCCCAAGCATTCCTACCGAGAGAACGTATATGTAAAATTGCATTAAAACTAAAGATCATTCAAAATTGATTGCACAAAGTATGAAAAAGTATTCCTACATTCCATAAACCTTGTGTTGTTAATTAAATGTGCTAAACCTAATTTCAACCTCCCGGTAGCAATTAAGTCACAAAAGCATTTCAATGGTGATCAATCATCTCAATACACAATAAAGCCCAATAATCAACAACCATAAAAACCAAGCATAAGGAATCAATAACAAGAACAATACACTTTAAAGCTTCATAAATGGATTCATCTCATTCCTAGTAAATAAAATTAGCCCATAGTATTTACAAAGACAAAATGGAAAATAGATACAAAATACATCACCGGGTTTGATAAAGTCAAGAGAAATGCAAGATTTAGCTTGAGCCCATGGTTGTCTTCATTTGCCCACTATAAACCTCCATTCATCTTCCTCTATTTACAAAATACACACAATGATGTACAAAAAGTCAAGAAAAACCCATTTCCATGGAGTTTTTCAAGAACTCTAACCCTTTTCTTCTTGGAGAGCTTTCTATGTGAGAGTATGAGAGAACAAAAATGGAGAGTGTCTCAAAAAATGCCGAAAAAACGGCTCTTGTAACCCTAGGAATCGTGATAGGCAAAGTTACCAAAAAGCCCTTAAAAAGTTGAACAAAAAAATTCGCGGAAGATCAAAAATTGAACCATGCGATCGCATGGTTATAATCCATGCGATCGCATGGTAGAGGTGAAATGTATTCTGCTGGAAAAATTGCAATCTCGCGATCGCACACCAATAGAAATTTCCAAGTGCCAGATTTTGAATTTTGATTAATTGCACTTCCAGTCCCTGAACTATCTGAGATGTTGACTTTAGTCCTTGAAGTTTTGGTTGTCTTTCATATAGGTCCTCAATAAATTGCAACATTGGTCCTCCATCTTTAGACATATTTATCTTTTGGTCCCCAAGATTCTCGATTTGCACAAATTTAGTCCTTTTTGCTCCTTTTTCGCGTGGATCTCTTCCAATCACCATCCAAACTCGGGTTTTTACCTAAATAAACAAAAGAACAAAAATAAGCGGTAAACAACTCTAAAGAACTCACAATTATCCATTTTTAAATGCTAAAATAAGTGCAAAAACCGCACTTATCACACCCCCAAACTTGCATTTTTGTTTGTCCTCAAGCAAAATGATCTAAAACGTCATGCAAGCACACAAGCACAATCAAAATATAAAAGGACAACCAACACGCGAAATGTTAGGGAGCTTGCCACCTTACCATGATCATTTGAAGCTTGCTTATATAATTCATGAAAAATCTACACAAATGCTAAAAATAAAAGAAACTTTTCAACTTAATCCATGTTAGATGTATGTGTGTGCATAGTCACTTTGAATCATTGCAAAACAAAAATTGGTGAATACCCAACCCTCAATGGTCAAAATTTCATTTCCTTCTCGTTGGATGCACTCCCCCAAACTTGATATTTTCACTCTCACCCGGGGTGTCTACTCAATGGTTTCTCTCAAGTCACTCAATTATTCCCGCTCAAGTTTGGTTAGATTTAGCCAATGATTGTAACCACTTAGGCTTGTGAAGATTCTCCAAAAAAAAAAAAAAAAAATTGAGTAGTTCAACAAATAAACTTCCACCAAGTAATTCAAACCCACAAGTCATCTAAATCCCGAAAAGTAGTCATAGTGGCTCAAATTTTGCAAGATTTGCTATGAAAATCTCATGATGAATTATTATTATTATTTTTTTTTTTTTTTTTTGCAACCTTACTCCCTTAAGCTTTCTATTTGACCCATGTAACGAGCTTTAGGTCGGTAACTCCCCAGTTTAAAAGAAACCAAAGGGTACCGGGCTTTGAGATGCCCCAACGGACTTAATCACTCAAGTCAAAAAGGCTACAAAGTAAGGTAAAAGAATTAAAAATAGAGCAAAAGTATAGCCATCTTGAGCACAACTAACAAACTTTTTATATAAGGATTAGATTCCAAGAATATGGTCATTACCAAGTTTCTGCTAGTTCGTCAAAACTACTCCACACACATGTTCAACAAGCATGGAATCAACACACTCCCAAGGAGATAAATCACGGCTCAACCATTACCAAACTATCCTTCCATTTGGACAAATTAAAGAGTCGCTTATGAAGAACAAGTGCACTCAACATTTGTATGCAATGAACATCATGACAAGAGTGCTAGAAAGGGTATCTAACATGGAAAAAGTATAATTATCGAAAACCATAAGTAGCATTTATGTCTATAATCCATGAATCACAGCAATTTCAACAAAATCACAACATTAGCCGGCAAGGCTCTCTAACAAGCAAAAACAAGCAAAATACCTAAATTAGCCGGTAAGGCTTTCTAACAAGTAAAAACTCAAGCAAATACCCCCCAAACTTAAAATGTACATTGTCCTCAATGTAAAACTAAAAATCAAAAGAGAAGAGAAATAGGAACTCCCCTGGGGTGAATTGGTTGGTGATGGCAACTTCAAGTTGGAGAAATCTTTCTTAGGACTAATGGAGATTGCTGGAGACTAAATTTCTTCTTGTTGTGGATTCGTTGATATGAGGCCTGCCAAACAAGAACACAAAATCAAAATTCATCTAATGTCCAAGGAATTAAATCATGCCAAAAAAATGGACTATTAGCAAAACAAAAAGTAAGGAAAGAAAATGGGTTGCCTCCCATTCAGCGCTTCTTTATAGTCATTAGCTAGACTTTTAGCACAAAATTAAGCGGGATTGGTGAGATGGACAATTGATTTTCCTTTGGAAAAGTCACCATCACAATAATGCTTCAACCTTTGACCGTTCACTGTAAATGCTCTCTTGCTTTCATCCTCAACTTCCACAGCCCCAGATGGATACACTCTTTTAATTGTGAATGGTCCCGACCACCTAGAGCGTAACTTTCCTGGAAAAAGCTTGAGCTGGGAATTAAATAGCAGAACTTGTTGCCCAACCTCAAACTGTCTTCTTTGGATGTGGTTGTCATGCCATCTTTTAGTACGCTCCTTGTAGATTTTGGAATTTTCATATGCCTCAAGTCGAAATTCATCCATTTCGTTTAGTTGGAGGAGTCTTTTCTCACCGGCTTCTTTCCAATCAAAATTTAGCTTTTTCACTGCCCAATAAGCACGATGCTCCAACTCTACGGGTAGGTGACATGCTTTTCCAAACACTAGACGATATGGAGACATACCAATAGGAGTTTTGAATGCAGTGCGGTACGCCCATAGTGCATCGTCCAATTTTTTGGACCAATCTTTCCTCGAAGCATTCACCGTCACCTCCAAAATTCTTTTCAACTCCCGATTGGAGATTTCGACTTGCCCACTTGTTTGAGGATGATAAGGAGTGGACACTCGATGACGTACACCATACTTAGCCAACACCGACTCAAATTGGCGATTGCAAAAGTGCTTACCCCCATCACTGATTATTGCTCGTGGAGTACCAAAACGGGTAAAAATTTGCTTTCTCAAGAAGTTGATCACGACCCGGCCATCATTGGTGGGCAATGCTACGGCCTCCACCCACTTCGAGACATAGTCAACCGCCACCAATATATATTGATTAGAGAATGATGGTGGAAATGGTCCCATAAAGTCAATACCCCAAACATCAAAAATTTCAACTTCTAGAATACTGTTAAGAGGCATTTCATTCTTTCTTGAAACATTCCCTGTCCTTTGGCACCGATCACATGTTTTCACAATTCTGTAGGCATCTTTGAATAAGGTAGGCCAGTAGAAACCGGACTGTAACACCTTTGCAGCAGTTTTAGAGGCCCCAAAATGCCCGGCATATTCTGATGAATGACAATGCTGTAGGATATCCATCATCTCTCCTTCAGGCACACATCTCCTAATTATCTGATCTGGTCCCCTTCTATAAAGAATCGGATCATCCCAAAAGTAGTGCTTGATGTCTGCAAAGAATCTTTTCTTTTGATGGCTAGAGAGATCTGGTGGAGTGATACTGCTGGCAAGGAAGTTGACAATATCTGCATACCACGGTGCTTCCTCAACTGCAAAGATTTGCTCATCAGGAAATTTCTCATTTATCTCTCCACTTCGTGACTCTTCCCCAATCTCAAGCCTAGATAGATGATCGGCGACCACATTTTCACTCCTTTTTTTATCTCTGATCTCTATGTCAAACTCCTGCAGCAGAAGTATCCATCTGATGAGTCGAGGCTTAGCATCCTTCTTTGCAAATAGATGCCTCAGAGCAGTATGATCTGTATGAACAATCACCTTCGATCCCACAAGATAGGACCGAAATTTATCGAAGGCATAAACCACTGCAAGAAGCTCCTTTTCTGTGGTGGCATAGTTTAGCTGAGCATCATTCAAGGTCCGACTGGCATAGTGAATCACAAGAAAATTTTTATCCCTGCGTTGCCCCAACACTACCCCAACTGCATAATCACTAGCATCACACATTAGCTCAAAGGGTAGACTCCAATCAGGTGTGACCAAAACTGGTGCTGTCACAAGCTTTTCTTTAAGAGTGTTGAAAGCATGTAGACACTCTTCAGAAAAGTGAAAAGGAGTATCTTTCTCCAAAAGGTTGCAAAGTGGCTTCGTGATTTTTGAGAAATCTTTTATAAAACGCCGATAGAAGCCTGCATGCCCAAGAAAACTCCGAATTCCCTTTACTAATGTTGGAGGCGGCAACTTCTCAATTACTTGAATCTTTGCTTTGTCAACCTCAATGCCCTTTGCTGAAATTAAGTGCCCCAATACAATTCCCTCCTGAACCATGAAATGGCACTTCTCCCAATTTAGAACAAGATTGGTTTCTTCACAACGCTGCAAAACCAAAGATAGATGATGAAGACACTCATCAAAAGATGCTCCAAAGACTGAGAAATCATCCATGAAGACCTCAATGTATTTCTCCACCATATCTGAAAATATGGATATCATACAGCGCTGGAAAGTAGCTGGAGCATTGCATAGGCCGAACGGCATCCTTCTATAAGCAAATGTGCCATAGGGACATGTGAATGTGGTCTTCTCTTGATCTTCTGGAGCTATCGGAATCTGATTATATCCAGAATACCCATCCAAAAAGCAATAATGTGAATGCCTGGCTAACCTTTCCAACATTTGATCGATGAATGGCAAAGGAAAATGATCCTTTCGAGTTGCAGTGTTGAGTTTGCGATAATCAATGCAAACTCGCCATCCCGTAACTGTTCTGGTTGGAATGAGCTCATTGTTGTCATTGGGCACCACTGTGATCCCTCTTTTCTTCGGTACTACTTGGATTGGACTGACCCAAGCGCTGTCTGATATAGGATAGATGATCCCCGCATCTAAAAGTTTTATCACCTCAGCCTTGACTACCTCTTGCAGTGTTGGATTCAATCTTCTTTGACGCTGGACTGATGGCTTAAAATCATCTTCCATGAGAATCTTGTGCAAACAGACTGTAGGACTAATGCCTTTGATATCTGAGATAGACCATCCTATTGCAGTTTTGTGCTCTCGAAGGACTCGTAGCAATTTTTCCTCTTCCAAATTACTGATGGAGTTTGCAATGATAACCGGAAGTGTAGAATCATCGCCCAAATAAGCATAACGCAAGTGAGATGGCAATTGCTTGAGTTCTAACTGCGGAGGCTTTTCAATAGATGGTGGTAACTTTGTTGACTTTTCTCCAAGCTCTTGGAAAGGTGGTTGCCACTTATAAGCTGGATTTGCCTCTAGTTGCTTCACCATGGGCTTGGTTTCTTCGGGATTGCAAGCATCGGTAAAAGAATGAACCAAACACATCTCAAGCGGATCTTGAGGATGATTTAATGCAAACGATTCTCCCACAATTTCATCTACCACATCAACCCTGAAACAACTGTCAGAATCCATTGGGTATTTGACTGCCTTGAAAACATTGAACACCACCTCTTCATCATTTAACCTCAATATCATCTGACCTTTGTGCACATCAATCAAAGCTCTTCCAGTAGCCAAAAATGGTCTGCCCAATATCAGAGGAATATCCTTGTCTTCTTCCATGTCCAGAATGATGAAGTCGACAGGGAAAATAAATTTGTCAACTTTTACCAAGATATCCTCAATGATTTCCCTAGGATATTTGATTGAGCGATCAGCTAACTGCAAAGAAACTGTTGTTGCTTTTGCCTCCCCCAATCCTAATCTCCTGTAGACAGAAAATGGCATCAAGTTAATACTTGCACCTAAATCACAAAGAGCTTTATTAAAATCAATATCACCAATGGTACAAGGAATAGTAAAACTCCCTGGATCTTTAAGCTTAGGTGGCAATTTGTTCTGCAAGATAGCACTACACTCTTCGGTCAACATCACTGTCTCGTCCTCCTCTAGCTTTCTCTTGTTAGATAAGATCTCTTTCATGAATTTTGCGTAGCTAGGCATCTGAGCTAAGGCATCGGCAAAAGGGATGTTGATTTGCAATTTCTTGAAGACTTCCAAGAATTTCTCAAATTGCTTATCCAACTTGTGCTTTTTCAATCTTTGTGGAAATGGGATTGGAGGCACATATGCTTTCACTTGAGGAGTTGCCTTAGTAGGCGGAGTACCCAAATCTTTTTCTTGACTAGCATCATGTTGTGCATTAGCTTGATCCCCTTGTTCATCATCAATAGAGGTTGTCTTGTCATGAGTGGCAACATTTCTTTTGACTTCTATTTCAGGCAACTGAACCCCACTTCTTGTAGTAATTTCTTTGAGCTGCTCTCTTGGGTTAGTTTCGGTGTTGCTCGGTAATTGCCCTTGTTGTCTTTCAGAGAGAAGTTTTGCCATTTGACCCATTTGATTCTCCAAGCCCTTCACGGATGCTCTGATACTCTGAATAGATTCCTCAGTTCGTTCTTGAAATTTTAACTGTTGATGTGCCAACTGAGCCAAAGCTTCTTCCCAACCCCCTTTTTGTTGAAAATTCGATTGTTGTCTCGGAGCACCTTGTTGGTGTTGGTTGTTGCTCCATGAAAAATTCGGATGATTTTTCCAAGCTGGATTATACGTGTTGGAGTAGATGTTACCTTGCTGACTAGGATGATTCTGAGCATAACAAGCTTGCTCAGTGGATGTCGAAGAACTGGTCAACAGTTGGCAATTTCTGGTTGAATGATTTGCTCCACAACCATCACATTCAAGAGTAGGTGTCTGAATAGCATGAGCTGTCTGATTGCGAGCTATACTATCCATCATCTTTTTCTCCATGGCGGCCATTTGTGCAGAAAGAGCAGATATAACATCAACCTCATGCATCCCTGCTACCCTTTTTGTTACTCCCCTATCAGCCGGCCAATTTGAACTTGTCTCAGCCATTCTTTCAAATAATACCCATGCCTCTTTGATTGTCTTTGTGTTGATTGACCCATTTGAGGATGAGTCAACAATAGAGCGGCAATGTGGAAGTAATCCGGCATAGAAATATTGAACTTGCAAAGCCTTCTTGATACCATGATTAGGACACTTCCGAAGCATCTCTTTGAACCTCTCCCAAGCTTCATGAAAGTTTTCTGTGTCTAGCTGCCTGAATATGGAGATGTCATGCTTCAACTTTGCAACTTTGGCAGGAGGAAAGTATTTGTTCGTGAATTTTTGAACAAGATCATTCCAAGTAGTAATACTCCCCGCAGAATGCGAATCCAACCACTCTCTTGCTCCATCTCTCAAAGTATGTGGAAATAATCTGAGTTTGATAGCTTCCATGTTGACATCTTGATATTCAAAATTGCTCACTGTCTCCAAGAAGCGTGATAGATGCATATGAGGGTTTTCATTTGAACGCCCATAGAATTGAAGAGTATTCTGGAAAAGGTTGATGACATCCGGTCTCAATTGAAAATTTTCCTTCCCATAAGCCGGATATGCAATACTAGATTGGCTTTGAACCACAGCTGGAGTAATAATGTCCCCAACTAATAAATCATCCTCATCAATCTCAACCATTTGATCTTCTTCGTCTGCCATGGTGTTCACTCTATGTCGTGCTTCTCTTTGTTCTCTTCTTCGGTGTCTGAAAGTTCTTTCAATCTCGGGGTCAAACACCAAATTCTCAAGATTTTCAAAATCTTGCATCCACCAAAGAAGATATGCCTGAAAAGAACAAAGGGAGCACTTGAACTTTAAATGGAAAAATAAAATAAAATTAACTAAGTAAAGCTAGAAATAACAAGGATCTAACTAATTAAATCTATCCCCGGCAACGGCGCCAAAAACTTGTTCGCTAAAAATGTACCGTAAGTGCACGGGTCGCGTTCAAGTAATAAAGTGATGAGAAAGTGTCGAACCCACGAGGATAGATAATTTTGTTAACTTCCAAATCAATCTAGCCCTATTTTAAACACACAATAAAATATTTTGTTTTGATGATTAAACCTAGAATTCAAAGATGGTGAAAAATAAACTAATAAGAAAAATATTAAAAGAGAAATTTGTAGGAAATAAAATCAATTAGAAGAAAATACTAAGAATTCGACTTCACCAACTATTCCACTTTAAAGTTTCATTTTCCATTAGCAATTCCAAAATGAGGTTACTATGGCAATCCATGCTCCTAAAATGTCTAGCAATCTCTCTCAAGTAGAGCCAAACCTAATTTTACACAAGACCCCCAAGCATTCCTACCGAGAGAACGTATATGTAAAATTGCATTAAAACTAAAGATCATTCAAAATTGATTGCACAAAGTATGAAAAAGTATTCCTACATTCCATAAACCTTGTGTTGTTAATTAAATGTGCTAAACCTAATTTCAACCTCCCGGTAGCAATTAAGTCACAAAAGCATTTCAATGGTGATCAATCATCTCAATACACAATAAAGCCCAATAATCAACAACCATAAAAACCAAGCATAAGGAATCAATAACAAGAACAATACACTTTAAAGCTTCATAAATGGATTCATCTCATTCCTAGTAAATAAAATTAGCCCATAGTATTTACAAAGACAAAATGGAAAATAGATACAAAATACATCACCGGGTTTGATAAAGTCAAGAGAAATGCAAGATTTAGCTTGAGCCCATGGTTGTCTTCATTTGCCCACTATAAACCTCCATTCATCTTCCTCTATTTACAAAATACACACAATGATGTACAAAAAGTCAAGAAAAACCCATTTCCATGGAGTTTTTCAAGAACTCTAACCCTTTTCTTCTTGGAGAGCTTTCTATGTGAGAGTATGAGAGAACAAAAATGGAGAGTGTCTCAAAAAATGCCGAAAAAACGGCTCTTGTAACCCTAGGAATCGTGATAGGCAAAGTTACCAAAAAGCCCTTAAAAAGTTGAACAAAAAAATTCGCGGAAGATCAAAAATTGAACCATGCGATCGCATGGTTATAATCCATGCGATCGCATGGTAGAGGTGAAATGTATTCTGCTGGAAAAATTGCAATCTCGCGATCGCACACCAATAGAAATTTCCAAGTGCCAGATTTTGAATTTTGATTAATTGCACTTCCAGTCCCTGAACTATCTGAGATGTTGACTTTAGTCCTTGAAGTTTTGGTTGTCTTTCATATAGGTCCTCAATAAATTGCAACATTGGTCCTCCATCTTTAGACATATTTATCTTTTGGTCCCCAAGATTCTCGATTTGCACAAATTTAGTCCTTTTTGCTCCTTTTTCGCGTGGATCTCTTCCAATCACCATCCAAACTCGGGTTTTTACCTAAATAAACAAAAGAACAAAAATAAGCGGTAAACAACTCTAAAGAACTCACAATTATCCATTTTTAAATGCTAAAATAAGTGCAAAAACCGCACTTATCAGGTATAAAGTGAAAGAGATCAAAGTCAAAAAGTATCTCTTTTGAAAATATATATATATATATATATATATATATATATATATATATATATATATATATATATATATATATATATATAAAGAGGGAGTTCAAAAAATGTGCACTCACTACATATGGTGCACTTAAAAAAAGAAGAAGGTTATTTGGAAATTGTTTTGAAAAAAAAAAAAAAAATGGGAGAAAATACACAATAACATATGTCTTTAAAAAAATCTCTATTGTTCTCACTCATACTTTGTTTATCCAATTATCCCGTTATTGATTAGTCATGTCTCGAGCCTACAATTACAACCAAATAAAATTTCATCTTGATTTTAGAGAGCAAATGTCTAAAGTCGATGCTAGCACTATGGATCGTAGGGGGAAGTAATATTTGGGAGGAAAAAAATTTGACTTTACTTGTATACTAACATCTGAGAGATTGTACTCACTTCTAAATCATGGATGAGTTTTTCTTTACATGCACATCTTGGGGTGAGTGTGTAATACTATTTTTATTAAACGTCGCTCACTTTACCATGTTATTTGAGCACATACAAATTGAAATTATTTTCTTTTGAGAGTAATGTTCTTACATACATATTGTGAGATTTGGGGATTGACGTGAAATTTTTAGAAATTGTTTGGTTACTGTTAGCTTTGATAGCTAATATAATTGTACAAATTTATTAACTGATATGTGTGAATTGATGGATGTGTGAGTGATATTTCTCCAAAACTTTGATAATGCTTGTACTTTTATCCATTAGTTGTTATTAGTTTGATTGATAAAGTGAGTGCAAAGTGCCTTGATAAAAAAAAAAAAAAAAAAAAAAAAAAAAAAAAAGAATAAATAGTATTTTTATCTCAAGTTTTGCTTGGGGAGTAGCAAAATCTAGGTTTTGGGGTATTTGATAAGCACAATTTTAGTATACATGTTACCCGCTTATCTTATTTTGTTATTAATATTCATTGATAAAAGTACTAATTGATGTCTTATTTGAATTATGACATATTGTGAACAACTATGAAGATTTGAAGACCAAGATGGAAGCTTTTGAAGTATTGGGATCAAACATAAAGCTTTAGAGCAAAAAAAATTGAACCCGCAATTAAAACTTGAAGTGGGACCAAATTGCACAACTATTGAAACTTTGAGAACTAACCATGAAAAATTGGGATTGCAAACCAATTTTGCCAAATTGATTACTGTTTGCCGTGGTCAAACCGCGGTTGACCGCAGCAATTGATTAAAAAAGGATGTTCGTGTCTGTGGCCCATTTGGGTTTTTTAGCTTATTTTCAACTAAGTCAGAGCTTTTTTCGTCTTTTCACATAGATGAGTTTCAAAATTAGTAAAATACTATGTAAAGACTAAATTTATGTTAAATTAAGGAAGGAAGACGGCTAGAAACAAGGGGGAAGAATCACGTGGCGAAGAAGAGTCTTTCAATCCATGCCGAGTTCTATCAAATCTTTTGCTTTTAATTTAATTATGTTCTTATAATTTTCTTGAGCCAAGGTAGACGATGAAACCTTGTTTAAACGAAGTGATTACCTTGTTATGTTTTTAATTTCGTTTTTGGGCTTTAACTTTCATGGTTCGTTCTTGTTGGATTAATTAAATAAAATCTCTTTTATCTTAAATATCATATATTCTTGATAGTTAGAAATTAATTTAATTAATTTGTGCTTGGTGCTTAAACCTGTTCTATTAATTTCTTTTGATTCTCCATTATTTAATTATCGATTTGGGATACATAGAATGCTTAGGATGCAAAACATTTGATTCTTTATTTTCTTTTAATTGAGTTTGATACATGAAACACTTAAGTAATTTAAGATTGAAACAAATGGGAGCTGATATTGGATTTTCTTCTTTTGGATTTAATTGATAAATATTTTAAGACGACAATATAATGATTTTGAATTGTCGTTTATTTTTTAAAATTAATCAATAATTGGATAATTGTTAAGTTAAACAATGGTGAATTTCGAAATCTTGGTACTTTAAACAACTTGAATCTTCAACTTAATTATTTTAGCATAATTAATTAGTTTTTAAGTTAAATTCTTTCAACTAAACTCATTTCGACCCAACTAGTCTAGAATAATAGTTAATTCAGATCGATCTCGTTGCTACTTTTCTATATTCCAATAGATTCGTGCGCTTGCGAATTATTTAAAATTTAACAACATTAGCTCGTTATGGATTTAAACACTAAGTCCTATAGAAATTAAGAATAATTTCATATAATTGGTGCAATCAAATTACATAATCTTGTGATTGAAAATATTTTTTTATATTCGAATTCAAAATAGAAATATTTTGGTTCGTATATAAAACTATGTCTAATTCTACTCAAAAGATATTATTAAATAATTAAGATTATCAATTATCAACTTGAACATAAATTGGATTAGAACGTGGGATTTTGTGGATTAAATTAGATACTAATGGTGGAGCCGAATTCCTAGCATAACTTATTTACTTGAATTTTTTTCCAATAACCGTACTTGCATTTCTATCATAACTTCTTTACTTGATTTTTCTCCAAAAACCATATTTTCACTTAGTTAAAATCTTAAATTGTAGTTATGGTATAGAGAATTTCAAACTTTCTTGATCTAAATATTTATTGTGTGTTTTCAATTTAAGTTTGAATTGTTCAAAATTAAGCTAAAATCTAAACCCTCTTGAGATCGATACTCTTTTACTCACTTTCACTATTACTAGTCAACGATTATGTACACTTGCGGGATTCACAGAACATATATCATTTCATCCTGAGAAATGACATAAGATAGAACAGGTCCCGACTAATGATAATGTAGCAGATCCTATAACAAAGTCGTTGTCCCAACACAAACATGATTGTCATGCTAAATCTATTGGTATTAGATACATGAGTTATTGGATTTGGTTTGTATGGAAGACTTTGTGATATATTCTTTGTTAGACATCGATGTATATGAATAATTTTATTAATTAAATATTGTCTACATTTTAATGGCAAATCTGTTATTGTTTAAATTTATATTATTTAAAATAATAGAGTTCGAAGAAAAGTTCATGATAACTTGTTAATCACAAGGTATTGTGATTGTGAGATACATGTTATAAATAACTTATTTTTGAATTATCCATGGTTATAGTAATAATGAGATACAAATATTGTAATCTAGCATGTGTTACATATTTTGAAGGAAGTAGTTGTTCTCACGGGCTAAGATATAGATGGACATCTAAATGAACACATGAATGCATTGTTATAAAAAAAATTAGTAAATCTCTAATGTGTCGTAGTGGATTTTGTCATTTGACTTGAGGATATCATAGAATCTTGTGTGAGTACCGCTGTACTTTTGTGGGCGTTTGATGAAGCTCTAAGAATGTGAGTCATCAGGAAGACATTGTGCATGTATAGTGAGAATCAAATGAAGGTTATGAATGTCCAATACAATGATTCGTCACTCCTGGAAAGTAGGAGATTATAACCTGTATTTTGTCCACTTAAGCGGCCAAAGTGGTGGTTATGAGTTAAAAATGTTTCATTCATAACTAAATTAGCTTAACAAAAAGTTGAAGTGAATAACATAATTGGTTGAAATGAGATTGATGATGTTCTATATCTCTCAACCAATTGGATTATATTGATGACGAGATTATATTTCTACGGTAACAGCACATATACTATTTCTGTTATACCACGTGATATTTCTCTTCACATAGATTGTTTGACACATTGCTAGATGTCAATCTTGGATGGTGACTAGGGATGACAACGAACCGAGGTAGGGATTAATTAATTAATTTTTAATATTAAACTTTATTTTTTTAAAATACGATTTAAAATTTAAAACATAAAAATAAAATAAATAAAAAGATACTGGGCGGGTTTGGAAAATTCGGGGCGTGGACCATGATCCTCGGCCTCGTCCTGATTACTAATGGGGGGAATTCTCACCCCATTTGTGGCCGAGTGGGACAACACAGGGCGGGTTAGATTTTTTTGTCATCCCTAACGACAACGTAAATTGATAGTCTAGATAAATCGATAATAATATCACCGTGTTTGCCATCGTGAATGAAAACTTAATGAGTTACATACAAAAGGAGAAAATTGGGTATTTGGAGTTGGACCTTGTCCAAATGGGAGATTGAAAGAATTAATGTCCAATATCCAAATTACTAGTCATAGTTAATTACTTATGGACCAAATTAATTAATTTATTTGGTCCTTTAGTTGTTGGCTAGCACAATTCAAAGAATCCTGATCTGTCTTCATAACTTGCTAGCACAAGCAAGAAACATATTTCAAATCAATTACTCCCAAAAGTTCCACGTTTATCTAATCTTGAATGTGGAAATTCAAATCTATTCTAGCTATGTGGATTATTATTGGAGGCTGGACAATTGAAAAGCTGGCGTATTAAATATTGTATCTCCAGCTAAAGGTATATTTCTATTATTATTCTATCTAAATACAAGGTTGATCCGACTTATAAGAATTGGAGATTTAATATCCACTGTGCATGTTTATGTCAATTCTTTACATTTCCATCCTATGCCAATTTGGCAAGATGCTTCATGTGAATGCTACAAATTGTGACCTCATTACTTCACTTGTGTCCTCTCCAAGGTCTTCGTTGTGGGGTGTACCAAATATGGGTGATGATATAAATAATGACAGCAACTATATGTTATTTACCTATGATGGCATGCCCTCCTCAACAATTCGTCCGTCTCGTTGGTCTCAAGAGCACACTTCTGATAGATAGACTGTAATAATCCAACTGTCGTCAGGTTAGCCAGGCAGGCGACCCATGGAATGACAGTTACCACCAGTTATCAGGAAGACGAAATATCTCTCAACAATTAGAAAGATGAAACATCCCTCATTAACTCCTAATAATGAGGGAGATGAAAGGACACCCGTTATCAAATGAGGGAGATGAAGAGACACCCGTCATCAATAACTGTAGGCTATCCCTATAAATAGAGGCCAATCTCTCAGGTAAAAATATAAACACACAACTTTTATACACTCTATATTACTATTTAGCACAAATATTTTAATCATATACTGATTATTACACCGGAGTGGACACGGAGAAAAAAAGTCCCGCCACTTTTTGTAGGTCTCCACTACTGTCACTGCCGCGCTCGGAGGATGAGAAAAACATCTATCATCAATTGGCACCGTCTGTGGGAAACGCACAAGAAGTTATGGCTCGAACTAGAAGAACTAGAAACGTAACCGCTCTACCAGTCCCCGTCAGGGATGTAGGCACCGAGTCTAACACTGCCACAATCATCCACAAAAAAAATTTGCCTCTGCCGCTCAACGTGCGACACTGAAGCTCAGGTGGCGACCTTAACGACTCTACTCCAGGATTAGAACACTGCAGTTTCTCAGCTACCACAGGGTCCTAACCTTTTGCCAGTAGGATCTTTACCACCAGGGGCTTCGCCCCAGGGTCCTAGCCCTCTATTGGTAGGGCCCTCACCACCAGGGGCTCCTCTCCAAACTCCTAACTTTCCAGCAAAGGAAACACCGCCAATGGCAGCTCCACCGCTAGCTCAAGTTTCTTTAGCTCCACCTTCTACACCCCACTTCCATTCATTGACATCTGGCACAAATACATATTGGGGACAACCGTCATGGATGCCCACGCCTGCGCTGGTTGAGGCACCACTGTTAAGCCTGGAACAGCGATTATAAGAAATGATGGGTCGCAAAATAGTTGAGGCTATATCTAATAAAAGTAGTATGCAACAATCCATGGTGTCAGAAGAAGATCATTTTTCCCTAGAAGTGATGGCAGTCTCCTTGCCACGAGACTTCAAACAGCCAAAGATGGAGAAGTACGACGGATCCTCTAATCCTGTCGATCACCTCAGGTCTTTTGTTGACTTGATTAGGTTACAAGCCACCCCTATGCAATTATGTGCAGGGCTTTCTGGCTAACACTTAGGCAATAGGTCAGGGACTAGGTAGCCACCCTTCTCCCAAAATCAATCTGTACATTTGACGATTTTTTCAAGAGTTTTACTGCACACTTTTCTAGTAGCAAACGTGTTAAGAAAATTGCTATCAGTCTGATGCAATTGACGCAGGATAAGGACAAATTGCTGAAAGATTTTATTGCCTGGTTCAATAGAACCACGCTGGGATCAAAGATCTGCAGATGTCTGCTGTAGTCACTGCCATGATGAGTGGGACTCGAAGTCGTCCTTTCAAGATGCCACTCTCCAAAAATCCGTCGGATATGATGCATGAGTTAGTAAAGAGGGGAGATAAGTATGTAGACACTGAAGAAGCATATTTCATTACCAAAAATATGAAAGATCGAAATGAACATGAATATAACAAAAGAAAGATTCGGGATGAGCCCGAACCTCGAAACGATAAAGACAAGCAGAAAATAAACCATATACGGGGGATAAATGATGAATGTACCATTGAATGATATAACTAGCTAGAAATTTCTAGTGCACCTACTGGATCCAACATGTGACAAAAATATCCTCAATTATTGTAAAGGTCAGGCAAGGAGACAGAGCCTTGGCTAAAAAAAAAAAAATTGCCAAGACCAGTTCACTCCATGCGAGGCGAGCAGGTGACCTCGCCCAGGCCAGGCCAGGCGAGCTCGCCCAAGCACTAAAAAAAACTAGGCGAGGCGAGCTCGTCCAAGCACAAAAAAAAAATTTAGAGATGTACATGTGCGTTAGATTATTTCTACTTCTCATTAATGATAGTCTATGAAAAGTATAGGGGCTTATAAGGCCAGTTGCTACTGTCTGAGAAACAAGGTCAGCTGCTACTATCTGAAAAACAATGACAGCTGATACTATCTGAGAAACAAGGTCAGCTGCTACTATCTAAAAAACAAGGCCAATGAGCATCTATCCAAAAATCAAGGAGATGAGCCTATGTTTAAAAATTAAGGCGACACTATTTAAAAATCAAAATGATAGCCACCATTGAAAAATAAGGCGATGAGCCTATGTTTAAAAATAAGGCGATGAGCATATGTTTAAAAATTAAGGCGATAGCCACTATTTAAAAATCAAAGTGATAGCCACCATTAAAAAACAAGGCGGGCCTATGTTTAAAAATCAAGGCGATGAGCATCTGTCTGAAAAACAAGGCGATGAGCTTTTGTTTAAAAATCAAGGCGATGAGCCTATGTTTAAAAATAAGGTGATGAGCCTTTTAAAAATCAAAGCGATGAGCCTCTATCTGAAAAACAAGGCGATGAACTTTTGTTTAAAAATCAAGACGATAAGCCTCTGTCTGGAAAAAAAAAAAAAAAAAAAAAAAAAAAACCGATGAGCCTTTGTTTAAACAAGGCAAGGAGCCTATGTTTAAAAATCAAGGCGATGAATTTCTGTCTGAAATTTTTTGAAAGAAGCATGTGTGGTAGATTATTTCTACTTCTCATTGACGATAGTCTATGAAAAGTAGAGGGGTTTATGATGATATAAATAATGACAGCTGCTATATGTTATTTACCTATGGTGATACGTCTTGGCACACCCGCCTCAACGATTTGCTCTCCTCACTGGCTCGCCCGCCTCGTTGGTCTCATGAGCACACTTCTGATAGATAGACTGCAATAACCCAACTGTCGTCAGGTTAACCAGACAGGCGACCCATATAATGACAGTTACCACTAGTTATCGAGAAGACGAAACATCTCTCAACAATTGGAAAGATGAAACATCCCTCATTAACTACTAATAATGAGGGAGATGAAGGGACACACGTTATCAAATGAGGAAGATGAAGGGACACCCATCATCAATAATTGCAGGCCATCCCTATAAATAGAGGCCAACCCCCTCAGGTAAAAATATAAACACACAATTTTTATACACTCCATATTGCTATTCAGCACAAATATTTTAATCATATACTGATTATCATATTGAAGTGGACACGGGGGAAAAAAGTCCTGCCACCTTTTGTAGGTCTCCACCACTGTCACTGACGCGCTTGGAGAAGGAGAAAAATATCTATCATCAGGTGAATTGAGACTTAATACATTGTTGTTGTGTTGTAGCTGCTTATTCAAAGTTTGTTATAGACGGTTTCCAACCAGAAGAGGCCGAGGCTATTGTATTACAGAAAGGATTGGTTTTTGCCATGGCTAATAGGTTTCGCATTGGAGCCGTGGAGATTGATGCCTTAAGGTTAATTCAGTGCCTGAACTCGGATTTTAGTCGATTCTTTATGACATTGTAGCACTTCTTGAAGAAGTAAGTTGTGGTACATGTCGATGTGAGTTGAGAATCAAATGGCCCGTAACCTTGCTTTTCTGCTATTTCATCACCAATTGCTAATAACTAGTTGGATTATCTTCCTATTTACCTCTCGCACCTTGTGCGTAGAGATATTCAGTATTGATAGTTGTGTTGTTCGGGTTTCAAATAAATTGAAAAACTATATTCTATTTCAAGATTTTACTATAAATATTGAGTATTTTGATTATATTGTTACTAGGCTATAACAAAATCGAGATATCCAAAGATTTTTTTAGAATTCTAAAACCATTTCTATTCAACTAAGTAGAAATCCAGGCTAATTGTATGGTGAAATTTTACAGCATTTGCAAATAAAATCTAGAATTTCGCAGGTGGTGTTAAAGCAATTTTTAGACATTCTATTAGGCAAACGGCGATGGCCGCAGAGGACGGTAGCGATGAGAGGACGGTGATGATTATCCTAGAGTATGGAAGTTCAAAATTTTATTTATTTTATATTATAAATGGTAGGTTTGTCTTTTAAAAAAATGAGTGAATCTTTATCTGAATATAAAATTTTGCCCTTCTGTTTTCGAGGACAAAAATATCTTCATTTTTCACTTAAATTGTTATCTAGATAAAAGTGTATTCGGACATCAATTGTCCAAACAAGATAAGAAAAATGTTATTTATTACCTTTTACCATTGATTATATGCTAAACGGTCCCGTATAATTAAAAAAACAAAGGCATGGTTCTTACTTTAAATGGGTGACGATTAAGGACATATTTGTCATACACGATTACATTACGGAATAAATGTCAAGATTAATCTTAGTTTTTCTCTCAAAATTTTTGTATCAAACATGACATAAGATCTTATATACTTGAAGTCACATTTTTAAATTATGGTATGTTAAAATGAAAAAAAAAAATATTTAAATAGTATTTGGCTCAAAGTATTGATAATATGAGTTCTTCGGTATTTGCAATTCTTGAAATTAAAGATAGTAAAATTCACAAATTTTCAAGATTTATAACTTATGAAGATTAGCTTTTTAACTCTTACATATTCTTAATTTCATCTACCAATTATATGCTATGCAAAATAACTATTTTATATGAAAATGCATATTGTGTTTTTAAATATAATTCAAACACAGTCAAACTAATAAGTTTATATTGTAATTGATCAAACCAAGTAGTTGAAAATAGTGGCAGACCTAGACATTTTAAGTTTGTGGTCCTCAAATAGAGGTGGGGCCCAGAGGGGGTTCCCCTCTCGGGGGATTCGTGTCCCCTATTTTTTTTTTCTCAAACCACAATTACTAAATCAATTTTTATAAGAATCTAATATTTTTTTATAAGTCATAATCTTTAAAAAGCTTACAAGAAGATATCGAACACAATCGATTGATGTAATTAGACGTATTCGATACTCACTTCGTATTTGTTATGATTACTTGAAAAGACTAGCCTCAATATTTTCTTTTTGGTTATTGAATGATTATAACTTAACCGAGTTAGGTTGTGTGTACTCCTAAATTTTTCAGTATGTGTTTTGAGACTATATTTCTTCTTTCAATTTAAGAATCCACCGGTAACAAAAGAATCACAACTTGAACTTGAGTTAAAATTTGTTTCGTGAAATTATTATTGTACCATAGCAAGAAGGAAAAAATCTCCACATTTAGTGAAAAATGCTGAAGATGAAATCACAATCAATTTTTTTTGTGTCGAAGGTTGAAGACGTGAACGTGAACTTTGTTTGTGAAAAAAAATGAGTGATCTTAGATAAATCAATTTTGTTGGACTTTTGTTGAGCTTTATTTATTTATTTTATTCATTGTTGAGTTTGAGCTTTAATATTTTTTGTTTTGATTAGTTATTAAATTAAAAAATTAAAAAAAAAATTCAGAAAGTTAGGGGTCCTGGTCTCCCCCCAGGACACCCCCACCTCTGCACCTGATTGAAAATTTGAATTTCAAATTTCAAAAAAATAATTCCTTTTTTTTCTTCTGAGCGTTAAAAGTTAGGTTATCAATCATAGAAGAGTTTAGTAATTTATAGGAGAAATTAATTAACACCAATAATAATTATAATAATAAGGCATTGGTTTTTAAACAAATTTATCACTTACTATCTATGTATTTGTCATTTCTACATATAATATGTAGATAAATAATAGATATATATAGAGCTGATAAATAGGCTAGATTGGGCTAGTCCAACCCATTAGAGCAGGGCCACACATGAAATTGAACTGGGTTGGCCCAACCTAGTTTTGTATGGGCTAGAAATATGATAGTCCAATCCAGCTCATTGGCCCAACTTGGTTTTAATTTTTTTTTCTTTTTTTTTAAATGATTTTTTTATACAATCTAATGCATTACGTCAAATACATTCTTAGATAAATTTAGACTATAGATTTTGAAATTTTTAAAGAAATTAATTTATAAATTGGGGCTCTAATGTATTAGTCAATCGATAAATGTCAATTTTCTCTCAAAATAATAAATTTTTTTTTTTGTTAATTGTAAACTATTTGTGGAAAAATACAAATATTAAAAGCATGCTAGTCTTATTGCTTTGAGATATAAGCATGTTTGACATAAATTAAAAAGTTTACTTATAAGCAAATTTAAAAAAAATAATTGCAAATATATTTTGGATTGAAACTTAAATTAAACTAAATTTTAATTAAATCTAAACAATTTTATGTTGTATCTTGGGATTTTTGGACTAATATTTATTGGTAACTTAGGCTTAGATTATTTTAGATTGATATTATTTGGATTATGTATTGGAGCTATTCACAAAATGAGTGATTAGTGTTAAGGAGCAAAAAAAAAAAAAAAAAATCAAAATTAAGCTAAGACCAGCCCAACCCAACAAGACATGTTATATGGATCGGCCCTCGGGCCGGATCAATTTTGCCACCTCTAGATATATATGTATTTTGTTCTCTCCCCCACTAGTGGAGAGGTTATTTTTCCCACTCCTCCAATCTCATTAGGACAAGTGTCCTAGTGGAAAAGTGGGGAAGAGAATAGCATTGAGATATATATAATACCACTGTTCTAAAAAGTCCGCATAAGCTTCGCCTAGGTTCCGCCTATGCTTGAAGTTTGGCCTCCACGCATTGCCCTCGCTTTACCCTTATCTTGTTTTCGCCTAAGCCTCGCCTAAGTCCGAAAAACTTGAAGCTCGACCTCGACACCTAGCCACGCTTTACATTTTTTAGAACCTTGTATAATACCCACACACACGAACGTGGATATATAATGATTGTACACTTTCTCCTCCCTCAAAATTTTGTCTAATAAATTATTGTAATTTTTGGTCCAATGATTATTCTTCTCTTGAACCAAAGTAATATAAAGGTTCTAGGTTAAGAAGAAAACCCATTGAGGAAGTACTTAAGAACTTCAAGAGGCAGGGACTTGGGAGTTGGTATTGTATCCAAAATGTAAGCATGTGATTGGTTGCAATTGGATATTTAAGATAAGATAACAACTTATTTTGATGGTGATTTGGAGAGATACAAAGCACATCTAGTTGCTAAAGGTTATCATCAAGAATATGAAGTGGATTCTGAAGTGCATGTAGCACAACTAAAAATAACGTGTACTCTCGTATCTCATCTCTATTAGAAATGAAATTTTTATTAATTAGACGTAAAAAAAAAAATGTGTTTTAAATGGAACTCTATTTGAAGGAATTTATACGAGACCTCCACCTAGATTAATTCAGCAATATGGTTGAATTTGTAGGTATATCGTGCTCTCTATAGATTAGAGCAAGCCTCATTGGCAAATTTAGCTCTTCTTTAGCACAACTTGTTCTGATAATTAATTCTTCAATGTTTTTTTTTTTTTAAAAAAAAAAAAAAAAATTCCCCCACACTGGTGCATTATCTTATTGTAATATGTTAATGATATGATAATTATCGATGATGATGAACAAGGTATATGTGACTATAGAGAAGTGGTTCATTCTCTTATTTATTGACTCGATTGTCATTTTTTGGACAAACTCTAGATGGTTCATCTATCTTTAGTTTGACCAGAGTGTTAATAGATTTAATTTACTTTCATATGGAAACAATTTTTTCCCCTTATTTGTTATTTCTTTAAGGGTACATGTGTAGTTTCATGCCCAATATATCATTAGTTTTTCCTTACTGCTCTTTGTTTTTCATGATTATGGCTTTTGTTTTGTGAATGTTGACAAAATCAAGCTGATTCATGTAACTAATGGAGGCCATACAACAATACAACACCAATATTTACTATCTTCTAGGAGAGACT
The DNA here is from genome assembly GCA_030279155.1 of Forsythia viridissima. NCBI lineage: Eukaryota > Viridiplantae > Streptophyta > Magnoliopsida > Lamiales > Oleaceae > Forsythia > Forsythia viridissima. Next base: position 39,252,327 of record CM059033.1, on the reverse strand, counting down.
TTTGTCTAAGACGATGATGCCTTATTTGTGCTGATACGTGCTACAATAGCTACGATAAATGTTGTAAAAAACGTAAAACGTAATTAAATGTAGAAGTAGAACTTCAAGCTTATCGAGTCTAAGCGAGCGCGAAACAAAGGCAAAATGGCAATTTAGATAGATTTTTTAGAACAGTGGGCTTATGATAAGGGAAAGGGAAAAAAGAGAACACAGCTGGGTATAAGGTATTATACTCTGGGAATTACAAAATAACAAAAAGGTGAAAACGACCAAGATGCAAAGATCACCTATTTGTTCGTTTACCAAGTTTAGCATGAAATCATATTGCCAGTCCTAGCAGGAAAGGGCACCTGTCCCTCTTCTCTTGAATCCACAAGTACCGGCCGAGCATTTAAATAAACGTGTACGTCCATGTTTGAGAGTTTTAACACAAAAAGACTTCATATTATAAAGCCTAACAAAACACAATGCTTCAAGAAACCTTCCAGTTGAACCTAATTACTCTCCCAAGTTCCAATTGATAGTTCAAGTAAGAAAAAGAATGGCTGAGATGACCATCCCGGTGACCGATCGAAACTCTGATGCATAAGATAACAAATTATCAGTAATCCACAGAAAAAATGAAGCACAACAGTTCAGTGTAATTTCTATATAAACCCAAGTTCCACAATTTATCAGATAAGATATAAAGCCAGTAAAAGAAAGCATCGAAGCTAAAAACAAGAAAAACTTTTACAAGACAACAAATTATTGACACCACTTTTCTCAAATGTTATTACCGATAACAATTTTGCAAGCCTTCCGAGCCTCAAGAATTGAGAAAAAGGATTACCACAATATTTCCAAAAGTTATGCCAGATTTTCAAAATTCATTCAATCATGCTTCCTAACTGCATTGGGACTATGATATCCCTAACCGTAAGATGCATTTGATCTAATGTCCCAGTCTGGCCATGAGAGTTTTCGATCGTTATAATACCCTATTTTTGTCAACTTCTAATGCGAATCATTAGCTGTAGAAATCAAAAAAGAAAGAAACTGAGTTAAGTACAAAACATACAACCTCACTTTCCCTTTGACTTCAGTTGTCCTCCGTATAAAACTAGTCCCATTGTTGCAAAAGCAGACAAGATTGTTGATAAATAGGACATTGTAAGTAGAGCAACTCGCAGTGACTGCATTAGACAATATTATGTAAGTAGCACTAATGGCAATAAACAAATATGAATCGAAACAACATTAATTTCAGGCACCTTGCCAAGAAGCAAAGCATTGTCATTTGCATACTGCAGTGAGCTCTCTGGTATACTTTGAATGCCTTGGCTTAATTGCCATGAAAGGATCCTATATTAAAACATAGAAGTGTAAGTCGCAAACTTCTTTTCAGATGATAAAAGGAAAAGGAGACACACCTATATGGAGCAATTACCCGAAAACAATACCAATCACAGACCCAATGTAAGCTTTTTCCGAAGTTAGTTCTACTTGAAGGTCTCCAAACTGCACAGACAAAACTACATTAGGAAATTGTTCCCAGTGTACAAATTAGAAAATCTTAATTCAGAATAACATACTTTCAGCATCCTGGTTTCAGGTTTTGGTTCTTCATTAGCTGTCTCAGATACTGGACTTGAAGACAAAAGCTTTCCAGTCCTAATCATCACTTTGGCAATCTATGCTGATTAAAATATCCGACAATAAGTTCAAGGACGCACAGAAAACATTAAAATTCCTAGATGCATAAAAGGCAGATTATTCAGTAAGAACCCCATTAGATATGGTACAGGGGACTAAGATAGAATAAATCTAAGTTTTTGCATCTTTACAAAAAATTACTGATATCGATCTTGAAATCACACCCTGCAGTGGTCCTAGATATAGTTCACTTTAGGATAGAAAATAGTCAAATAAAGAAAAAAAAGGCCCCCCTATATAAACTTTTAACAGATAGGTCAACAGTCTTGATATTTTAAGGAGAAAACACTACATGTTTAAAGAAAGAAAAAGGTATTGCATGATACCATTTGTAGTTCACCTTGACCATATTGGCCCATCGACTGGAACCTCATCCCAGCAGATACCAAGCGCTTGCCAAGTGCTAACAAACAATAAAAACTAAAATCAGGAAGAGAATTTATCACAAACTCAGAAGTAGAAAAAAAAAAAAGCAAAACAGTCAGATTGTGTTCTTGCCAGATTTATTACTGTTCGTCAGATAACCCACTAACAAAGGGAGCTTGCTCACTAGAGTTGCAGAGGTTTCTGTGTCCGCTTGTTCCCATGCTCGACCTATATTCAATAATATCTCTCCCAACTCTTCACCACACTGAAAATGTCAGTTTGGACAAATTAAGTTTCTCTATCCTGTGCTGAGTGAATATTCAATGGCAAAAAGACAAATGCAATACACAAAAAGTTGGATCCAATTTAGGTTGCTGGAAGTCACGAGATTGGTTTTCCAGTATTTATGAAAATAAAATATATGGGGAAGTAGGAAATACAGGTTGGGATTGGGACTTACAAAGAGGAGGAGAGAAAGTTCGAAGAATATAGCCGAAAGATGGTGCGGTTGAATAAAGAATTTCCACCACTAATTATAACAATAAATGCTGTAGTTGAAGGTGACAAACGAGCAAAATGGCAGATAAGGATGAGCAACCACAAAAATGTTTCAAAAAGGGGAAAAGAAAGCTGATAAGTACACCTCAACTCCTCAGATAATAAATATCATAATAATTGATATGACCAGATCATGGTGAGACTTGACTAAAAATTTTGCATGTAGCAGGATCGCAGGAAGGAACGCCACTACTGATACATATTGTGTAGGAAGTAATTTTAGTTCATTCAGAAATATAGCTCCAAAGTTCCCAAGTCTGACTAAATGGAGAACAAAAATCTTATCGTTCTTTCAACTTTCAAGTTCTGGTTTATTGATATCGTCTGCAACATTAGAGGTCGCAAAATTATGTCATTATTTATTCTAAAAGCTTTAAGAACAATGGTTGGGGACAAAATAAATTAGATAATGCTCGAAAATGAATATCACGTCATCTACTGTCAATCTTACCAAGTTAAGGAGAATTTGTAGTTCAAGGAGCATAACTATATGAATTGAAGTACTGAAGCAATATGTCATCAGATAAATGTTATTTCCAAAATTAGAATTAACTTTTTCCAAGTAATGACATAAACCTAATTAATTAGAAACATATGATAGTAGAAGGTTTCATCTCACAAAACGATAATGTCAAGATTGTAATGCAATGCAAATGTCTATATTCATACACAAACTTATGTGAAGGAACAGATAAACATGAAGAAAACAACACTTGACATTAACTGTTAAGGAGATAACAGACCTATTCAGGTCAAGATGCACAATAATACATTAGTCCACACTATTGATGTCAATTAATGCTTGCCCACAAGCATTTTCTTTTGCAATTTTTATTCATCATCAGCTCTTGCAGTGTCAGAAATCAACTCGCCCAACAAGCTTTCTGCTTCCCCTCCATTTATGTCAGATATTGGAATTTTATTGGCCACAGTAGGTTGTGGATCTTGCCATTTCATCCCCGTTCAGGGAATGAAGTGGCCCACACTTTAGCTTCTTTTATAACTCTCTCTTGTATTGATAGGTGTGGGTCTATTGTTGTCCTAAGTTTTATTTCTACAGTTGTAATAGCGGATTGCTCTTACTTAAATAAAGTTACGGTTTCCCTCAAAAAATAATAATAATAATAATCAAAACAGTATTGAGTATGAATCTTTCTTTTCAGATACATTGATTGCGAATAACTCACCTCATCTTTGACTGCCCCACTTGAAAGATCAAAAGCCGCATCATTCAGCTTCACCATTTTCAAAAAACATCAGTCAGAATTCCCCCTCCCCGAATAAGAAAAAATTAAGTAAAGAATACAACAACACCAATAAAACAGCATTCCAATCTCAGCCACAGTTTTCAAAGAGCGGGGGAGGGGGGAGGGGGGGGGGGGGGTGCATCGCCCTGAAACATTTTAAAATTTTTCTCTATTTATACTGGATTTATATAGAATTTTTTTATACACATATAGTTTGCCCCTCCAACATTTTTCCACCCCCACTCCAATGAAAGCTACAGTCTTCAAGCCATAATCATACCATGGTTTACTCTAGTGTTCCATCATCTAAATTCATTACAAAATCTCATCATCCAAAACATGGGATACTATTTCGATATAAAGTACAATACACAAAGATTGAACCTTGAACTTCAATAGTTGTACCTTTGCTCTGAAATTTCAACTAAGACAAGAAAAAATTACATTCCTGATTGTACCTAGCCCTCCACTAGATGTACCTTTTGCTACGTATACCTTGCCAGAGCAAGGTACAACCCCCAAAGCGTAATGTACCCATCAATTCTGTAACCTTAATAGCCTTTGCTCTAATTCACACAAACATTTGAAAATTCCGACCCACCAGCACAATGAACAGAACATCATGACTGTACCTTGCAAATTAGCAACTGTATTGGAAATTAACTTACATCTAGCCGAAGATCCTGAGGCAGCTGCGAAAAATAATCTGCCGGAAGAACAAAAACATCCTGCATTCCAACCAAAAAAAATTAAACCCTGTCATGAAAATAGGTGTTAAAGAATGAAATTCATGAGTTAAAGAAAAATGGGTATAAAATTTTTGGTGCATACAGAGAGTTCTTTAACGAGAATTTGAAGGTCAGAATCAAGGGAATTGGGAGAATCTGATGATTCTGCAAGAGCAAATGAGATTTTCCTTAAAGGCTTGAATTTGAGGGGTTTATAACGAGGAAGATTGGGGATTTGATGGGGAATTTGAAGAAAGTGGTGGGTATTAGTGGAATGGGATATAGAGGCAGGTTGAAAATGGAAAACTGAAAGAGAAGCAGTAGCCATTCGAAGGGGATTACAAGCAGGTTAGATTTTGCATGGAACCTCTTAACAAAATCTATATGTTATTTTATATTTTATGACCCAAACTTCGTGATTTTGTTTTGGTTTTGGATTGGATGGTGATCTATTCTTTGTCCTTTTCTCCTAAAGATTAGGATTTGTTTCTTATCCATGATTTTTTCCGACCAATTTTAGATTTAAATATAGAAAAATGAATTTAGTTTTTAACCATTAATCATGTCAGGAATATAGTGTAGGCTTAGAGCAACTCCAACCATGATCTTCAAAATGGTGCAACTTTTACACCAAAATAGTGCAATTTTCACACTATTTTTTTTACTATCTCCAACCATGATCTTCAAAAATTGCACCAAATGAATAGTACTTATTTTGTTTCTTTATTTTTTTCATTTTCAACAATTTATTGATTTCAAAAATTATTTAATTAAATATTTCATCACTACTCAAATTTATAAATAAAAAATTAAATAATTTTTTATTACTAAAAATTATAAATTAAAATTTTAATTTAATTACCTAAAAAATAGCATTTATCACAACAAAATAAAAAAGGCATTACAATTTATATCACAATAAAATAATAATAAAATAAAAAGAAACATAAATAAAATTAAACCTTTTCATTATAAAATAATATGAAAAGGGATATATATGGCAAAACAAATTTTACAAGTGTATGCAGAAAGGCAAAACTGGAATTAAAAAGAAAAAATTCTGGACGCCAAATGAACAGTGCTGCGCCAAATTTGGCGCAGCACTGTTCACTACTCCATTTTGGAGTAGTAATTTGAAGCTCCAATCATGCAATTTCAGCGCCATTTTGGCGTTTCACGCCAAAATGGCGCCACCTTGGAATGGCCTTAGAGATTATTGTGTTAGAGTTCAACTCTTGATGTTTCTGTCATTCGTGGATTAGCCAAATTTATCATTTGTTGCCATCACCAATCTAAATAGTTGTATACTCTTTAGCAGGATGATTTTCTGCCGTCAGCATATAGACAGTTGATGTAAAAAACAGTTTTTACATCAATTGTCCACATGCTGACATGTGGGTAGGATATCATGTCCACATATGGGCAGGAGATCAAGATTGCTACTCTTTAATTCATTATCCAATATCAAAGAGCCACTTAAATGAGTGATGCTAGTTTGGAAAAAATCTGGTTGACGCCACCTTAAAACTGGCTCATGCCAACTTGATAAAACCTACAAGTAAATATCGCCGAACAGCCAAATCAAATTCAAATCACGCTTTCAATCTATTAATTTAGATCTACGTGAACCCATTAACTTTTAATTTTGAATCAAACAAAAACCTTCATTTCTAACATTTAACGTCAAATCAAACGAAAACACTTAGTGTTCATTTGATAAATTTTTTTTATAAATTATAATCAGTGAATCCTACCGAATACATAGTTTAAAAAATATATAAAAAATTATGAATCTTACAAAATGTGTAAATAAAAATATTATTTGACCAGCTTGCAAATGTGTATAAACACCGACAAGCGTGCTATTAAAGAAATAAGAAAAAGAAGTTACTACTATGCATGTATCAATTCATTTCCTCCAAATTGACACATCCACCATATTCTTTCCTCTGTAAAAGGAAAAAGGAATACCGATTTCTCCATTTACAAGAATTTGCTTTAAATCTCAAAACACATTGAGAAAGTAGTAGTTTATGGTCTTTAACATTATGTCAATTCCCTGAAAACAATGAAAAGTTCATAAAATCTCTCCTGTATAATTGTGAAAACCAACTCTAGCCAACAGGCACCATACAAGAGCAATTTTTATACCACTTTCAACCAGGTTGTGCCAGTCAGCAGCTTTCACCGGATAATGTTAGGCTAGCAGCGTCTTCTATCAGTCAGGCTCCAATCTTAGCAACTTTTCTCTGCTCAATTTGACCTGTTAAAGGGCACTGCATCTCTGTCCAACTTATGGGAACCATTGTTGCACCTAATCATACATCACATAATTAGAGACCGTCTCGTTAAGGTTATAATATCATAAATTGCATTACAACATATAGACGTCTATATATATTGTCATTAGTAGTTGACAATGTTGTGTCAAACATAATGCAATACAAAATTTCCAACCACCAGTTTCCATCGATGCATTTCTGAGGCACATGTTACAAAGTTACAGGGCCATTCTTCGCCAACTTCCATGAGTGAGTGCCTGTGACTGCCTACCAAACCCGGGTCAGTTTCAGGTACAGGTAACCTTTTGTTTAAATGTTATTCAAGATTTCCCCAAAATATTATGTCAACAGGTAGTAATTTGATAGAAGACCCGCTTCAATGTGTGTTGGCAACTTCAACATTCTTTGGCTTTGTGATATCATGTAGACATGAAAGAATTAGCTATGGCGAGCACAGTATGAAGTTTGTGTGACAAAATTAATTGTACCAGGTAATTGCTCGCATACTTTGCAGCAGATATCACACGCACATCCATGACAATGAAAACAAAGATGACTGCTTAGATTGCAAATCAGGGATTAACCAGGTTTGCTAACAATGTATTCAACATGACGAGCATCAAGCAACAGAACCATGTATTAAATCCATCAGTATTGGAAACCAAGTTCTTCTACTCTATCTGAGTTCCATATGAAAGAATATAATAAGAATATAAACCAAGTTCCATATGAAACCAAGTACATGATTTACATAGAGTTGTACAAAGAACTGCATCAAAATCACAGGCAGAAATGCAGCAAGCAAGGATATTCTGGGCAAGACTACAAGCGAATGTAAATAAGGTGTCTTGGGGCAGCATGAGATGATAACCAATATTTCAGGTCTATGGCCAATCTGTTGGAATTGGTATCCTAAAGGTTGTTCATTAAGCTAACCGGTTAGGAATTCTACTAAGAAGGTATTGACGAAGTTCAGTGTTTATTTAATATAAGTCACCAAGATCAGGATTTTCAAGCTCCTTTAGACTTTTTTCTTCTAGATTTTCTAGTAGATACAAACTACCAAACAGAAACTTTATGTTGGTTCTTATGTTTGTCACCAACCATAGAAAGAAAAATTATAATTTCTCCACCCCACCCCACCCTTCTCTCTAATTCCTCCAAATTATATACGCCCCCAGACGCATCCATGGAAATCCAATCAGCTCTTTTTACTGTCAATAAATTGAACTCATATTGACGAGAAAAACTAACTGATAAAAGAACTTTGCACAGCAAAGTGGATATAAATTGATTGTCAACACATTAATCACTTAGGCTGACTAAGTCATTGAAAAACATTCCTAACAGAGGAAATAATTGGTAATTTAAGAAGTACAATTTTTAAGCACAAAATTGATAGCGTGGGTTGGGGGGTTGGGGGGGGGGGGGGGGGGGGGGGGGGGGGGGGAGGGATCGTACCTGCTGCACTTTCTGCAGATACAACACCCAGCTCATCTTTTGCAGTTGATAAATGATATGCACGAGCATCTCCAAGGGATAGCTTTTCAAGGAAATAAATTAGGGCTCACAAGTCTGACTCAATGATTTAATAAGTTGTCAGTGTATGTCATCCAATCAAAACATTCTAGGTAGACCACTCAGAGACCAAAATACAGAACACGAAAATGCAATAGAAGTTCATAGCAAAACAATCCAAAAAGGTAAATTTACTTGGCATGTCCAAGAGAAAAATACATCTTTTCAGAAGAAAGTGATTTAAGAGAAACAATTCGACATATGAATGTTAACTTTAGCATGAAGGATACAACTAGAGCTCTAACAATGTCACCCGGGTGGAAGGATGAGTGCATATCTACTTTGTCAATCTCAGTAGCTCTGACGTCTTGTTGCCTGTTACATATGATAACCATCAATTCTCAGTGACAGATCGAGCTCATAAATAGAATATTCAATCAAGTTTCCATGCATCAAGACACCATTTTGAAATTTTGGACCATCTAACAACATGGTGTAAACGAGATAATGTAGAGATTTTGAGGTATTTTGCTTCTGTGAATGATTTTGAAGCGGGGGAAGTAGGCAAGAGAAGCATTGATTATTTTCCCCAACGTTATTTAGATATGCACCACAGTAACAAGAGGCCATCATCACATCAAGTCTGCCAAAAATGGCAAGCTGGATACGATCAGCTTCGCATCAAATGAACCCATTAAAGGAATCAAATCGAGCATACAACCTCTTGAGTAATAAGGTGATAGAAAGAAGTCAGCTTCTCTGAATGAGAGGCTACGTATAATAAGCAATTCCTAAACTAAGTTTAAGTTATTCCAAGAAGAGTCATAAGCAGCATACTGATTGTTGCTGACTAAATGCAAGAGAGACATTTACAAAAAAACAAAACACTAAGCCTAATTCCCAATAAGCATGTGGTCAACTACATGAATCTTTTTTTGCTACTCCATTTGATCCAACACGTCATCCTTTTGTGAAATCTCGTAACATAAGGAAGACAAGTAATTATAAAATTAGTTCCATTAACCTCTCTGAAAGGCCATAAAATACTGCAGGTGTCAAAAACTGCAACTCTTAGAAGAGAAAAAACATCACATGGTATCTACCTTTTACATATAAATGTTGATTCTGCAGGAAAAACCTAACAACAAGCGCCTAAGAGAGAAGACAAGTTTTGGAAAGCCGTCGAATCCTAACATCAGACCTAGAAGTGCAGCATAAAATTAAATCACATAGCAACAAGAGATATAAGCCTTTTCTCTTCTCCCTTCTCATTTCTATCATTGGTGTTGGGAGCAGGTTGAAATACAAAGAACACTATTCTAACATGTCAGATATATAATAGCACAAAATCATTTCTTCTTTCAGACAATGAAGTAATTGTCGTATAGAGAAATTTTAGTTAAACCAGCATCTGAAGCATGTCTTATCATCACTCAGTAGTTCATTAACAATAGTCAACCATTAACTTAAAATATTCTTCATACCTAATAATTCCTGTGAATTTTTCTCGTACAGACTTGGGACCTACGCACATTATATCTGCTGAAGCCATTCTAGCCATCACTTTAGTAACCTGTCAAAATAAAATAAAATACTGTAAAAGATGAGGGAGACTTTTAAAAAGAAAAGTTTTTGTTATGAGCAAAGTTTGCACCAAAATGTAACGATAGTTTTTGAGTGCACACCAAATTCTTCAGTAAGGTATACAAATTTTTAGTAGGCAAAGTTTGCACCAATGAGGAAAATGTATTGGGTGTACACGACTAAAGAAACAAAGTCAGAAACACAATTGACATGGCCAATTCATCTACATGCCAATTCCCTATCCCCCTCTTAACTGCATATTTCCTATCTAATTAATTAAAGAAAAACATTCACCTGACCCATGCTTGTTGAAAGTATTCTTAGTTATTTTGTAAAATTCAAGTTATAATCATCTTATGAATTGTTATTGTTAATAAGGTAAATTATATGATTCCATTTTTACCTATAACATTAGTTCCGATTTCCTATCTATTAGCACAAATGCTGAATCTCATACTGGCATGAATTTCCTTAAACTATATTGACCATATTTAGTTTAGAAATGCTTTGTAGGAGTAGGCACATAACACCAATTCTACTAATTATTTAAAATTTAGCCCTAATTCAATCCATCCAGCAACCCCCTGATTCCCAGAATCAAGACCCACAAAGTAATCGGCCCTGTACATTGTCATAAATAGCATAGAGCCGCAAGTTTTTTGCTTCAATGTTGGAGCAACCTAAATTCTATCAAAGCAATTCAAGTTTTTCAAGAATATTAATATGCGTAGTTGCTGGAAAATTCAAAACCTAGTTTAACATATTTAAAATTAACAAGAAAAAGTATTAGCAATTAAAAGAACCTTACTCTTGCAATGACAATAGCACCAATCTCCGGAACAGCACCATGGGCCTTATGACCGGTCACATCCACTGTTGGCCTCTAACAAATTACCAAATCAAAATCCTCTTATTACTCAAAACGTGCACAAAATCAAATAAGAAAAACCCACTATCAGCCCGGAAAAATTTACACATCTCTAAACTAATTCATGGGTTGCCCAGAATTTAAATTCAGTCCCAAGTAACAGAACATTACAAATTCCTACAGTTTCACCTAATATTATGAAGAAAAAGAGAACGGATCAATTACCGGGTCAGGGGAGTCGGGAGGAGGATAGGTGAGGGTACGGAATCCAGTTAAGGAGGCGTATACAGTGTTATTATGAGGTGAAACATAAGCACCTTTCCCTGCTTTCAACTCTGCCGGTTTTCCTAATACTTCCCCTGGCGTCACCAATTGCCCAATCTTTTCCTCTTCATTTTCCTTCATTCTTCCTTTCCGCGTGCCTGAAAATTACTCCAATTTCTTTAGCTGTGTGTTCTTGTGTATGTAAACTTGTATAAACCCTGGGTGGAATGCTTGCGGGTTTTTCAAAAGACGTTTCCAAGAACGCCCTTCTTGTGAAATTGTCTTTTGACTCTGAGGACGTGATCTCTAGAAAATTAAAAATCTAATAGTGTTTATTATTATTATTTTTTTCGAATTGGCTTAATATTAGTCATTTAAATAAAAAAAATTAAATATTAATAAATTAGACAATTAAAATTTAAATAGCATACTTATAATTTAAAATTTAGTTTATTAAAATTTATTACAGTAGATGATTTAAACATATGATAAAATTGAATTCAATTTACTTAATAAAAGCTACTGTTCTTAATTACCATTTTCTTCGAAACCTGATTTAATTCTTTTATAATATTTTAATCGAGTAAAGAAACATGAATTCTTTGCATTAAGAAATTTCACATTTACTCTAGAATAAGACTCTAGGTATAAGTATCTACAACAACATCTGTATATTAATTTCAATTTTTTTATTATTAACTTAAATAAAAGATAAAGAGATAGTTGGATAGAGCCTACATCATCAAATATTTGAGTTTTCAAAAACGGAAAATTAGGCTTACCAATTCGATCATCACACTATTTAGTGTTAGAATAAAAAGTTCATAAAAAATTTCTTTCTTGCTTTAAATGAAGATCTGGAGATAATCAATAAGTTAATTGATAAAGTCGTTTTATGGTCGAATTAAAACTCTTAAAACAACATAATTTCTAAAGGTAAATAAATCACTTTACAGTTGTTAATTAAACATGCTAGTGAAGTTGTATATATTTGATGCAAGACAGATATTGTGGCAAAAATAAACAACAAAAGTGTAAATAAATAAACAAGTTAATAAACATATTAATTACAATTAAAGTTGTTCAACAACAATTTATGTTTAAAAAGTAGCATCTTAAATACAAATTTCTAAAGCACTAAGTAGAGTTTGTATTGCTAATGTGCAAACAAGTCAATTTCAGAAATAATATCCCAGAGTTGCATTAATATTCAAAAAGAAAATGGCATAAACAAGCAATTTTCATTTCAAACTCATGTAGTTCAAGAAATGATAATATTATTCAATTACAACTAAACAAACCAAATTTCAAATTAAATAATGTCTCAAATGATAGTATATTCTCAACGACAAGCAATCAGAAGAAAATTCCAAACAAAACAATGCCTCAAAATGACAATATTATCAAATTACAACAAAACTAAATTAAAATTTCTAAATTTAAAATTATTGAATACTATAAAGTGTTTTCAATGAACACAAATCTCAAACTTTACAAAAAAAAAAAAAAAAAAAAAAAAACTAATAAAACAAAATTTGAAATATTTTCCAAAATAATCAAATTACAAATTTAACAGTCTAATAGATTATAAAAGTACAATTTTTTTAAAATTCAAACTTCTAAACAAAAAATAAAGTAACAACTCATTTGTCTTTCAATTTGAGTAGGAAAAGGTAGCGAGTAAAAAATACGATAAAAATTCAAAACAAACAAGACTATAAAAATAAAGAACAATAAAAAGTTAAACTTTCTAGAATAATTAAAAAAAATGCAAATTTAATAATTTAATAAAAAGTAAAACTACAATTCTTCTGAAAATTCAAACTCCAAAAAAACTAAAAACTAAAATCAGAACTCCAAAAAAACTAAAAACTAAAATCAGAACTCACATGTCGTCAAATTTAACCAAAAAGTTGTTCAAAGCATTTTACAACAACTTTGAATTTGTCAATTATCTTCCTTCATCTTATTGTCGTTTCACTATAAGATTCGAAAACCTCTTACGTTTTGTTTTCCTTGAAATTGGATTTTACGAAAAATGAATCCAAATTAATGGCACAATTTCTAATTCTAATGCCAGGCATTATTCATTAGAACTATTTGGTTAGACAATACTTTGAAAACTTGGAATAATCATAACTTAGTTTATTCAAAACTGATATAAAAGTAACCAAAATTATACTAAATATACCTTTTGCCTATATGTGGTCAGCAGTTGCAACAAGATGCAGCAATTAACTGGTGTAAGTCTATATAATCAGAATAAATTCAAATTCAAAGAAAAAGCAAACAGATACTTAGATTTATGTTTAAAAACACTCAAGTTTTACTATGTGAAAATAGTCGATAAAACTAGAAATGGCAATGGGGCCAAACTCGGCCCGCGTTCGTCAAAGAAATCGTGGCCTGGATCAGCCAGTGGTCCGCGGGCCACAAGTGAATTTCTATTTTTAATTTTTTGTTTGTTTTTTTTTTATGTTTTTTAAAAGTTAAAAAAAATAAGTTATGATAAAATTGACATTTCAATTATGAATTGTAGAAATGTAGAAAACATGATAGTTAAAATGTATAAATTTAACTATAAATTGTACAATAAAAGATCTAATATTGACAATATATTTTTTGCAGATTGTATAGTTTGAGAGAGTTGTGAATTTGTGAAGAATATGAAAATTTGAACGGATATTTATAAGAAAAATAAAAAAGAAAAGAGCCGTTTGAAGGAAATAAAAAATAAAAAAAATTAGGATCAAATCACGGGCTAGTAGTGTTATTTTTGCGGCCCTGTCCGGGCCTGGGCCATCCAAGGGCCGGGCTTTCATGGGCCCGGTCTGTTTGCCATCTTTAAATAAAACTAAATATTTTGATTATATTACTATAGTAATTTTGGTATACTAATCTCCCTTATAATTTGTTCTACTAAGGATGTCAATTTGACCCACGCCCCATCCTGTTTGTGGCTACCCCGCCCCGTACGATTAGATAAATGGAGCGGGTATGAGGCAGATTCATCTACCCCATCGCGGGTCCGGGGCTGGTCCAGGACGATGTTGACCCGCCCCGTAAACTTTTTTTTTTAAATATTAAAAAATCATAAATACAATCAAAATGGTAAAGTGTTGGCTTCAAGACTTGAGCTCGGGTTAGACAAGAAATATTTTGAATCCTCAACCATTCCACCACAATCACAACTTGCAAAGTTTCCTTTTGTTTAATAAAAATATTAGAACAAATTATTACTTTTTAAATCAAAACACCCAACCCAAATCGTTTCTTCATTTGAATCATTTCCCTTCCCTATTTTGTTTATGCTCCAACCTCCAGTGCCCCTAACTCCCTGAGGTCCTTGGTCGTCTCCTCCATCATCCTACTGCATGCAGCCCTCGACTGATTCTTCTTCTTCTAATCTTCTTCATCCGTTGATTGAATCTCTCTTCTTGAATCTTGAAGGTAAATTATAACTATCTTTTTTTTTTTTTTTGTTATTGGGTATTTGATTTTGGGTTTTTTTATCAACTTCTATGGAGACAAATTAGAGTGTAGAGTGTATGTATATTTTATGTATTGTTGAGAGTGACATTAGGAGAAGTCGGATTGTCGGAGTTTTAACATGGTTTCATTTGTCCTCTTTTGCTGTTCTTTCTTACTTTTTTGTACATAGAAGACAGATTGTGCAACTGTGTTTATATAAATCTTGAGTTTTGTACAAAGATTCGTCTTTATAATGTAATTTCTGCTGTAATTTTTTTTTTTAAAGCAGACATTTTTGAATAAACACTTCTTGTTCATCCTTATATTCCTATGTAATCTTGTGTTGGCCATTAGTGATCTATGTCTATCCCAATTTCAGTTGTCTGCTTTTCCAGACAAGTAATTCCAACATTTTTCTGTAATTTATTTGGGTAATTTTGAATTCATGTCTCCAAAACAATTCTTGTAGTTACATAATTACGTATGTGAATTTGCACATTCAAGATTGGCTGACAATTGACAGTCCTCATTGCTTGTTCTAATTTTGTGGACTGTAAAATAAACTTTGCAGGTTATCATATTTTGGAAAATTAAAATTCTCTATCTTAGGTACAATTTAATGGTTTAAGTGCCATCATTTATTTCTCATTTTTTGCAGTAGGTGAAAAATGGTTTTAGTACATTGCTTGCAAAATTCATAGAATTAGGATGAAAATTATTTGTTAGCTTCTAATATTATTTTGATAACCATCCTTTTTTGCAATAGGTGAATGATTATCTGCTATTCTAATTGAATCCAGTTTGCAATGTTGGAGTTGTGTTTGTTCTAGATGAATCCAGTTTGCAAAAATTTCTTTACTCATTCAAGCCAACTAATAATTTTTGTCTATCATTCTTCAACTTTTAGGATATCGGAACAAGATCGTTGTTCAATAAGAAGTACATATGGAACCCTGCTAGTACCTCGTGATAGTTCCACTCCAACGATAAATACTATTAATCCTCCATCATTATCGGTAGGAAAAAATTCAAGACAAATTTCGATAAGCATTGATTCAGATGGAGATCATACAACAGATCTTGGTGTAGTGGGTAGAAAAAGAAAACTGACATCTGAGATATGGAACTATTTTAAGCTCAACAATATTGATAATGAGATTAAGGCTATTTGTAATTATTGTGGAGCGAAGTTGGTTGGTCATAGTAAAAAAGGAACAAATCATTTGAAAAAAGCATTTAGATGGATGTGCACTTCGTAAATGTAAACAAACTGATATTAGGTAGGCAATATTGAATCCTACAAAGCAAGCGGATGGAAAGGTGGTTATGGAGACTTACCATTTTGTTCAAGACCACGCTAGAACGGAGTTAGGAAAAATGATAATTTTACATGAGTATCCACTTTGTATGGTTGAGCATGTTGGTTTTAGAAATTTTGTGATATCTATTCAACCGCTATTTAAAGTCGTGTCTCGGAATACCATTAAAAACGACATTTTGAAGATTTATGATTTGGATAAAGTGAAAATGATGCGTTTATTGGAGGATAACAAGAGTAGAATTACTGTAACCACATACTTATGGACTTCAAACAAAAAAAAAAAGAGTTTTATGGCCATCATTGCACACTTTATTGATGATGATTGGTCTCTTCAAAGCCGAGTTATGAGGTATACACTATGTAATTTTATGTATAATATGTTTTTTTTTAACTAATTACTAATATGTTTTGTTTGGTTTTATTTGTAGGTTCATATATGTTCCTTGTCTACATACGACAGAATCACTGTCTACAACTCTTTTTGAAAGTCTATTAGATTAGAGTATTGATTGTAAGTTATTTACTCTTACTGTTGATAACTGCTCAACGAATGACGCTATGATCAATGTCCTCTTAGATAATAAACTTTCTACTGATTCACTTTTAGCAAATGGTGATTTCTTCCATATGCGGTGTTGTGCTCACATATTGAATCTAATTGTGAAGGAGAATTTAGAAAATATTGAGGGAAGTGTTGAAAAAATTCGTAATAGTGTTTCTTTTTGGACATCAACACCAAAAAGATGGAAAAAATTTGAGAATATTACACGTCAGCTTAAAATCAGTTGTGGTAGAAAATTAGTACTTGATTGTAAGACTAGGTGGAATTCTACATATATCATGCTTCACACTGCTTTGGAGTACATTGATGTTTTTTTTCGCTTGAAGCAAAGAGAAACGCAGTATAAAAGTTTACCTAGTGATCAATACTGGAAGTTGGCAAAAGAAATATGTGAAAGGCTGAAGTTTTTGTAACTGAATTGTTTTCTGGAACTAAGTATCCTACAACAAATTTATTTTTTCCAAAAATTTGTGAAATAAAGTTGTCAATTCGAACTTGGACTACTTCTGCTTATTCTGAGATTAGAATGATGGCTTTAAGTATGATAAACAAATTTGAGAAATATTAGGATGAGATTCATGGGATTTTAGCTGTAGCAACTGTTTTGGATCCTAGGTTTAAAATGATGTTGGCTGAATATTACTTCACTAAGATATATGGAAATGAACGTGCAATGGTTGAAATTGTCAATGTCAGTTCACTTTGTCGAAAGTTGGTGTCTCAATTCAAGTGTGAATAATCCTCAGTCATTATCTTCATCGTCCTAGGCTAGGATTTTTTTTTTAGTGTTGAAGTACTTGATGATTTGGATGATTTTGATTTGTTTGTTACCAAGAAAGTGGGAACTAGTAATATGAAATCAGAGCTCAACTTGTATCTAGAGAAGCCGGTTTTGCCTAGGTCTAGTGATTTTGACCTATTAAATTGGTGGAAAGCAAATTCAAGCAAATACAACACTTTACAGAAACTTGCAAGAGATATCTTGGCCATCATGTTTCTACCGTTACTTCTGAGTCTGCATTTAGTATGAGTGCTAGATTTGTGAGTCCGCATAGAAGTAGACTTTATCCAACAACATTGGAGGCATTGATGTGTGCTCAAAACTGGTTGTGGGTTGACATTCATGGTAAAAAAAAAAATTTAGTACTTTTTATATTTATTATTTTTGACATTCATTTATTGTTAACTCGATTTATTTTATTGTTAGAAAACTCTCTCTCATCGTCGTACACCGGATGTTGTTCTACTATAACTCAAGAGGAAATTGAAGAAGAGGTAATCTTATTTATTTCAATGCACAATATTTAATTTTTTTTATATTTATAATAATATTTAATATACGTACTTTTTTTGTCTCTCATATTTTTAAATAAACGAAATAAATACAAAATACAAACGTTTGATAAAATATTTGTCCCTCATTTTAATGCACATTAAATTTCTCAACAATATCTAATTTTTACATTTATATCCCTAACTATTTGTTATCACATTTTATATCATCAACTTATTAATTAGTACATCTTATCTTTGTCTTTGATGATGATTTCTGTTCAAAAAATTAGGATCCACAATTTACAACTCACTTTTTATCCATAAATTTACTCATAACTTATAATATAAACACTTCAAAAATAAATTCAGCACTACTAAACATATGCTTAGTATTTCTCAACTCCTATTATTTTGCTTAGTAAACAATTTGAAAACAGTTATTCATTCAACCACAAGTTCTTCTAAGTTGTAAATTGTGATTTGTTCAAATGATTGTTTACTTGTTATATTTATATTTAAGAAGTGTGTCTTTTGATTATCAATCTTATATTTGTTGAGTGTTAATTTTCTTAAACCATTTGTTGCAAATTATAATCAGACTATTTTATATTTGTATAGATTATAGATTAAAATACAATAACGTAAATATCCTACGAATCACCTTACGTGCATCGCACGTCCTACAACTATTAATTAGAAAAAGTCTATAAAAGCATTTCAAAGGTAAAACCCATTTTACACTACACAAAATTAGTTTTTCAAGATTTTTTTTTATTGAATCTTATGTATTACCATTACCAACTCTATGTAGTAAATAAAGCTAGCAAACGGGTTGGGCCGGTCCGGACTAGCCTAGATCGATTTTGTATTATCCAGCCTATCGGACCAACGGGCCATAATTTTATTTTTAAAATTTTTATAAAATAATTTTTTAATAGATAAATAAACAACATATCTTTTATGTTAAAAATGTGTCTTATAAAATAATTTATATATAGCTCATTATTCCTCTTGTTAATATGAAATTAAGTTGAATATTGACAAGAAAATATTGAATTATATAAATTGTCCGGTAATTTAACATAGTTTTAACGTTGTTACTGCATGCATATATACTTATATATAGGCCCGATTTCGTTCGACATAGTTATTTAATTGAATAGGCTCATATATAAATTATTTAATTCAACATAGTTATTTAATTCGACACAGTTATTTAATTCAACATTGTTATTTATATATACTCATATATAGGTTTGTGCAAATAATTCAACATAGTTATTTATATATACTCATATATATGCCCGTGCACATAATTCAACATAGTTATTTAATTGTTTCGTACCAAATTTCAACTCAAATTCATAGAAAATTAGTCTCAATGAGGGGAAAAAATTGGGTCAACCCATTGGGCCGAGCTATATAGGTCCGATTTTGTTCAAGCTAGCATTTAATGGGCCAGCACGACCCAAAATCCGGACTAAACGGGCTGAACCGATTTTATTACCTCTAGTAATAAGTGTGAAATTAGGGATTGTGTTGTTTTGATGGTATCAAAATGAAAATAAACAACGTGCCTCACAAATTACCCAATTATTTATACCAAATTCCATTGAATCAATAGATTTTAATAAAATTATTCGAACTTACAATCACAATTTCTCTCTAACATGATTTGGTATTCGCTATGGTAAAGATCTTTATAAGAGAAATAAATGTATCTATATATTTAGAGTTCAAGGCCAGGTATATTTTTACATAAATGAAGTTCTCTTAGCAAATAATTGTCATTCATATTTCTTGCAATACTTTATTCATACCTTAAAAGAAATACAAAATTGTTTACAGATTTTTAGAAATGTTATCTGAACTAGTTGTTTCAAAATTAATAACCATTATGCGAGTAAATTTGTATGTGAATTTTTTCTAAAGTCTAAGTAATGTTTCAAACTTGTATATTCAAAATAAGATGTGATCCTGGACTAGATAAATGAGTGCTCAATACACCATCTGCATCACATGTTGTGATTTGGGTTGATGATGATCACTCAGTAGAGATTAAAATGCATGAATTGCAATTCTAATAATACATATCGAGTGCAATATTTTTTTGAATGTTATGATCTTCATTAGTACCCATTTTTATTTTCTAATTTATTTTCTAATAGTGAAAGTGGTTGGCATCAATGTATTGGAAAAGTGAAAAAAAATAATGGACAACAATATCATTGCACAAATGAAAATTTACTTAATGTGCATCAGTAGTTTTGTTCGCCTAAAGAGCTCATTACAAGTGAAACGACAGGTTAGGAAAGTAAATGTTCTTGTGTAATAAAACTATTCAAAGTTCATATAATATTTTTGGAGCTTTGTTTTTTTAATTTGTTAAAAATCTGTTTTCAATCTTGGAGAAGAAAAAGAGTAGAGCGCAAGTCTCCTACAAAGAATATTACTGTTTTAAATTGCAGGTTAGATCTTGTGGTAATTCAAATTTGTCGCATGTTGGTATACTGTTACAACAATACATAGTAGATATTTATGTAAATATTGAGACATTTAGGTTACATTAATTTTGCATGAACATCTGAACTTTATCGGGGATTGATTGTTAAGAATATTGAAATAGGTGAAAGTATAGGAAACAAAGTTAGCTATAGAGTTGTTTTACCATTGTCCTTTATTGGGAGACCTAAGGACATGAAAAAGAGATACATTGATGCAACGTAACGAGGTTCAAAAATATGACAATAAATAAATTTCAATGACATGTTCTAGATTTTGTTGGATTATATTTATCAAAACCTATATTTTGGCATAGAAAATTATATGTCACTTTGTTTAAAGAAAAAACAAGTAAATCAATTAGAATTGTTAAACCAACTACATATAAAAGATTTCTTGATGGTTGTAAGAGAAATGTTGTTTACCCAACAATTTTGTCTTCGATGAATTCTTCATCAATTTTGTTTTGGTGCAGCCCCTTAATTATTACATTAATCTAGATTTTGGTTAATTATAAGTAAATATTTTACTTTTAGTTTTGACTTTTGATTTTTTGTTTAGTATGTTTTAGGTATAAACAGTTGAGATCGATTTGGCTTGTCTAATATAATTTTCTTCTTTCGACAATTAGTTGTGTTGCTTTCGATTTGTTCATTAATTATTTGAGTTTCATACCAAAGTAATCAATTGGGTTCATAGAGTTTTTTTGTTGTTTTAATTTTTAGGTATTGTATCTGAAAAGTAATTTGTATTGTATTTGGAAAATATAGAATTTGTATTTCTGGTTCACAAAACACTAAATTCAATTTTCACTTTTTTTTTTCATATACTTATTAATGAAATTCGAGTTCATTTCAAAGTTTAAAATTTTTCTCACTTTCATCAACTTCTTGGCATTGGATTTCATGTCTTGTTCAGATATTTTGTCATGTCTTTTCTTTGTTACTTTTATCAACTTGATGGCATGATTTACATTTTTCAAGGAATACATTTTGTTTTATTGCAAGTTGGTAAGAATGTTTAGGCAGTTTGATCTTTCTTTCATTTTGGTTGAAACTTATTTTCCTAGTGAATTTATATACATGGAAACTTATTTTCCTTTGAAATTTATTTTCCTCTTGAATTTTTTATATATCGATTTGCTTATCGTCTGAGCTTTCTATTGCTTTGACGTTTATTTCTAAAATTACCAAATATTGTGATACTCGTGTTTGAAAATTTACTATTAAACCCAAAATAACTATATTTGATTTGAACCATTTGTGTCCATATTATACTTTGACATTTTTATTTTTTTTTGTTGTTGTTTTTGTTTTTGGGTGTTACTTTGATTCATCACTAGTATTTACCATGACCTAAAAGTGAGTTGTGTTATAGCAGTAGCGATGGACTTTATTACACATTCAAAAATAGGAATTATGTGCCTCATGAGTCCAATCACGTATTATTTAAAGTATTTTTAATTTTTCTTTCCTATTTTGTTGTAAATAATTTATCCTTGAATACTCCTCCCCCCAAGTTCCCTCTTTTTTTGGTGAGTTGATATAAATTTAACGGATTCTACTAGTAACATCTATTTTTTTTAGAAAATTTGGCATAAATAGTCCCTAACTTTTGCTTTCAATGCGGAAATTAAATGGTCCCTAACATTTTTTTTACACAGACATCCCTAACGTATGTATTTTGGTGCGCAGTTGGTTCTTATTTGGTGAAAAATACAAATATGCTCTTAGTTTTAATTAGAAAAATAACAGTTGAATTTCTTATATTTGCAAAATATACAAATGAGTTCAGTACATTTATTAAATAATACTTAAGTCAACAAATTAAATATATAATTATAGTCGTGTCACATGAATTATTCATACTTTAAATATATGTAATTGCTATGTGATGTGAAAATTTTGAATACAAATTAAAGATAAATAAATAATAAAATGATGTATATAATTTTATATTGAATCAATCTTATTATATTTTTATTTAACATAAACTATTAATAAAAATTAATTTATACATTATGTGTTTTTTTATTTTGAAACAATATAAAATATGAAGAATGTAGTTGGAGCTCTAATATTATAGTTAATAAACAAATAGCTCAATTAAATAAAAGTATTTGAGCATCAAGATTGTGACGAATTTATTTTTCTTTTTTTGTTATAACGATAAAATAAAAGTTTCAAATTTTAAATAATGTAATTATTTAATAATAAAATTAATAATTTTATTAACATGTTTGTTCATAATTATGAGCTTATATTTTAGTTATTTTATAATTGTTCGTAAAATATATAAAAAAATTTAGTATATTATCAATTTAGTTAATAAAATCTTAATTAAACAAAAAAAAAAAAAAAAACTCATAAGTTTTCTTTAATTTTTTATAAAGAAAATGAAAGTATCAAACTCATTTGCAACTTTTACAAATGTTAGGAATCCAACTATAATTTTTTATAATTAAAACTAAGCACATATTTGTCATTTTCATTAAATAAAAACCAATTATGCATCAAATCACATATGTTAGAGATGTCCAAGCCAAGAACAAACGTTAAGAACAATTTTCGCACTAAAAAAAACTGTTTGGGACAATTTGCGCCAAATTCTCCTTTTTTATTTAATTTCTTTTATTTTCTTAGTTCGATTTTCCTTTTAATTTATCTTTTAAGTTTGGTTACCTTTGTTTTAAAAACGTTTATTATTCCATTGCATTTGTAGTAAAGGATGAGAAACTTTGCATATCTCTTGAGTTGTTCAAAACATGGAGATAACTTTCAACAAATATTTCTTTATTATCTTTAACTAACTAAGATTAAAGGGATACTCACTGAAATTTCATAAAAGAAATTAGAAAGGTGACTTTTTCTTTACAAGAAACTGCAAGATTTTGTTTTGTTGTATTTGAGCAAAAATGTTGGAGGGCACTTCACTTCAAGTTTGAAGAATCCATGCTGCAGTCACCAAAATAAATGACCGCAAGAGATTTCTGTACGAGTGGCCTATCATCATCAATAACTGGAAATTTGGATTGGAAATTCAAACTTAAAGATGGTCAACTGGATAAGCTAAATCCACATTCAAAGAGTCACTTCCCTTAAATTACACTTCATACGAATTTTAGCTCTTATATTCAAAAAATAAATTTGTTGAATGCTTAAGTTTGTTGATAAGTTGATTTTTAATGTTTAACAAAGCTAGAATGTTGTTGGGGAGATTGAATATAAGAGAGAAAATTTTGATACTCCTTCAAGGGTTCCAAGGGATTGA
Organism: Forsythia viridissima; assembly: GCA_030279155.1. Lineage (NCBI taxonomy): Eukaryota > Viridiplantae > Streptophyta > Magnoliopsida > Lamiales > Oleaceae > Forsythia > Forsythia viridissima. The sequence continues at coordinate 39,228,816 of CM059033.1, read as the reverse complement.
CATTAGGATTTATAGTCAACAATGTCAAAATCTATTGTTGAGAGAACTTGACCTTAGGAATCAAACCCCAAACTGAAAAATGTGATTGCTGGTGTGATGTCACTACACTTGATAAGTCTACTTCTTAAAACAATTCTACTCGAAGCAAAATCATACTGATCTAGTCACACAAGTCTCAACAGGATATTGGATAAAGATTATATCCCTATTGTTGTTCAGATAAACAGTAGGGAATACATTTCATGGCTTGACCTATAATCCTTACTCATGACATATGATAGTAGAATTGAACATTTGAATGCTGTAAGAGGTGGATTGTCATCGGTCAATCTAAGCCAAGCTTCAACTAACTTTGTTCAAAATCCAAACTTTACAAATAATAGAGGAGGAATGTCCAATTATGGAGGAAGAAACAATAGTTTAAGAGGTGGAAGGAACAGAAATAGAGGAGGCAGATCACGTGCTAACAAAAGCATTTGTCAAATATGGGGTATGAGAATTCACTCAGCAGCCCGGTGCTATGATAAAAGGTATATGGAAAATAGACCAGATCAACAACAGAATAATAACTCAAGTCCTACTGCTTTGGTAGCCTCACCCAACATCATGACAGATGCTGCTTGGTTTGCAGACTCTGGTGCTAGCAACTATGTAATAGCAAGACAAGAGAACATGATTGAAGCACATGACTATGGTGGTAAGCAAAAACTAATAACTGGAGATTGTAATATGTTGAGTATTTCACACATTGACACTGTACATCTAACTACATTGAAAGAGTTCACTTGTGTTAAATAAAATGCTGTTTGTGCCCAAAATTAAGAAATACTTGATTAGTGTGTCATGATAATAATATATTCAAGGAGTTTCATGTTGATTCTTGTTTTGTTAAGAACAAACAAACAGGAGAAATACCGATGCAAAAGAATCTTAAAGAAGGGTTGTATCTATTTGATATCCCAAATCAAGTCCACAAATCATACCATCAAAGATCAATTCACTCAAATAAGTTAGATGGCTCAGCTTTTCTTATTCATCTAATAGTCTTAAGTCAAGAGAGTCTAGCCTTAAAATGTGGCACATGAGACTTGGTCATCCTATTATTTCTGTTATGTCTCAAGTACTCAAGTTCTGTAATGAAAATTTTGATGATAATGCAATTACTAAGTTTTGTGATGCTTGTCAATATGGTAAATCGCATGCTTTACCCTTTAAAATCTCTCAATCACATGCTACTTTTCTCTTTGAGTTAATCCACATAGATGTCTGGGGTCTTGGACCTTTAAACTCCACATCTGGTTTCAAATACTAAATTTTATTCATTGATGACTATATCAGGTTCACTTGGATTTACAAGTCTAAGGCATTATACATGTTTGTTCAATTCAAAAAATTAGTAGAGAACAAGTTTGACAGAAAGATTAAAAGCCTACAATCTGGTTGGGAGAGTTTAGAGCATTCTCTGGTTTCTTGGAAGAATCTAGTATAGAATTGAGAGTTTCTTGCCCTTATACATCAGCCCAAAATGGCATAGCAGAGATGAAGCATAGACATGTAATTGAAACAGGCTTAAACCTTCTAGCTCAAGCCAAAATGCCTTTAGTTTATTGGTGGGGATCATTCCAAACATCCACTTACCTAATAAATAGACTACCTACGTCTGTACTTCAAATGAAATCACCTCATCAACTACTTTATAGTGAAATCTTTGATTTCAGAACACTTAAAACCTTTGGATGTACATGCTTTCCGTGCCTTAGACCATATCAGAAACATAAATTCAATTTCCATTATTTTAAGTGTGTGATTCTTGGTTTTAGTAATTCACTAAAGGGTTATAAGTGCTTGAGTCCAACTCTAAAGATCTATATTTCTAGACATGTAGTCTTCAATGAATATGATTTTTTGTTTGAATCAGGCTTTTTAAATAAACATCCAACTCTTCAAACCTTAGATATCATCATTTAATATCTACCCTTCTATACACAGTCAAACAACAATATTAGAAGGTATGAATCAATTGGCACAATTCATCCTGATGCAACTCAAACAACAGAACAAGTTATACAGATTTTTGATGAAACAAATGTTGATACACTTTCAAATCTTAATAATAATGCAGAGACTAATGAATTGAGTAGTGATGACACTTCAGTACCTCAAATTCAGCAGGGCCTTGATCTGATTGAACACATAAGAATAGATGAAGAGTTGCCTCGAATGAATAGAATTTTTTATCAAATAATTACAGAGCAACCCATGGTTACCAGAGGTAAAGCTGGTATGTTTAAACCTAAAACTTACCTGGCTGATGCAAGAGAACATCGGGTTATGTGATAACCAGGAAGTGCTTGAACCATCTACAATGTCAGAAGCCTTATTGGATGACAATTGGAAAGAGGCAATGAATGAAGAGTACAATGCTCTTATTAAGAACAAAGTATAGAGACTGGTTCTACCCTCAGCTCATCAGAAAATTATAGGAACTAAATGGGTGTTTTAAGTCAAGTATAGTCCAGAAGGAAAGATACAAAAGTACAAACAAGGTTAGTGGCAAAGGCTTCTTACAAACTACAGAGGTAGATTTTTTTGAGACTTTTAGTCCAGTGATAAAATCTTCAACACTAAGAGTAATTCTTACTCTTGCAGTTTCAAGAAATTAGAGCATTAGACAAGTGGATATGAACAATGCATTTCTAAATAGAAAGTTACAGGAAGAAGTTTATCTCAAAAAATCTGAAGGCATTGTTGATAAAACTAAACCTGCATTTGTATGCAAACTTGACAAGGCTCTCTATGGTTTGAGGCAGGCACCTAGTGCATGGTATGAGAAGCTGAAGAAAACATTGATAGATTGGGAATTTGTGCAGTCCAAAGCTGATACCTCCTTGTTCTTTTATATGAATCAGAAGCAAGTAATCTTTGTATTGATATATGTGGATGACATTGTGATAATAGGAAATGATAGAGTAATGTTACAAGACTTCATCCACAAGCTGAACACAAGTTTTCTCTAAAAGACATTGGAGAATTACATAAGTTTTTAGAAGTAGAATAAAAAATATGATTGTGGTCTTCATCTTACTCAAACCAAGTACATCATAGATTTGCTGAAGAGGTTTGGATTCCAGAATGTAAAGCCTTGTGCTACTCTTATGACAGTAGGCAAGCCTCTGTCTAGAAATGAAGGAAAATAGTTGATCAATCCAACATTGTACATGAGTGCAATAGAAAGGCTACAATATCTTGCATATACAAAACTTGATTTAATCTATGCTGTCAACAAGTTAAGCCAATTCCTGTAAACACCAACAAATGCACATTGGAGAGCACTAAAGAGGATTTTTAGATACTTGAAGGGAGCAATTAAACAAGGATTGTTAATTCAAAAGTGTGATAGACTTAATGTAGTTGGTTTTGCTGATGCTGACTGGGCTTCTTGCCCTAATGACAGACGCTCAACTGCTGGATATTGTGTATATTTAGGAGATACATTAGTAGCTTGGTCATCTAAGAAGCAACATGTGGTTGTCCAAGTCTAGCACTGAATCTGAATACAGAGCTCTAGCATAGGAAACTACTGAGATTGCATGGATTGAATCATTGCTTAAAGAATTGAGGTTATGTGGAGATATGATTCCTAAATTTATGGTGTGATAATTTGAGTGATGGTGCCTTACCTTCAAATACAGTCTACCATGCTCGAACAAAACACATAGAGCTTGATGTACATTTTGTGAGAGACAATGTACTTGAGAAAAGATTGGAGATTAGGTATGTTCTCTCGGTTGATCAAATTGCTGATTTGTTAACTAAATCACTTCCACAATCAAGGTTCTTATATCTTAGGGACAAGCTTGGTGTCACAGGATGTGATCCAACTTGAGAGGGGTTTTGAAGTATCATAGATAAATTGCTGATGATCATTTGTTGTATCCTACAACCAACTGCTACGCATGGTAGAAGCTGCATTTTCCAGAATTGAGTGTTCTTAAATTCCAACTTACTAGAAGGTATTATATTCATAAAATTTCCATGTTAATAATCTCATTTATTTGCGAGAAAAAAGAAATTTGTTAATAATTTACTCACACACTATAGAATTTAATTTTGTGTATGTAATATGTGACCACTCTGATATACCGTTTTGAGAATACTTATTAACGAAAGGCTGCACGAGAGTGTTAAACAATTTTCAATATTGTAAGCACAAATTAACAGTGTTTGAAGTTCATTTAAAGTTTATACAGTCTTCTTGTAAGCACAAATTAAAAGTGTTTCTTTTGACCTAAAGTTGAACTTTCTTGCACCGTACCAAAGATGCAAAGATGAGAAAATATTGGGATATCTAATCGTGATGGCGTAGACCAATTGGTGGGAAAAAAATGGAGAATAATTTTAACTTTACTGTTCGCACTTTATTTTTTAAAGAAAGTTGGGGTATTTACTAGCTGTTAATTTTTGTTGCTGATGAGAATGAAATTAATGGGATGGTAATCATATTTTGTTTATTAAGCTGGCTGATTATTTTGGCTGTTTACTTAATTATTATGATGATTGTTGACTTCCAAAAATAGTTGCTAACAAGAACTCCACGTCTCCTCTTCCTACGTGTAGTTTTCCTATGCACTCGAACTGCCATGTGGTTTAGTCAGCCACGTAGATGCACCTAGAATCATGTAGATATGATGTCTGTGTGTGGGAGGCACACGCTATGGTAGAAGTGGTGGCCTGAGGGCCCCTAACTAATAATTCTCCTGAGTGAGTGAGAACACATAAGTTAATTAGTATAGAGGACTTGTATATTTTTTTTGTGAGTTTATATTTCATCATCATTTTCTTGTGGGAATGACCCTGGTATTTATAGGTGAATTCTTATTTGATGTACGAAACGTGGCTCAATCTTAAAAGTTTTAGTGTCACATCCTGGGCGTCACATCAGCAGCTTTAATAGAGAGGTCCCTTTCAGCCATATGCTAGAAAGCTAGGATTACGATAGGCCGTCTTGGTAGGCTATCCCATCACTCGATTTGCAGTGTTAGATGAGGCTTCCTTCATACGCCTCTGAGGCCACCTTCATTGGAAAAATAGAACGCCTCTTCGACAATAGAAACCATATATTCTAAAGTTTCCTGGGCTACATGGGGGTGCCACGTGTCTTCATAACCTCATCAAAAAGAGGCTGGGAGGTGACCTGGGCACCACGCGGGACTGGGGGGTAACAATAGTCATTCAAGTCCAGGCTTTGCCATTTATGCGAATTGCTAGACTTGGTAAGAGGCCCTTGAAGGGTGGACAATAGTCCTAGCGAGTGCCTAGTGTATTTTGGAGAGGCGAGGGCTTTTAACAGACAAGGCCCTTGTGTGGAGTTGATGCATGCTTTAAACAAACATGGCCCTTGCGTGGGAGTGATGTATGCTTTAAAAAGATGAGGTGTGCCTCGGTAGATGAAGCCTTGATAATATACGCCATGTGTAGGGCAAAGATAATAGAGGTAGGTGACATTGTTTCACGTGTGTATGTTCTTCCTCCTATATTGGCGTGACAACAACATTGGCGTGACAACAATAATAGTCTCCCAAGCTCAGGCATTTGTCATTTATACGAGGTGTTGAGCTTGGCTAAGAGGGAGTCGTCATCGTGGAGGTGTTGATTACAGAGGCTGTTTAAGTGTGGGATGTCCTATGTGAGGCCTGGCCTACGTAGAAGACGAGGTGTCTGAGCGGGGACATGCGTTTACAGAGAAAGTCACCATTTGAAAGATTCTTGACTGCATAGGCTATTCTAATGTAGGACGAGTCCCAATTCATAGGAAGATTGACTGCAGAGGCTGTTCCAATGTGGGATGTCCCATGTGCGGCCTGTCCTACGTAGGAGGCGATGTGTCTAAGCGGGGATATGCGTTTGTAGAGAAAGTCTCCATTTGGAAGAGGCTTGACTGCAGAGGTTGTTCCAATGTGGGATGAGTCCCAATTTGGAAGAGGCTTGACTGCATAGGCTATTCTAATGTTGGATGTCCCATGTGAGGCCTGGCCTATGTAGGAGGCGAGGTGTCTGAATGGGGACATGCGTTTGCAGAGAAAGTCCACATTTGGAGGAGGCTTAACTGTAGAGCCTAAAGCTATCTGAGGAATGAAGGTTTAGGCTATGAGGCGTGCAATGATTACACAAGTATAGAGAGTATGGAACACTTTGTTGGACGTGTTGAAAAGACGATTGCAGGTAATTATGTCATTTATTGTGGAGGCTGTGCATTTTATTTGAGGCGACGCCTTGCTCAGGCATGTAGAAGGCACTAGATGCTTGTAGCCGTTGATTGAGTGAGGCTGTTCGCATTCAATGGTTAGGATCTAGCCTCTAAATGAGTGGTGTAGATGAATCTTGATGTAATCCAACAGTTGGGGTTAATGGGCTCAACGCTATAAATAGGGAGGGTTTTTCTTATTTCATTCTTTACGCTATCCTCTAACCTTGAGAACTGAAAAAACGCACTTCCAGCGTCCATTGTCACCAGCGAGATTCTTGACTTTCAGACAACAACTCTGGCGATGTTCTAGTTTTAGGTTCATCCTTAGAACCCTTAGATAGTGTTCTCTTTGCGTTTGAGTTTTGAATTCATTTTGTGTTTTGTGTTTTGAGTGTTTGTTTTGAGATTTTTGAAAATGCGTTCTTTTTAAAATTTTAAAAAATTGTTTCTGAAAACAGAAAACTAGAAAACGCGTTTACTTGAAAATTTTTGAAAATTTTTTTGTATAATATTTTATTCAAAAAATTTGATTATTGAATAAATTGTAATAGTTTAATAGTACTTTAGTATGAAAATTCTTATAAAATAGACTACATAATACTAATACATTTGTCCACATCAAAATATTTTCATGCTAAAACAATTGAATAGTTTAATGTCAATACACTATATAATTTTAAAAAAATACAGAATATTTGAGTACGAATCATGTACGACTACTTGAGTAGTCATTCCACATTTGTGTAGCAATTTCATCCCTGACTTGTCCTATTTGAGCTGTTTGACTAGCATCAAAATGTATAGCTTCTTGATCTTGACTTGACTCTGGTATATCTTCGAATACCATATTCTCCCCAGAATACTCAGCGAACAATGTATCTAAAGCATGCTCCTGTCGAATAAAGTTGTATATTGCGCAACATGCAGTAAGGATGTGTCTTTACCTAGTGAGTGGATAATTAGTAATCAATTTCAAAATAGGAAATCTTGCTTTTAAAACACCAATGCACCGTTCAATAATGTTACGACACGATGAATGTCTATAGTTGAAAAGTTCTTCATTCCCACGTAGTCTTCCCCGTCCAACATAATCACGCAGATGATATCTTTGACCTCTATAAGGGGCAAGAAAACCAAGAATGTTTGGATATCCAGAATCAACAAGGTAAAATTGATCTGCACAAAAACAAATTGGTCACATACAATACTATTGATCAAACAAGGTAAAACTTTGATATATAATCAAACAAATGACATAGTGTTATGTTGTTTACAATGAAAAGTACATAACTAGAAAACAATTTATTATCCTAGTATAGTTTGAAAATATAAGTACAAACTAATGACACTTGTGTTCTAAACGAGAAAAAAATTAGAAGAAGGGGAAAAAAATATGCATGGGCGATCGCCCAGTATAATACAGGACGACCGCCCAGGTTTGGCCACAACCATTCTGTAATCAGAACATACGATTCGGCGATCGCCCAATGTTTTCACTGGACGATCGCCCAGGTTAGGGCAAACGGTTACTGTTTTAGACATATGGAGTTGGGCGATCGCCCAAGCAACTCCTAGGCGATCGCCCAGGCAAAACTTTTTTTTCTCCCACTTTTGACAATTTAAACTATTTCAAGTATATTCGACAAATAATTGTGAGTCGTTTAAGAATATACCTCCCCGTGGCATTGAAAAGTTGTTCGAGCTTCTCGTTACAGCGTCTACGAATACTCGCGAATCATTAGCAGTACCTTCCCAACCAGAATACACATATGAGAATCTCATATCGAAATCACATACCAACATCACATTTTGTGTAATATTTGTTTTCCTTCCACGAAAAGATGTTTGTCTCGACCCAGGTGCCCAAGACGCAACATGTGTTCCATCTATTGTACCTATACAATCCTTGAAGAAAGGATATTTTCTCAAGATCCGCTCATGCACAACATCTTGATTTGGCGGACGAATTATCTCTGTACCAAATGAACAAATAGCCCTTAAAACTCGTTTAAACCATTTGTGTATGGTGTTATTGGAATGCTAAAACTGATCACCAATAATATTGTATCGTGTAGTGTGCCCTACAATCATCAGGAACATAGCAACACCCTTTTCGACACTCACTTTTTTTTCCATCTGTCAACAACCGTTTCTCTTTTAAAGTGTCACAAAAATTCATAAAAACATGTTTATGCATACGAAAATTACGATAGCACACGTCCGGATGTCCATTAAGAATTTCTAGCATGTACATTTTCCCAGTGAACAATGATATTCTACAAAGTGTCCTACCGATAGTGCTTCCTACCGATAGTGCTTCCTGTATTGGCAACGAAGCAGTTAAACATAATTAAATCTCCAAAATCTTCATCATAATCATCCGTAAAAACCAATTCGTCATCACTCGATACTTCATCATTCAACATATCGGTACTCAAATTATCATCCAAATCTGATAAACTGGCCATCCTGTGAACCAATTTGTACAATCAATACTTATCATAAGCAATGTACACATGATATCACTAACCATTCGTCTCAACGTCAACAAAATTATCAACACCAATTTCAACATTGATATCATGTACCAAATATTTCAATAACATCACATTCAACATAAATGAAAACAGTGTTTGAGTCATAGTGCAAAAATAAAAACACGGAATCTTTCACATTACAGTACATTACAGCATAATGTCGAACTCAAAACAACTTTTAGAAAATTAAAGCAGTTCCAAGATAGGTCCTCTCCTAGCTTCTGGCATCTTGACAAATGACACTCTGAAGTCGGGATCCTTAAAAGCCTTTAATGCTTTCAAATAAACCTTATTACAGGTCCCTTCCATATTATTTAAGAGGTCCAGGCAAACAATATTTGAATAAGGATCCGGACTACTAGCTTCACTATCCGATTGATTGCATGATTTTCCTTGAAGCTTTGAAAGTTTTTTGTTTAGATATAGTGTCCGAAGTTCAGTTTCTTCATTTTTCAAACTAACAGTAGATGACCATTGCGCCATGCAAGCCTCGAGTTTATCACTTTTACTTATCTTAGGTTCTTTACGTCTGCGTTCGCCTGATGTACCAATTTCTTCACGCCTACGAGTTTTTGGAACCTCGTCGACGTCATCATAAAGGGTTGAAACATGTACATGCACGCCCCCGTTCAAAAAATCATCTTCTAGATGCCTTTCTTCCTCTGAGTTGGCCGAAAGATGAGTGGATGCATGACCCAATGCTCCAGTAGCTGTAGTGCCACTAAATATCTCCCCAAGAATGTGGTAGTGCTTACACCCTTCCCTCTTGAAAATTTTGTAATCCGACTTGTTAATCTAACAATGAAAAAAAAAAGCGAGATCATAAGTACGTGCATCAACAAAGGGATAAACAGTTAATAATGAAAAAAAATCATTAATAAACATACATACCGTATAAAAGTGTTGCCAAACTTCCTCCGCAGCATTAACTTTGTTGGTATTTGGATCCCAAGTAACACCGGTATGTCCCAAAAGCTCAGAGAACATACGATGAACGTTACGTAAGCGGTTCCATTTTCCCTTTAATCTCTCTACTTCGTAATCCATTTTTGTTTTATCAATCATGGTTGCATTGATCCTCCCCCATTCGTCTTTCGTGAATGTTGTCATAAAGAATTTCGATAAAAGTGTGTTCGTTCTGATCAGACCATGACATTGGTTCCTTACACTTACCTCTGTAACCACCCATATTCTATATTGAAGATTAAAACAACGAAACAAGTGTGTTTAAATAATGGCATAATCAGAACTATCAAAAAAAGCAAAATCAGGAAAAATAATGCATACAATTTCTTTTTACCTATTTCTATGAAAAAGTATATTTAAGATGCTAAAAGGGTAGAACCTATATTCACCATTTGAATACAGAATAAGACAACAAGTGCTGGAAACCACCAAAGATTGAAACAAAGAAAACTCTAATGGAAAATTCATTTCTCACACCATAACATACTATTTCTTCTCATTCAAAACCCACTAAAATATCGCAAATCAGGAAGGTAAACAAAAAAATCCGCGTGCAAAGAACTCAAAAATCAACTCCCAAATCAAATTGACCAAATGAGCTTGCTTAAACCAACATATATCCGCAAATACAGGAAGAATTTCAACACTAATACACATAAAGTTATTCGACAAAACAAATTATAAAAAAGGCTACATGGTTGTGATTGGTACAGCAATACACTAAATACACTAATTATGGGTTTAACTAATACGGCAAACATAATTGGTGCTGGAGAAAAACCTTAGCTTTAATGCCCAAGAAAGTAGCAACAATTTAATGAAAGCCCACAATTTATGGCGGTCGAATTAAGCTAATAACTATGAAAAAGCAAAGGAATTGAAAGCTCATTCTTGAGAAAGCTACAAAAATTAATACTACAACACGACAAAACTGATTCTTCAGCTGAATTTGAAGATGAAATTTAACCCATTTCTAAAATACTACTACGGCAAAAAATTCAATTACACCCTAATTGCAAATCCCCAAATTATACCATTTCCATTTAACCCATTTTTACAAATGAAACACTATTTATAAATCTCAAATCTAAAAACCCTAAGTCAAAACACCACAAAACCATATTCAACCCTCAATTTATAACATAAAAAAATATACTTACTGACCTAATTCGAGTCAGCAACGAAGAAATTGATGGATGGATTACAAGGAAAAATAAGAAGAGTGAGAGAAGAGAAGTAGGTAAATAGAAAAGAGAAAAGGGAAATTCATACCTTGGCATGAGAGATTTCGGTGGTTTTCATTGAAGATGGAAGTAAAGGTCACTGCTGGAGAGTTGAGGGAGAGACCGTGTATAATTAGAGAAAGAAAATTGGTGCTGGAGATAAAAAAAAAAAAAAAAAAAAAAAAGTGACGGGAGGCTGATTCGAAACCAAGACCAGCTATGGAAAATGACTTGTTTTCCGCGTTTTCACCATTTTGGAAGTTGGGCGTGTTTTGTACATAACATGACCAAAATGGATAATATGTCATTTTCTATCTCCTTTGTAAATTTTTGGGATGTTTTTCAAAATGCATTTTCGAAAATGAGTAAGTAAACGTATTTTCACTATTTCCAAAAATAGAAAACAGAAAATGGGTTGAAAACAGTAAAGAGAACAGGTACTTAGTTTTTTCTTTTATCCTATTGTTTACTTTTCTTCCAACATTTTATTGCACAAATGTCTAACAACTCTGGAGACAGGGATAGATCAGGGAGCTTCGGAGATGAGGAGGTGAGTAGCTCACTAGCTAGTTCTCTACCAATGGCCGAGGTGATGCCTCTTAGGGGGTTGATGGCATTATGGAAGATGATATAGAGATAGGCCCCACTTTGAGTTATGGAGAATTGTAGGCGGTGGTTCCGAACTTACAGGGGCTTCTATGAGGTTGGCTGCAATAGAAGCCCAATCGATAATGGTAGAGGCTGATATGGATCTATTGAAGACACCTTATAGGTCCCGAACGATATAGAGCTTTTCGTTCTGGGCCCTCATGAGAGGGCTTGCTTTCTACGAAGAGGGTACATTACTTTGCATCTGCACACGTTCAGGGATGAAGTTTTCTCTACACCCCTCTTTTAGGATCGTTCTCCGAGCTTATGGGTTGGCTTCATCCCAAGTGGCCCCCAACGGATGGAGCCAGATGGTTGAGAGTCTTTACCTGTGGTTTAGGTACTCCTTCGACATAGAGATGCGCCTGCAGGTGTTCCAAACAGTATACTTGCCTAAGAAGTTTCCAAAAAAGAAAGACAAGATGGAGAAAGTATGATGGTACTACTTTGGGCCATGGAGGGTTCATAAGCCTTTGGTGACGAACTGTCCTCTTCTATCAAGCAGTGGAAGGAGTCTTGGTTCTAGGTCGGAAAGAATTAGGTAGTGGACGACCCAAAGCTAGATCTAGATGTCCCCATTTTTTACATCATTGCTAGTAAGTAGTAGTGGTGGTTTATTATAATATGCTTTTCTTCATTTCATTGACCCTCTTCTTTTGTTTTTGCAGACTCTCTTTCTCGGTGCCAGTTGACATCTGAGCTGTTCGACGTACTCCGAGCCATCTATCAGAGGCCACCGGTGGAGAGATGGCACGAGGTGCTCTTACACAAGCACATTCACTTAGTTGAGTTGGGTCAAATGGTGTCGAAAGGTAATCATCTAATGGCCTTAGGGTTATAATCCTTCCCGTGCTCATTAATTACCTCGTTTGACTTGCTACTCTTTATAGCTGATTTTGAACAAGGCAAATGCCATCGACCAGCCTTAGCGTATCTATCGGGTGTCAAGCTGAGGCCCTTTCAACCGGGTTACTCGGATGACTCCAAGAAAAAAAATTGATCAATGAGATAAGCTGTGAGGTGGTTCGTGAGGCTGAGGATGAGGGGCTTGTGGAAGGAGAAGTCCCAGGAGATGAGGCTCCATTGGTAAGGAAGGGTAAGGTTTCTGCCCAAGACTGCCCCGGGCCAGTGGATCAACTGTTAGGGAGGCCCCCGCCTCAGTTCCCATTGTCTTCCCAAAGGACAGAGTCTCTTCTACTGGAAAGAAGAAGGCGATTGAGATAGTGGAAGACCCTATCATCCGTGCTCCTCCTCCGCTGCAGAGAACCCTGTCATTCGTGCCATCTGGGAAAGTTGTACTGGATAACTCATTCGTTCGACCTCAGACCACCAGGGCCCATGAAGGAGAAACAATAGAAGTGAAAGACTCTAAGAAGAGATTAAGGGAGCTGATCGCCCTCCAGGAGAGGCTATCAGAAGAGGATGTACATGGCCTTCCCCTTTATCCTGCACTAGGGGCCCAGGCCTTTCTCAAGTACTTTAGCCCTAAATAGGAGGACTTCGCCACCCATGGCGAGCTAGAGGATCTAATCGAAGCTATCCTGGCTATATATTCGAGCAGCAGAGATGTAGATGAAGGTCTTGAGTGACCTCAGGGAGATGAAGCATTAGCAACAGAAGATTTTGGACGCAGCTTCTAAGTCAGAGGAGCATAGGCTGACCATGGAGGGCCTACCAGCTGCCGTGGAAAACATGCGCCTCGAGTACAAGCAGTTCTAGGTAAACATGAAAGAGTCTGAGGCCAACTTCTTATAATTAACTAAGAAGCTGGATGATGCCAGAACTGCTCAAAGGGTAACTGCTAAAGTCCTCGATGCTGAAAATGAAGAGAAGAGGTTGCTGAAGGAGAAATCTACCTCTTATCTACTTGAGGTAGCCTGGCTGTGAGAGGAGATTGAGGCTGGCAAGGCAGAGGCTGAGAAGCTAAGAGAGAGCTTAGAAGCTTCTGATAAGAGAATGGAAGAAGCTGAGACAAAGGCAGCTAAACTCTTTGGTGAGAAGAAAGAGTTGGAGAATGCATAGGCTGATTTTGCGGCTAACTTCCATCATACCGAGGCCTACACCAACTTCTCCTATTTTTTCTCCAGTGTGGGCCATTAAGAGGTCATAGTAGCCATCCGGTCTGAGCACCCTGATCTCAACATTGCCTTTCTTGAAGCCAAGTTTCTCCCGATTGACATCGATGGTGATGGAGAGGACTGAGACTCTTATATAGATACAATTTTTGTAAATGAAATTTGCTTCCTCGACAAAGGCTCCTCTGTAATTTATTCTTTTTATACTTAATGAAATCTTTGCCCTTCTTTGAATAGTTATTTTAATTACTTGTTTCGAAGTAAGCTCTCATTTTACCAAATACGACAAATTGAGCAAGAGGCTCTTTTAAACAAAGTTAACGAGAACAGATAATGAAAAAGGCTCCCTTAAAAAAAGAGGCTCTTTGCTTAAATAAAAATGAGAACATATAATAAAATAGGCTTCTCCTAAAGAAAGAGGCTCTTCGTTTAAACAAACGATAGAGACTTGTCTTAAACACAACGAAAGGCTTAACAGATAATAAAAAAGGCTATTCAACCTCGTTTATTGATAGTACTGGTGTAGGTGCTCAACGTTCCAAGGATGAGGCTGTTGCTTAGTGTCTAGGGCCTCGATCTGGTACGTGTCGGGGTGTACTTCCTTGGTGACTTGATAAAGCCTCTCTCAATTGGGCCTTGGTGTTCCGAACCCGCTTATTTAGAGAATAAGAACACTCTTCTTAGGACCAGGTCACTAATGCGACATGATATCTTCTTCAATTTCTTGTTGAAGTACCGAGCCATCTTCCTTTGGTACGAGGCTAGCTTAGATTGGAGTTATCTCTTCATTCTCCCAAGAGGTCCAAACCGGCTCCCATGAGGTCGTCATTGTCTATCTTATTAAAGAACAAGCGACGAGGCGAAGGGATGCCTACCTCAATTGGGCTCATAGCTTCGGAACCATAAGCCATGGAAAAGGATGTTTCACCTGTTAGTGTTCAGGCAGTGGTCCAGATTGCCCAAAGTACGGTGGGAAGCTCTTCGACCTAGGCCCTTTTTGACGCATCAAGTTTTTGTTTGAGAGTATACTTGATTGTTTTGTTGATAGTCTCCACTTGACCGTTAGCCTGTGGGTGATGGGAGGCTAGAAAAGTACTTGGTAATCCCCAACTCCTCGCATAGGGTCTGATTTTCTTGCTGTCAAATTGTCATCCGTTGTCTAACACCAAGGAATGGAGAATCCTGAACCTGCAAATGATGTTTTTCCTTATGAACTTTGAGGTGTTAGCCTCTGTGATCTTCATTACAGGCTCAGCTTCGACCTACTTGGTAAAGTAGTTAATGGCGACTATGGCATGGCATACATTGCCCCTTCCTCTAGGCATGAGCCCTATGAATTTGATTTTCCATTTGGCAAAAGGTTAGGGACTGGATATAGTGGTTAGCTCTTGGTGAGGCTAGCAAGGAATTGTGGAGAAGCGTTGGCACTTATCGCACTTGCGCACATGGAGTAAGGCTTCTTTTTTCAAAGAGGGCCAAAAATACCTCTATTTCAAGATCTTTTGGGCCAGAGCCAAGCCTCTTATGTGATTGCTGCATATTCATTCGTAGACCTTCCTGAGGATGTAATCTGCCTCCTCGCTGCCCACGCACCTAAGGAGAGGCATGGAGTATCATTTTTTGTAAGGACGTCGTCCGATAGTAAGAAATATGTTGTCATTCTTCTCAGCTTCCTGGCCTCTTCTTTGTCGCCAAGGAGAGACTGATCTTTCAAGAATGTGAGGATTGGTTCCATCCAAGTGAATGTCCCTTCAATCCACATTACCTCTTTGAGGGCCTCTATGGATGGTCTGGCGAGGTATTCAATTGGAACTAGCTTGAGGAGCTCTGAGTCCTTGCTGCTTGCAAGTTTGGACAATGCATCAACATTGGCGTTGTTCGCCTTCAGAACCTAGATAAGTTCAAACTTGTCGAAGCATGGGATAAGCTCTCTCATTAGCTTGAGGTAAGAAGCTATTCCTCTTTCCTTAGTGGCGAAGCTCCCGTTAACTTGGCTTACTACCAATTGAAAGTTTGCTTCCGACTGATAGACTTTGTACCAGTATTTTCTTAGTGAGTAGGGCCTCATATTCTGCAGCATTGTTCGAGGCTTTGAAGCCAACCTGATTGCACAATTCAGCTTGTGGCCCTCGGGGCTAATGAGTACACTCTCGACCTCTGAGCCCGTGTCTTTAGAGGACATGTCAACGAAGAGACACCATGCAGGCAGTTCAAGAGGTGTCATAGGGGACGCCCACTTCGGGAGAGTTGGGGGAGTTGGCGAACTCGGCCACAAAATCTATGAGTGCTTGACCTATGATGGATGCCCTTGGTTAGAAAACAATATCGAACTAGCTAAGTTCGATAGCCCTTTTCAATAGCCTCTCTGAGGTATCTGGCTTTTTCATGACCTGCCTTAGGAGAAAGTTGGTGAGCACATGGATGCTGTGGGTCAGGAAGTAGGGCTTCAACTTTCTAGAGGCGGTGATGAGCGATAGGCTCTACTCCTAGAAGGGCATTGCTTATGTAGAAAACAGACAGTTGGTGTTCTCCTTCTCGGACCGAAACTGAGCTCACCGATTCAAATAAAACTGCTAGGTAGTGTCGTATAACCTCTCCTAACTTAGGCTTTGATAGCAGAGAAGTTTGGCTGAGGTGCTTCTTAAGGGCCTAGAACGCAGCTTCGCATTCCTTAGTCCATTCGAATTTATTGCCCTCCTTCAAGATTTTGAAGAAAGGAATGCACTAATCTGTTGCTTTTGAGACGAACATACCGAGGGCCGCCATTCTTCTGGTGAGGCATTGCATATCTTTTGGCCTCCTAGGTGACTTCATTTCAATTAGTGCCTTGATTCTTTTTGGGTTGGCCTCGATTCCTCTTTGGTTAACCATATAGCCTAGGAATTTTTCGGAGGCAACCTCGAAGACGCACTTTAGTGGATTGAGCCTCATCTGATAAGCTTTAAGGATCTGGAAAGTCTCTCTCAGGTGTCTCAGGTGTTGTACATGATCATTGGCTTTCAAGCTTTTAAATAGCATGTCGTTTATGTAGACTTCCATGGTAAAGCCAAGCTGGTTGGCGAACATTTTGTTAACAAGTCGTTGTTAGGTTGCCTGGTGTTTTTCATGCCGAATAGCATGACCTTGTAGCAGTAGAGGCCATTGTCTGTTACAAATGATGTGTGCTCCTCGTCTGGATTGTACATCGGGATCTTGTTATAGCCTGAGTAGACATACATGGAGCTCAAGAGTTTGTATCCTGAAATGGCAACCACCAGCTGGTCAATCAGAGACAGTGTGAAGTTGTCCTTAGGGCAAGCTTGGTTGACATTGGAGAAATCTATGCAAATCCTCAACTTCTCGTTTGCTTTTTTAACTAAAACGGGATTGGAGACCCACATTGGATAGTGGGCTTCCTGGATGAAGCCGCTTTGTAAGAGCTTCCCTACCTCTTCTTTCAAGGCCTCATACTTTTCCAGGTTTAAGGCCTTCTCTTCTGTCGATGTGATGGAAACTTAGGATCGACGTTGAGCCTGTGAAAACTCATTGTTGGAATCTCCACCATATCCTCGTGTTTCAATGTAAAAACATTAAGTTTGCGACATAGAAATTTCTTCAAAGCCTTCTTGGGCTCCTTAGGGAGGCCTTTCCCTATTTGGAGCCTCTTGGTTGGTTTAGAAGGGTCTACTGGGAGGCTTTGTAGCTCTTCCACATGTGAGGTCAGGGGGTCGGCCCTTGTTACCCTGGGATCGATGTCATTAGAGGAGGTGGCTTCCTCCATTGTGATATCCTCTGGGGCTTCTTTCGAGGCCTCCATCATCTCAACATCAAGGACTGTCATATAGATTTTCTTCTTTTTCGTCTTTCGTAGGGTATTTCTGTAACATTTCCTCACATCTGGCTAATTGCCTTTCACCGTAGTGATGCCTTCCTCAATGGAGAATTTGAAGCATAGGTGGTAAATGGACGTTACGGCCTAGCTCCTTCAAGGCCAGCTGGCCTAGGACTCCATGGTAAGCTAACTTCTTGTCCACCACAAAGAATTCCATGAAGGTGTGGATGGCCAGAGGCTCTTCTCCTACAGTAACAGCCAGTTGTACTATCTCTTTTAGGGTGACGCAATCATCCGTAAAGCCATAAAGAGGCTCCAGAGAAGAGACTAATGGGGTCTCAATGTTTATCTGCTCATAGGTGGTCCAGAAGATGATATTTATGAAGCTTCCATTATCTATGAGCATCATTCCCAATCAATTTCGTGCCACTACTGCTCTTACCACTAGGGCGTCGCAGTGAGAGTAGTGGACATATTTCATGTCATTCTCCGTGAAGGTGATATGATCGACCTTCTCCCTTAGCACTAGAGGCAGCTGTTGATAAGCCAGTTGGTCATCAACTTTTCTTCGGGCTTCTTGGTGTAGCTCCTCTGTGCATTCTGGGTCTAGCCTCATAAGTAGGGTCCTTCAAAGATTGTATCAATTTATTGGATGAGAGCCTTGTCAGGCTTCTTAATCAGACGTTGCTTTGTGCCTCCTTCTAGCTGAGGAAGCCATGCGGGGCTCTTGGAACTACGCCATCTTTATTGTTTGTGGCCCATATGCCTCCCATCTCTTTGCTAGGGTCATCTGTTATGGAATGTGGGCTGACGACCCTTCATCAGAGGTTGATCTCCATGCCTGATGTCCAACCTGTGCCTAGGTCCGGTACTTAAGTCTATCTGGTTTGCTAAGTTTTCCAACTCATGAAATTTCTCCATATTATGGCCATAGCTTCGGTGGACCCAATAGTAGCTTGTGGAAACCTCCTAATGGAGAGAAAGCATCGGAGGCATGCTAGTCACTGCCTCATAATACATCAGATGGGCCATTCTGTAATTGTAAAATCCAATGGTGGAGCCTAAAGCTCCTAGTGCTAAGGGTGAAGGTAGTAGGCCCTCTTGTGCAGAGGTTACGTAGCCTATTCTTGAGTTTAGGTCAGATGGATAGTCCCTCCGACATTGAGTTTACTGGTAGAGAGGCCTGCCTTGGCCTCAGCCGTAACCAACTCTGAGTATTGGACTGGGAGCCACTCCTCTATGATTCCTATGGAAGATCATTTTCTCATTGGTGATTTCTTCCGTGATCATTTTCACCAATTGGTCGAAGGTTGTTAGGTTCTTATTGTGGACATCCCTCCAGAATGGAAGGTTCATGTTCAACTCTCCTTTTAAGGCAATAGGGTCCCGGTGTCTGACACTCTTTCACAGAAGAGCATCTCTTCATTGAAGTGGCTGGGGTATCTCTGAAGTGGTTCGTCTGCTCCTTGCCTCATGTCGTGAAGGCGTTATACATGGGCTGAACCAGGCATTCCAGAAAAAAAGTAATTGATGAATGTCTTCTCAATTCTGGCCAGCTGGAGATGTCGCTGGTTTCGAGCTTGTTGTACCACATCTTTGTTCCTCCAGACAGGGTAAGGTGGAAAGCTCTACATTTCAAGGCTGGAGATGTTCCTCGGAGGCTCATGTTCGTCTTGTAAGTGTTTACATGGTCCAATGGGTCTTTCCTTCCAGTGTATGGGGTGATCTTGGGCACGCAGAATTCGTGAAGAATGGATGCATTCCTAATTTCTGCTGAGAATGAGAGATTTTCGTTGTCATCGTCTATCTCAAATGACCTCGACAATTTTGGGTCCTCTTCTCCAGTGTTTTTTCCTGAGGAGTACTGAGAGAGTTGTTGAGCTTGCTGGTCACTCCCATAGTATTGGGGTTGCTGATATTGAGTCTGATGAGGTGGATGTGGCTGGAATTCGGACTCACTCCTAGTTACTACCTCTTTCTCTCATCTTTTTTGCATATTCATAGGTGGGCTCTGAGGCTGCTCCCTCTTCGAGAGGCTCTCTTGGGGCTTATTTCTGGGTCCATGTTCGAGCCTGTCGAAAATGCTGGCTGACATTGCGGGTTGAGCCCTACTCTCACCTCTAGGGAGAATAGTCTTCTTTCTTGTATGTTCTGGCCTGTGAGGCCTCTCCCCTTACTTGGGGGCTCAATGGAGTAGCTGTTGTTCACCTCCTGTTATTCGTTGGGTATATTTAGGTTGGATCCATGGGTCAGTTCTTCTCCTGTATATGAGTCAGTTCTTCTCCTGTATATGAAACCTTGCATTTGGGCGTGGTGCTGGGCTAGCTACCTTACGCTGACGATCGTGGTTCTCATTTTTCTCTCGAGATTGGTAAGAGCCCTCATCGGACGTCTTCTTTGTGGGACTCTCTCGTCTCTTATAGCCACGGTGTTTTCATTAGCGTCATGCCTGGACCTCCTTGGATTTTCATCTTGCTTCCACTCATTCTTTTCTTTGGTGGGTTAGTGGATCCCTTGTTCAGAGAGGCTCCTTTGTTCAAGGAGGTTTAGGCTTTTAATCACGTTTCACTCGTGGTTTAAATGTGTGTTTTTTCACAAACGGCGCCAATCTATTGACCTCAAAAAATGGCTACCAACAGGAACCCCACGCCTTCTCTTCCTACGTATAGTTTTCCTACGCACTCGAACCGCCACGTGGTTTGGTCAGCAACGTAGATGCACCTGGAATCGGGTAGATATGATGTCCATGTGTGGGAGGCACACGATATGGTGGAGATGGTTGCTTGAGGGCCGAACACTTAAGTTAATTAACATAGATGACTTGTGTTTTATTTATCTGAGTTTATATTTCATCATTCTTTTCTTGTGAGAATGACCTTGGTATTTATAGGTGAATTCTACTTGGTTGACCCTCATTCGATGTGCGACACGTAGCTTAATCTTAAGGGTCTTAGTGTCACATCCTAAGCGTCACATCAACGGCTTTACTGGAGAAGTCCCTTTCAGCAGCATGCTAGGAAGCTAGGATTGCGATAGGCCGTCTTGGCAGGCTGTCCCATCACCTGACGTGCAGTGTTAGAAAAGGCTTCCTTCATACGCCTCTGGGAACTTTTCTTGAAAAAATAGAACGCATATTCGGCAATAGGAACCGCCTCTTCTAAAGTCTCATGAGCTACGTGGGACACCACATGTCTTCATAACCTCATCAGAAAGAGGCTGGGGGTTGACGTGGGCACCACTCGGGACTGGGGCGTAACAATGATTACTATGTAATAGATATAGTGCTATCAATATAATGTTTACTTGGGGCCTTTTGTTTTATTTATGAAAATCATAAAGTACCACTGAATAATATATTTTATTAGCATAACCATTTTGACTATGCAATTTCCAATGATAATACTCAATCGCAATGTTTAATCGAGGTAAAATCCTTCAATTTCAAACTAGATGCAATGTAGAAAATAGCAATAAGAGATGAAATCAATTCTGAGAAGAATGGCTAAAGAAACCCATGCTAAAGAAGTGAATGTAAGCTAATTTCTATTCAAGATTTTGTGAATTTTAAATCTTTAATTTTGAAAATTAAAGTAGGTTAAAATTTTGAATAATTTCAATAACAGATTGTACCAAAAAACAATGAATCTGATGTGAAAAAAAGCAGGTCAGACGATGAAGTTCAATTGAAAGGGATGCTACATAAGAAACAGATACAATATAACTTCTATGGGTCTTGATCTCCTACCCACTTATTCTATCCACTTATAATACCCACGCTGAGGTGGCATCACATGATTGATAAAAATAATGAGTGTGAGACCATGAACTACTAATAATGTAATATCACCTCAGCGTAGACATTATAAGTCGGTAGGAGATCAAGATCCTAACTTCTATTGTCAATATCTTTAAGTCTTTGAAGAAATATGTTGAGTTTTAACCTAACTTGTTCCATTTTAACTTTTTAATAGACGGATAACAATATTTGTACTTAGCTCTATTGTGACCCATGTTTCTCTAAATTTCTAGAGACCCACTTATCAAACCATACTTTTACCCACTAACTTTTACAATAAAATCAATTTTAATTACTCATTGTACAAAATAATATTTTTCAGTTTCATATTCTATTTTCCTCCACAAATACAAATACACACAATAATCCATCAACCTCAGCAACAAAAGTCTCTATATCATTCTCTGCAAGATTTTCTTCACCACTTAATACATTAGCCTGACTAATTTATTTCTAGAAAGTAAACTCTTGAAAACTTTATTCTTCACTATAAACAAGAACACATGTTCTACAATCTCTTCTATATTTATAACATAAATAAATATACATGTTATCAACTAAATTTCTTGATTGAATATATGGAATATTCATAAATTTTAAGTGTTTGTCTTCATCTTTTGAATATCTTTTTTTTTTTTTTTTGCTCTTCATCAATCCCTTGCAAGAAAAATGACATCATAACACAAACTTATCTTTGAAATATCTATGGAAAAATACAAATGGATTGCGAAAGTTATTGTTGCTGAGAAATCAAGTGCAAAGATAACACATAGCAACCCAATGAAGTATCAACATTATATGGCTCATACATCCTACCGTATATTCTTTTACCATACTCTATAACCTTATACTAAATCATTCTATTCAAAACATCTCTTGTATATTATAACTTATAACTTATAACACTTTCAGATTGCTAACCATTCTATCTCTTACAAATATCACAAGTGTAAGTAATTTTCTAATAATTCAATTTTCAAATGTTTCACATTATAAACAATATCCCTCTAATTTATAGAACTTTCCTTTTATTTCTTAAATTAGAATAACAAAGTTCACACAACACTAAACAACAACAACATAACAAATTTCCAAGACACTCATTCAAATATACATCCGATTTCAAATATAGTGGTTAAGTTTACAAAAGAGCATTTTAAGGCAGTGTTTGGTGAAATCCAATGGACCATTAATGGTCGAACTAGAGTTGAAAAAATACATGAAGACTACAACACACTTGTGGTAGTGACATATGACTATTTAGCATTTGATGACCTTCAACAACACATGATCCAAAGGCAAAAATAGTAACTTATAGCATTTGTTACAATTATTACTACAAGCCCCTCTATGTGTATAAGTTCGATACATTTATTAATATATTATATAAATTTTATCTGATTAAATTGTACTTTTTATCTTTTTAGGTATATATTGGAGTAGCCATCGATCTTCACCGAAGAAGGCAAATTCAAAGTTGCAATGGGACTGAATCAAACATTCAAGATGTTGTACTAATCAATGAAAAGTTTTTCTTTCAAAGTACCTGTTTAAATTATATTTTAGAATCTTCAAAAATATCATATACGTAAAAAAAGGGCCTTCGAACTTGTACACATGTAGTAGCAAACAATTTATCAGGGACTGTTGAGTTGAAACAATGATTGCTGCTATCAAAATTTACAAATAAGACCGACTATTTTCCTTGAATATTGCAACTTTCTAAGAGACTTGTATGCATTTCAAGATAGAGATTTCACTTTACGAAGCAGTAGGTATGTTTATTTTCATAGTTGCGCACATGGTGGGCCACCGCCTACTAAAGCAACTATTCGGGTATTCAATAGAAATAGTGAACCGACATTTCTACTGTGTGCTACGAGTCATACTTTGTCTTGCGAGAAATAACTTAACGAAGTTAAGCTGTGTGTAGAGAAACTTATTTGAGCTTTAAGCTAGCTCAACGAACCGCACCCGAATTACAACAACAAAGTTTAGTTTCATAGACCGACCTTTATTAAGTACGCAGCGTTTCGTGTAATTATTCTTCTTTAATTTATAACATAGAATACCATGTGTTTAGTTTTTTTTATAGACTCTATCGAAATGGGGGTATCATTGTTAGTAAATATTAACTTACATAGGATTGCATTGGCATAATTGACGTGACGCATGTTAAGCCCACGCTTCCAGTAACAAAATAGATCCAATTCATTGGACCCAAAGGCTAGACGATACAGAATGTTTTGGCTATGGGTGATTTCAACATGTACTTCACGTTCACAATTTCTAGTTGAAAAGGTACAATGCACGATAGCAGAATGCTAAATGCTAAATGCTAAATGTTGCTCTATCCCGACCAGAAGTTAAATTTTCAATGTAGGTGAACGGGAAGTACTATTTGGTTGATGCTGGATTCTCGCATAGGAGGGGGTTCATGGGCCCCTACAAAGGTATTGAAATAAGATACCATTTTCAGGATTTCAATCACGCAGCAACACTGGAAAGACGAACCCCAAGAAATTTGGAAAAAAAATTCAATAAGAATCATTCGTCGTGTCAGAATGCAATTGAGCGCACGTTCGGTGTATGGAAATCGAGGTTCCACAATTTGGAAAAAATGCTACAGTACAAATTTAACACGCATGCTAACATTGTCATTCCAACAATGGCCATTCACAACTACTTACGTACATTAGATGTTGTCGATGTTGGTTTCACGATGGTTGTACATGGCGAGGACTTTGCTGAACAAGAAACAAACCCACAATTTGATGACATGAATAAACAAACTGGTGTTGCGCGCCGCATGACACGAGATTGGGATGCAATACAGCGCACAATTACAATGGAGATTTGCAACATCCCCGAATTGTAGATGAGGTGATGTAACAATTGATTAGTACATGTATTTTTGTTTCACACAAACTGTTTCGTATGAAAACTATAATATAAAGGACATATTTGTTTTCCAATTACGACTTACGTGCATGTGTTTATAAACATCGAACATAGCTAAACTAAGATTATTTATTGTAACTATGCTATTCAACTCATTATAACCACGTAACTTACTTCCACAGTAGTGTACTAATAACATGAACATAAACGTAATCTCTTGTTAAAAAGTTATGTTACACAAAAGAAAATGTCAGCAACTTGTATTTTTCTCGTAAGTTATTTTTCACCAAAGGAAACAGGAAGGACAATTTTGTCCAAATATTAGTTTTTGTACATGAAGGTAGTTTTGGCCAACATTATATTTTTAGCTAGCTGTGTCACTATCAAATAGGGACCACAATTTTTCCAACAACTATAATTTGTCACACGAATCATCCTAGTGGATCCGAAATGTGAACGTGGCGTGCACCAATTATGGATGCCAACAAGGTGTCAGACCCACCATTAAGGTTGACTTTGACTTATCTTTGATTGAGAGTCCAACAACTATAATTTTTCACCTGAATCATCCTAGTGGATCCAAAATGTGAACGTGGTGTGCATCGATGATGGATGCCAACAAGGTGTCAGACCCACCATTAAGGTTGACTTTGACTTATCTTTGATTGTGAGTCTATCCAGCCATATATATATATATATATTATCCAAAATAACTTGTCCAAATGACAAAGAACGTATATTCCAAATTAAATGATGATATGCTAAATAAAGATGAATCATACAAACTAATGCTCATGTGGCTCTGACTCAGTAATCAACACGCTCTCCAAAAGCTGCTCAAAACTCAACTACTACCTAATAAGAAAAACATGGAAAGATATATGAACTGATAGCTCAGTGAGTGGAGAGTTCGCAAATAATTACATTTTCCAATTTAAACGTGTTTTTTTGAAAATCTAATCTATACTTTTCCATAATTACAAATTCTAAAATTCAAGAATATTTTTAAGCTTTATCTACTATAATCATGAAACAATTTTCAAAAAAACTGATTTCTCATGTTGTATACTGAGTAATGCAGACTATAAAACAAAAAAAATAAACATAAAAAAACTAGATAATTCTGATATTACAATAAATCTGCAAAGAAGTGTCATCTATGCAAAATATGTTCCTGGATAAGCCGCAATATACTGAAATCACACCAAAAAGGTACCCTGAATCACTAATAATTTGTAATATAAAACATGGTCATACACATGTAGACTGATTAAGCACTCACGTCCATGGTCCAAAGCCCCTCAGTGTACGAAAATAGGTCCTAAAGACCTCTGAGATAAACACCAACCCCCTGTATATAAGAGTGGATCATAAAAACTTCTGTACACGGCCCAAAACTCCTATGTGCACTATAGTAGATAACAATATCGGGTATGTATCTGAATAATAGTATGTCTCATAATAAAACATGATAATAATTTGAACTGACTTAATTTGAATTAACTTTTAGAAGAATTGTTTATTTATAAACTCAATTCTATTTTAAAAATTATGCTCGTCTAACTAATTATTTTGAAAATAAGTAACTTTTACATTCTCATAAAACTTACTGGAATCAATGTGTTAATAACAATTCATAATAATTAGAGCTAATATTTATAGTATTTAAATTTTTATATTTTAAAAAATAAATTTTTTTACTCACAGAACTATTGGCTAGAACTAGTTCGACAGATATACGATTTCAACCTCTTCGTCACCTCCCAAAACAAAATGGGGTTCTCATATTAACATTTTAGCCATCTCAAGTGATAGACACTTTTCAAAGCAACTACATATTCTAATTTCTCTCCCAAACTCACTTTTTCTAAAATACCATGGTTGCCCCTCTTTCAATTTAAGAAAGAAACACCTTATTGTGATTAATCTATTATCCATATCACTTGTAATCCAAGGAGAACGCATATGTATATCCCAAATGCCTCTTTCCAAAAGCTTGAAAGTAGGCTAACACATGAACATATACATATTGTCACACTAAACTTTGATGAACTCCACCATTTCAAAGCTTCTAATATAAAAAAACTAACATGAGGATTAATATGTTTAATTATAGCTTAATCTCAAATTTTCTCCACTAACTTAAGAACCTTTAAATTTCATCCATTAATTTCTTCATTTAACTTACAAGAATAGTCCTTATTACTAAAATTAACATTCCATTTTCATAAATTTCACATTTAATTCAATAATTAGGGATGATAATGACCCACCCCGGACCCCGTCCCACGATCCTCAAATTCATAGGGTAAACCGCGCCGATTATAGATTTTTTGTTTTGTAAACTGAAAAAAATAATAAAAAAAAAAGATATATAATTTTTTTTTAAATATTTGTAGCAAACAAATAAAAAAAAAATACAGGATTTAGGTTGTGGTGTAGTGGTTAATATTGATAGTTTATAAGTTCAACCCGAGTTCGATTTTTCTTTAGTCCATTTCTAACAAAATTTATAATCTATTATATTTTATGAATTTTCAAAAAAAAAAAAAAAATAACTAATTGAAGGGGCGGGTTGGGCGTGGGGCAAAAAAGCTACCTCAGACTTGCCCCTATTACTCGAATAAGCTGGACGGGTCTGGGGCGGTATGTTTTTTTTACCATATTTACCAATAATAAAAAATCCTAAAAAATTTACACAATTCTTAAATAAGCAAGAAATTGCTTACCTCATGAAATTGGGAAAGAAATTGAAGAGCTCAAACTTAAATAGTTTATTCTACGACCACCTTACGAGCTGGCCGACCTCTCCTTCTTTCCCTTTTCTTTTTTTCTTTTTTTTTTTTTTTTGTCTTTTTTCTTTTCTTCCTTTCCTTGCTTTTCTTCCTCTATGCCACTGCCGAGTGCTTTCTAGAAATAAATGGTCCCAATTCAAATTTTACACATTTACCAAATTACAATTAAATCTCCAACTCTTATATTACGTCATTTAAATTCTTAAGTAATTATAATTTACAAAATAAACCCACACATTCATTTACTTAATTTAAGTCTTCATTTGACTTATTGGACTTGACCAAATAATTTATTGACTTTGACTAATTTAAAATGTATTGTAACACTATCTTCTTAGAGTTTCGGATCTTATGAAACCAAAAAGGCAGTGAGATCAGGACCTTATTAGACACATGTTTTATCTCCTCGACAGTAAGCTTATTTTGTCAATGTCTTGTGGAAATCAAGGAGTTGATGATGTCTCCATGTGGCACTTTGAATGCAAGGATAACTATACAGTAAAGTCGGGTTACCAACTGGCTGTCACACTTATGTTGGAGACTCAAACTTGCTCGAATCCGATGCAGAGCTGGTTGAAATTAATGTGGAAATTAAATTTTCCAAGCAAGATAAAATTCTATGTGTGGAAAATTTTTTACGAGTAGCGTGGATTGTAACTTTCCATAATTTTCCCAATTTAACTCAAAGTGTGGCTGCAGTCGAAGCTTGGCGTGGAAGTCCGTTGGGAACTTGGATACATTAGTTATCGAGGAATATTGTATATGTTTGGTAAAGTTTTTTGTAGATTATAAGCAGTGAGTTCTACGAAATATGTAGTTAAAAATTGTGGATCTTACGAAATATGTGGATAAAAATGATAATTGACTAACTTATAAATACTTATAAGTACTAACAAACATGTTGTG
Organism: Forsythia viridissima; assembly: GCA_030279155.1. Lineage (NCBI taxonomy): Eukaryota > Viridiplantae > Streptophyta > Magnoliopsida > Lamiales > Oleaceae > Forsythia > Forsythia viridissima. The sequence goes on along the minus strand of CM059033.1, from coordinate 39,200,911 downwards.
TGCAGAGGTTCTATTGATGAAAATGTTGAAGAAGCTATCTATTTCTCGCAACGGACTACCTTGCTGAATACAAACATGTGTGTGCCCCGTGTGGAAATGATGGGCGTTCAACTCCATATTGGTAACATGCAGAACACGAAATGGACATCGTCACTTTTCCGGGTTTAAATGTACCCTTGTTCGATGTAAAACAAATAGTGTAACTCAGGGGCAGATCTAGAATATGACAAAGGGGTGGATTGGGAAACGAGGGTTCAGGGTCAGCGCCACCAATTTTTGTTTTTCCTAAAATCACAATTACTTAGCCTATTTTTGTAAGAATCTAATACTTTTTTATAAGTCATAATCTTTAAAAAGTTTACAAAAAGTTATTACACACAAATTTATTAATAAAGTCTCTCTCAACAAAAATTGTTATGTAAAAAACATATAAAATCCTAAACACTTTTACTTTTTCTTCCCTTTTTGTACTTATTGAAATTTGAAATAATTTCTCAAAATCAAGTAAACATTATTATTCATTACTCAACAACAAATCAAAATCTATATAAAATTATAATTTATAGATTATGAAATAAACAGAAAAAAATAGACAAAAGAAAAATAAATTTAATTGGGTTTGGCTCTTTTGGAATTGGCTATTTAAGAAGTGGGCTATTTTTTTATTTTTATTTTTTTGAATGGGATGAATTTTAATGTGTAAATGATTTAAATTTTAATTTAGCCTACTTAAAAAGTGGGCTATTTTTTTGTTTGGGATGAGATGGATTTTAATGTATAAATGATTTAAATGATAATTTCATCATATACTACAAAATATTAATTTAAAAAATACTATCTAACTTTTTTAATTCTAAAAATACTGTTTTTTATTTCTGTAACATTTGTTATGTTTGTTAATAACAAATATAACACATTTATTATAATTAAAATAACAAATGTAACAACAACTGTTACAAAAATAAAAAACAATATTTTTATAATAAAAAAAGTATGACAAGTATTTTAATAAATATTTTATTTATCGTGTTTATTTGTGAAAAAACCCCATGATTTAAATTTTAATTTAGCCCACTTTTTTTTATTTTTGTTTGGAATGAGATGGATTTTAATGTGTAAATAATTTAAATTTTAGTTGGGCCAAACTATTGCATAAAACAAAACAAAAAATTACTCATAAAAATTTCATTTGGGCCACTGGGCTGAAGCACAGTACAGCCCACCCTTCCATCCGCCCCTGGTGTGACTCACGTTCTTGCCAGTCGAGCTTTTTTAAATTTTTTTAGAATTTTAATTGTAAATGTTCTGGATTTGGATATTGCTGAATAAAATGGGTACTATTTGTTGACAATAAATTTAAAAAAAAAAATTACTAAATCCCTTCCCACAAAAGTTCTCAATTTCTTAATTGATAAACATAAATATTCAAGCATGAAAAATATATTATCAACTAATAATATACATTTCAAATAAAATTTTGCTATTTCCTCACCCTGTTTGATGCTTTTGGTCTTATTAATACAAACATTCCTTTCTCATAAAAACTAGACAAAACTTTGAAACATTGTGGAACTAGCAGAAACATGGTTGGAAATAGCATAATTCTACATTTTTTTAAGAATTAAAGAAATAATTTGGCAGTAGAAGTTTTTTTTTCTTTTTTTCTACCTGTCATGGACAATTTGGGCTTTTCCCAGGCCCACCATAGTAAAAATGTGTGCCCCATTCATTGTTGTAGGAGCTCTTGATATTGTAGCAATTTGTATTTTCAGCCAAGGTCGATATATCTTGGGCCGAGCTTAGGCTGTTGTCTGAGTCCACAATCTCGAGGTTCCGAATATAGCTTGCTTTACCAAACCCATCTTCTGCAAAATGACCCGAGCCCATTTGGGTTGTAGTGTGTTCGTTATTGGGCCGAGAATTCACTACTTCACCTCCCCACTCGACCATCGTGGCCTGGTCTGCTAAATGCGTGAAGAGCTCAGTGGGCCAATAGCCCACTAAAGTATTGTCCCCAAAGCCCATCCACCAATTTCCCAACTTTGGATCCTGAAAATAAAGAATTTTTAATTTTTTTGAAATAATTTTTGTTACTTTAAAATATGTTAAAAGTTTGGATTAATGACCTTCCATATGAGGATGGAAATGTCGTATTGATTTCCATTTAGCAACGACACCGGATTAATCGCAGCTCCAATGGCGATGCGACTATTTGTTTGGATAAATCCCGAACATAGAAGGTTGTAGCATCCCGTTGCTTGATATGCATCACTCTGCAAATTATCGACAAAAAATAAATAAGTTCATTTGATAAAAAAACTAATCTTTATTTGATTTTGGTAGTATTAAAGGTACACAAAAATGCTTTAGATATATAAAGTGAGCCGACTTAACGAAATACACTTCTTTTATTTCTGTATCTAAATGTCATTTTTTGTTTAAGCTTATTATTATCTTATTTTTTAAAAAATGTAGAATTTTTGTATCCCTATAGAACTGAAAAATCCTAATGACATGATTATAGCTAGGGGTGGGCAAAACCCGACCCAAACCGGTCGGACTGACCGAACCGAACCGAACCGACCCGATCGGTTTGGGTCGATTTTTTAGATTGTTTGGGTTGGGTACGGGTTGGTATTTTCATAGTTTAATCGGGTTGGGTCGGGTTTCGGGTTGGGTCGTAGAACCCAACCCAACCCAACCCAACCCGTTTACTATTAAAAAAAAAACAAAAAAAACAAAAAAGGGAAAGAGGGGCCATATAACAACTGGAAGTCTGAAAACACATATAAAAAAAAAAACCTAACCCACGCCTCTTCTCACTTCTCAGTCACGCACACACACACACATGCCAGAAAATTCTCAGTCATGCACGCATACACACACATGCCGGAAAATGCCATTTCTACCGTCGGCGAACACACCATAGCAGGCCCTTCTTCTACTCATGGAGTCACGCTCGCTCGCAGACCCAATCCCATTCACGTACGCAGCAACAAAAGTCCAATCTCTCTCCAGTCCACGTCCCACCGTCGCCTCTCCACCGCCGGTCAAAATACCCATGGCCACTGTGAGATAGAGTTTTATTTCTCTCATTAAGGTAAATTTTTCAATATTTCTTGTTTTATTTTTCCCTTTTTTACATTTGATGTGAGATAGAGTTTTTATTTCTTTCTTCAAATTTTCAATCCGAATTCGAATTCCAGTCTGAACATGGCCACTGTGAACTCCATTCTCTTTAAGCTGAAAACTGCTAGTTTCCAAAAAAAAAAAAAAAAAAAACCAAGAAAGAAAAAAAAAATCAAAATGGGAACCGCCAACCCGACCCAACCCGTCCGAAGCTTGATCGGGTCGGTTTGGGTCGGGTTTAAAACCGTGGGCGGTTTGGGTTGGGTTGAATTTTCATCAAACCGATTTGTTTGGGTTGGGTTCGGGTTGGGCCAAAAACCGATCCAACCCAACCCAACCCATGCCCACCCCTAATTATAGCCCTTTCCCACAATGTGATGTGATGTGCTATGCTATACTCGAGTTGACATGTGTTATTTCAAAATTTTAATTCATTTCTTAAACATCGATCTATCATATTTTCTTAATAAATAGGTACATTATATCTTGACGTCTTCTTATTTGCTAAAAAAAGGTGATGTATCGATGCGTCAAAATTGTATTATGGACAGTAAATCTGAGCTCCATGAATCATTTTCTTTAGTTCCGTCTGATTCATTGTTAGATTTATTGAAAGTTTTAAAATAGTAGATCAATAGTATCTACTACGATCCATATTGATTTTATTTCTACGAACGAAAGATATTTTTAAATTTCCGCAATATATATATATATATATACATATATCCAATTATCTCAGTCATTCTATCCTTGATTCATTAAGGTTCTTTTATAGACAACTTCGTGAAAGCTAAGTAAAGAAAAGAGTGTACACTTAAATGCAGTCATAATTATTGAATTTCCTGAATTCCAAGATTCCCAATTATATACATATATAATAAATAGACATGCCCACATGCAAATATTAATGCAGAAAAATTAGTTGAAAACTATGAATTCATCTACAATAATATGTGGACGGTGGACCACCCAATTAATTGCAGTGAAAACAGGAATTGTCACATTTAAAGATTAATGCCCTCTTGGTCCCTCTTTCCCATTTTCAAGAATTCATAATTATTATTATTATTACTACTAATCTCCCTTTGCCCTAGGCAAATTAAGTTGACTTTAACTGTAATTCGAGCTTTTTCTAATTGTCCAAGAATGGTATTTTTTTTTTCCCTGACTATTTAAAGTACTAGAGGAAGATAAATCCTATACATAGTCAACGTTGCACGAGAAATAAAATAATAGAAGAAGCACATGTTTAGATCTCGCTTTAATTAGTGTTTTATATATTTTAATATTAATACATAGGCGTCTCTAGTTATATCAGTGTTTTAAATAACGTAAAACGTGACTAAAAAAAACAAAAAATTGTTGAAAATAGAGAGAACTGACCGTCCAATAGGTAAATAATCTTGGCCTGCTGTCACCATAGAGCTCGGGACTAACCTGACTAGTACAACCATCAAAACTTTAGAAATTCAACTTTTAATTTATATATTATAAATAAATACTCATAAATTGCTAATCTTAATTGGGGAGCATGTATGTTATACGAGCTCCATCGTTTGATATGTCGTGTGCTTGTGTGCTTAGGGAAATTGAAAAGGTGTACCTGCCAACCGGCTTCAATGCTGTTGAGATCCGACCCATCAAATGATCCAGATAGAACCCATATTTGGGAGAGGCTGAACTCGTTCACCACTTGGATTGACGGGTTCCATACGTTAATCGTCGCTTTGGCCCCGTATATCTCTTGTGACGACGTCGTGTATGCTATTGCATGCTTTTATTTCAAAAAATAACAATAAAAAGGCTTGTCATTCATAGATGATTTTACGAAAATTGTAAGGTTCATTAATAACATAGTATTTTTCAACAAAAATTATTAATTTCGTTCACTTCATTGCTATATGCGACTAGCCATGTTCGCTAGCCACTTCAAATCTATGCTAAAAAATTACATGGAAAACATTATTTATTATAATTCAAAAAACTATATAAAATTTAATTATAAATAAATCAACTTTATTATAATTAATTCCCCATATATATACATGCTTATAGATCAAAATCACTAACTAGTATATTCTTAAGTCAATATTATAAGTTAATATGGGTTCAGTAATTTTCTTTAAAATAATAAAAATTATATTATATGCATACGTTTGACTTTTGAAATTAACTGGTCAAAGAGGCCACAGAATATTATAAAAATATATATAAAAGGAAGTTCAATTCAAAGTAATTTAATTATTTTTTTTACTTATATATTATTAAAATGTTGAAAGCTCCGTGACAGGCACGGATTATCCTTGCTTGCCCTAGGCCATTTTCCTCCTAGCTTCACTTGATCAGTTGATTTATAATAATAAATATTTTCCTCACACACCCTTCAAGAAAATATATTTTTTTTTTTTTCTGTGCAAGACTCATTTCGATATTATTAAAATACCTTCTTTTTTTTTTTTTCTTGCAAGACTAATTTCTATCGACTCTCCATTTTTATTTCGAATAATCTTAACGATCCATCATAGTAGAGTAAACTACAAAAGTCTTTGTGTTATCAAAAATATAAAACCATATTAATTTCTTTTTGGTCTCAAGACTCATTTCAATCGATACTACATTTTTATTCCGAATAACCCTAACAATCTACCGTATCAGAGTAAGTTACAAGAGTCATTCTATAATATCAAAATGTAAAATCATATTATTATTTTTTTTCCCGTCCACCAAGACTAATTTTTATCTATTCTACATTTTATTCAGAATAACCTTAATGATCTATCTTAGCAGAGTAAGTTACAAAAGTCTTTCTACATTATCAAAATGTAAAACTATATCATTTTATTTTTCCGTCTTAAAGACTTATTTTTATTTTGAATTACTCTAACAATCTACTATAGCAAAGTAAGTTACAAGAGTCTTTCTATATTATCGAAATGTAATATAACATATTATTCCTATTTCATCCCGGGAATCATTTTTATTCCGAATACTCCTAAGGATGTTAGTAGTAAATTTTAGACGCATACGCGTACCACGTATATGTGAGGAAGGGGTATTTATGAAGAGAGTAGTACCTCATGGCCATTGCCAGTTTGAACATCTGGTGCATCAACCCTTGCAGAAAGTGGTATCTTGCTTTGTTTCTTGCCAAAATGATACAATGATTTAGCCCTAAGAACGTCATGCACTGTGCTTCGCCTAATCGGTACAGTACCTTTAGGACATTTCTGCCCTTTTTGATGCCACATTTGCCAAGCAATTCCACCTCTCAATCTCTCATTTTCACTGCTATTTCTTTCTCTCACTGCATCTGTTTTTATCATCTTTGGCATTTCTGGTGGCACTCTCTGTAAATTAATTAAAAATAATTATTTTGTGGGGGTGGTTGGTTGTTGAAAACTAATTAAAATCATGAACCAGAAAGTTCTGTTGCGTTACGTTTCCTCAATTAAAAGTTAGAGAGAGAAAGAGAGGTAATTAATTTGACCTGGATCTTGTGATTCTTTAGAAGAGGGTGATCCAAAGCTGGTTGTTTTCTTTTATGAACACAATCAATGAAATCTCCATCTGGGCTCTAAACAAATCAAACAAAATTTAATGAAAACAAACAAAAATTGTAGAAAATAAATAATTATTTCGATCGAGAATTAATTAAGAGGACGTACTTGAAAGGTGAAGACAGGAGGCTTGTTAATCTTGTCCAAATGCTTTTGAATCCTAGCAAGTCTCAAGCTACTAACTTGTGTATATTTTGTGTAGTTTAAAGTGGAATATTGAGCCAAAGATTTAGTGCAGAAAATGAAAAGGATTAATGGCAGAAGAAGAAGATGAAAAAAGCCTTTTTTTCTTCCCATTTCATTCAGTGCCCAAGAAAACCCAAATGAAAAAAAGTGTTCCAATTTACAACAACACCACAACCATTATTGGGAAAGACTTAACCAGATACACTTGTTGATGACCCCAAAACAGCCCCCAACAAGAAACAAATTCAAGAAAATGACTTCTAATAAATTATTGACAAACCCTATTCTCTCTCTCTCTCTCTCTCTAGGAGAATATTTAAGAGGAGGTGGGTGCAGGACATTTAAACTGAGCACCCAAACCCAAAATCATGATTGCTTGGCTGCATGGGATTTATATCTAAACAATGACACTGTTGAAATTGAAGGTTCAAGAGAGAAGAGAGAGAAGAAGAAATGTATGTCTGAATCTGATAAGACCTACCAATTTGTTTTAACATTACACTCTCACCATCCTCCTTTATTGCAAGTATACAGTCACAGCTACTTGAATATACACAGCATCTGCCTCTGCCACCACACAATCTTCGCCATTAATACTTCTCTATACTTGCCTTGTTTTCTTTCTTTTCTTCTCTCTACCATTTGCTAACAAATATCCCTTCTTCTTTTCCCAATTTTAAGTTACATTTACCAACGCTCGTTACTTATTACATGAGCGACATATATATATATATACACATACATATACACACACAAGCGTACACACAGGGAGGATCCGGGAGTCGACAAGTAGGGGATTTGAATTATTTTTTTAAAACAATCTTCGACAATAAAAGCACACCTAATTAGTAAGACATAACGAGCTTTACCCTTTAATATGTATATAATTAACAGAATACGTTAACTTAAAAAATAAAAAAAAGAAACGATAAAATTAATATTGAACTTTTAAAAAAAAATGGCGTCTCAAACTTTTTGACATATATACCAAACAAAATCTTAAAGAATTATTAGGTAATACGACATAAACGATTGAACCTTGATCAACACTTGTTTTATATTTATCACAATGAGTTTTTAAAAATTTAATTTTGATTAACTATAAACAGAATCTTAAATAAATTAAGGGCATGTTCGGTGTAGTTTTTTTTGGGAAAAATGGGTTTTTTTGAGTACTTTATTAACTTTTCAAATTTTTTTTTTAATGCAAAAATGCTGAAAAGTCAAAAATTGTAGGAAAAAATATGGGTGTTTTTGGGAAAAATTGCTACCGAACATGCCCTAATATCATAACAAAATAGATTTACAAAAGTTTGTCATGTCTTATAAACCAGTTAGCATAAAATATAATTTCACTAGACTACACTTAGGGCTTGTTCGGTAGAGTTTTTTTGGGGAAAAAATGGGTTTTTTTGGTTACTTTTTGACTTTTTGACTTTTTTTGTAGTGTAAAAAGGGTTGAAAAGTCAAAAATTGTAGGCAAAAAAATGAATTTTTTGGAAAAAAATCTATACCGAACATGCTCTTAGTGCCCGTTTGACAGAGATTATAAACTGATTTATTTGAGTTGAAATTGTTGACTTTTCATATTAAAAGTGGATTGAAAAGTTAAAAATTACGGCCGAAAAAACTAAAATGGATTTTTAATCCCAATCAAACAAGCTCTTATCCAAAATCAATATATTGTATATGAATTATAGTTTATTATTATTTTTTTTTAAACCATACACATATTTTTTATATTTTGTTTAGGACAATATATGACGTTGCTAATTAAATATGAATCAATAATCAAAATGGACATGAACTAAACACTTAAGGAGGTTGTCGAATTTTAAGCTTGTGTTCTCAGAATAACCATCATCTTTCAAGGATAGGCAGAGGCAACGCTTGTAAATAAAAACAATAATCAACGTGTAATAACTCGGGCCATTGTGTTATAATAAAGTTGGCTTCTTAAGATAGAAATCCAATACTCCACATAAATTGCAACGTAAAAATTACGTAGTGTTCAAAGCAAAAAAAATTAATTCACATTCAATTTATATGTTCGAATGAAAAATATTAGGAGTATTTTAGAGGAAAACATGGTAGATATATGAGTAAGGAAATAGTTATATGAGTTGGATTTATATGAAAGTCTTGTTGTCTTTTTCTTATTTATTTATTTTTTCATACTTTTCTTTATCCCTAATTCACGTCTAGTATATATATATAAATGATGGACATGTTACAATCTTCAAGTTACATTCAAATTATTATTTGTAACCAAATTTATTAATTACACACGAAAAGGATGCGTGGACTGCTTAATAGTACTTTTATCTATTATTTGGATGATGGCCCATTAATCAGAACAAATATCTTCAAGATTTTTCATTCTTGTCTTGTTAATTTTTAGTATTTATTTTTAATTGTGTGATTAATGAATAATCAATCTAAAATCCCCAGTAGTGATAAATATTAAACAATCTTATTTAAAAATTTAATTTATTAGAAATATATATACGTGCAATTTTCGTAAAGGTCTAGCGCGAAATATGAAAGCATGACATCTCTAGTTTCCGTACCTTGTATCATCTCATCTAAATATTTTCTCTATTAAAGAGGAGATATATTTAGTTATTTGAATTTTATTTCTAACACGTTCTATTACATTGACTCGTTCATAGTTTTAAATTTCAATATAACTAAATATTTAAACTATTAAACTATTACCAAAGAGACGTTTTTCTTTATTTTTCTTGGATTAACACTACAAAAAAGAGGGTCTATAGCGGCGACGTATATTGCGACGACAAAAAGTCGCCTCTGTTTATTCTACATAATAGCGACGACCAAGAAATGTCGTCGCAATAACAACAAAACTTATATATAGCGACGACATATGTCGTCGCTATAAAACATATATCGTCGCTATTATGTATAGGCTATAACGACGTCTTTCTGTATCGTCGCAACTCAGATTAGGAAAGGGCGGGAACTAATAGCGGCATTTTGGTGCATATATAGGGACGACAACTGTCGTCGCAATTGATATGCGGATGATGATGTAAGTCACGTGAATCATGTATTTTCTCGTAAAGTGTGAAGGGGTCTATAGCGACGACATATGTCGTCGCTATATACCAACATCAATTTAGGCGGGAAATTTGGCGCCCAATTGTTATATATAGCGACGACATATGTCGTCGCTATACATATTCTGATTAAATTTTGCAGGCACGTGAATAATTACTTTCCTCGAAAAATGGGAATGCTCCTTTAGCGACGACTTATGTCTATAGCGACGACAATGTCGTCGCTATAGACTCTTCGTTATCTTCCTCCAGTGTCCGCATTTCTGTATTGCATCTACACACACTTCAGAAAAAATTCTTCTCCATCTCCGTTTTTTCATCTCTATTTCTTCATAATCATCTCCAATTATTATCAGTACTGTATTTGTAAGAATATAGTATTTTACAAGTAAGGATATTGATAAAAGTTGGACAACAATTAGAAATCGCATAAAGTCTGCAGATTTTCGAAACGGTTTGCAAGCATTTATAAACATGGCGAGGCCATACGTTAACGACAGAGGAAGAATTAAATGTCCGTGCAAAAAATGTTTAAACGGTCTCACACATCCATTGGAAATCGTCGAGGCTCACATATTTCGTAATGGTTTTGCGGAGAGTTATGTCACCTGGATATATCATGGCGAGATTGATGTTCGTACTGCGAATGTGTATAAACAGAATGAGCGAGATGGTGTGGAAGATGAGATGATGGATGTAATAGACGACGTAGTTGGTGATGAGCATGCAGGTACAAGCACCGATGGTTACTATGACGAACTGTTTCAGGCTCTCCATTCAGAACTGTACCCGAGAGTTTCATCATTTTCATCCCTAAATTTCTTAGTCAAGTTGATGCATATTAAAGTTATGAACAAATGGACAAATAAGTCTGTCGATGATCTTTTGAAATTGCTGAAGTTAGCATTCCCAAATATGAACCTGGTTGACTCTCACTACGAAGCTAAGAAGCTGATGACGAAGCTTGGTTTGGGTTACAAATCCATTCATGCCTGCAAGAACGACTGTGCACTGTTTTGGGGTGAACATGCTGATAGACAAACTTGCCCGATTTGCCAGGAAAGTCGTTGAGTTCACACTTCTGGGAAAGTGAACGGGAAGAATGTTCCGCATAAGGTGTTGCGATATTTTCCCTTGGCCCCCAGACTAAAACGTATGTTCGCGACGAAGGATACTGCAAAACTTATGAGGTGGCACAGTATAGGAAGGTCTAGGGACGATGATGAAATGCAGCATCCCGTTGATGGAAAGGCATGACAGGATTTTGACATGAAACATCCAATGTTCGCAAGTGAGATAAGGAATGTCAGGTTAGGTTTGGCCGCAGACGGATTCAATCCATTCGGTGACATGAGTCTGTCGTACAGCATGTGGCCAGTAGTTGTAACAGTGTACAACTTGCCACCCTGGTTATGCATGAAGCCTAAATACCTCATGCTTACTTTGTTGATACCTGGTCCTAAAGCACCGGGTAAGGACATTGATGTATTTTTACGACCATTAGTGGATGAGTTGAAGGAATTGTGGGCCGATGGGATTGACACGGGAGACGGTGGAACCAACAGCAATTCGGTATTCAGACTGCGTGCAGCTTTGTTGTGGACTGTTAACGATTTCCCAGCGAGAAGTAGTTTGTCCGGTTGGAGTGGTCAGGGGTACAAGGCATGTCCGATGTGCAACGAGGATACTCCTTCAGTCCGTGTGATAGGTAAGACAGCTTATGTGGGTCATCGTCGGTTCCTGCCAACCAGGCATCATTTTCGGAGCAATTTAGACTTTGATGGGAGGACAGATAGGCGACCACCTCCGCGTCGGTTATCGCCTACAGACATTTTAGCACAGTTAAGTCGTGTCAGATATAGAAGTCCAGGAAAGCACCCAAATTACGGTGGCGCTACAATTCGGAGAAGTGATGACGAGCTCAATTGGAGAAAAAAGAGCATTTTCTATGAGTTGCCGTATTGGACTTCTACCGAGCTCAAACATAACATCGATGTCATGCACGTAGAGAAGAATGTTTGTGATAGCTTGCTCGGCACAATTATGGACGATCCATTCAAATCAAAAGACACAGTCAATGCGAGGCGCGATCTAATGCAATTAGGGATCAAAAGAGAGTTGCACTTGTATCAGAACGGGAATAAGTGGATGAAGCCTGCCGCATGTTACACCATGTCGTCTTCAAATTGTAAGAAATTTTGTCAATTTATCCGATCGGTTGAGTTTCCAGATGGCTTCGCTTCTAATCTTCGGAAGAATATTGCTCCAAATGACAGCCGTATTATCGGGTTGAAGTCACATGATTGCTATATTATCATGCAACGGTTATTACCAGTCGGATATCGGGCGTTCTTGAATAAAACAATTTCCACGGTCATTATTGAACTATGCACGTTCTTCAGAAAGTTTTGTGCAAGAACACTAAAGGTTAGCGACATGATAGCATCCCACGATCACATTGTACTCATTCTCTGTAAGTTGAAAATGATATTTCCGCCAGCCTTCTTCGACATCATGATTCACCTCGTAATGCATTTACAAGAAGAGGCAATCATTGGAGGTCCTGTGCACATGAGATGGATGTATCCATTCGAGCGATACCTGAAGAAATTGAAGGGCTACGTAAGAAATCGAGCTCGGCCCAAGGGATCAATAGCTGAAGGGTATGTTGTGGACGAGGCATTGACCTTTTGTTCGAGGTACTTCCAGGACATAGGGACAAGGTTCGATCGACCAGACAGAAGCGAGGATGCTACTGTTCCACAGGCACAACTTTCTGTTTTTCAGTCGCAGTGTCACCCACTTGGAAAGCAGTCACCAACGACGTTTCCTACTCAAGTTCGAAATCAAGCAATTTTTTACACCCTGAACAACTGTTATGAAGTTGAGCCATTCTTGCAGTAAGAATGCGTTAATTCTTGATTATTATTCTTTTATCTTGAATTAACTTTATCATTTGAAACGAACTAATGAACGTTGATCTTCAATACTTTGTTCAGGGAACATAGGCAGGAACTAATGAACAGTGGCTGTCCAAACATCGAACTAGTGCACAGAAGAGACTTTCACGGTTGGTTCTACATAAAGGTAAACGAACATCGACTGAATAAAATTGCAAGTTTTCAACATAATTGCTTTCAATAACTTAGAATAATTCTTGTCATGCAGCTATATGCAATGCGCCAAAGCCACAACCATCAAGTTTTTCATGAGTTATTTGCGTTGGCCAGTGGATGTTACCAGCAGGTTATGTCATACACGGCTTGTGTTGTCAAAGGAGTTCGGTTCGTGACATATGATCGTGATATTCGAAGAAAAACTCAAAATAGTGGTGTGTCCGTCCCAGGGATTGGGGGTGAGAATTACTACGGGCAGCTGCAAGATATACTGGAGCTACAATATGGACCGAAACTTTCAGTCTATCTGTTCCGATGTAAGTGGTTTAAGTGCGATGGGAGACGGATGGTAACTGAGAATAACGTTACCAGTATTGACATCAGTGCAGAGGCGTTCAAGGATGATCAGTTCGTACTTGCTAGCCAAGCACAACAAGTGTTCTACATTGAAGATCCATCTCGTGGTTCGAACTGGCGAGTAGTACAAATTGTTCATCACAGGAGCTCGTGGGACACAGTGGGAGCTAACATCACAGAGATTGACCTGCTCCACAATAACTACTCTTCCAGTTTATCTCTAGTCGTTGATCTTGGCAACATAGAGCATGTATCCTTGCACCGCGATGATGATGAAGCTGATGAGATTGATGCATCAGTTATCAGGAGAGCCTCGTCAGATACTGCAGGAGAAACTTCGTTTATAAACGACGATGATGTTGAAGACGATACAAATGCAGAATACGATGATGAAGAAACATCGAGTGAAATCAATGAGGACGTCAGTGACGATGATGTAGATCAATCGTATCATGATAGTGAATCAGATTGAAATGTTATTGTGCGTCACTAAATTTGCAATGAAATTACTTTAAAAAAATGCATGTATTTTTTTGTTGTTACTGTTTTCGGCTTGAATGTTTGTCATTATATCTTCAATCGTAAAAGTAAAAGGACTTAAGTTGCAAATAAAATTGAAGGAAATTGAAATAAAAGAAAAATTAAGAGGACCCAAATGAAAAATATTTAAAGTTGAATGACCCAACTAAATATGAAAACATAAAAATTAAATATTAAATATTAAATACTAAAAATTATTATTCATAATATTAAATCTCAATAAATATTAAATATTAAAAATTCAAAATTAAAAAGTGAATATTAAATACTAATAATTTATAATTGATATTATTAAATATCAATAAATATGAAAACATAAAAATTAAATATTAAATATTAAATACTAAAAATTATTATTCATAATATTAAATCTCATTAAATATGAAATATTAAAAATTCAAAATTAAATAATAATAATTATTATTGATAATATTAAATATTAAAAATAATTGATAATATTAAATATTAAAATTTTTTCATAATTTTAAAAAGCTATGAAATTAATAATTATAAAAATTATTGCAATTAAAATATTCCCTTCAAATGAGAAAGCGACATATAATTTTCTGCAATGTATTGTCAATAGCGACGACATTGTCGTCGCTATTGTGCTGAAAATTGGGCGTCACCTTTAAGGCGCGTGTTCAAAAAAGCTGAAAATATGTCGTCGCTATAGTTGTAAATAGCGACGACATATGTCGTCGCTATAGAGTCAGACCTTTTAATTCCCACAGAACCTTCTTCTTTTCCTTTTCTGCCAATTTTGTTTTTCTTCCGTTGCTGCTGTCGCGCCGCCGCCGTCTGCCGTGCTCCGCCGTCTTCCCCTCTCTCAGAATCGTCCATTCACTAAATTTGCAACTAAGGTAAGCTCTCTCTCTCTCTCAATCGCTGTATCTCACTCTCAAACTCCATTTTCCCATTTTATGTTCTCTTAATTTTTTTTTTCAATGTTGAACACATGAAACTGAGTTGTGCCTTGATTTAGAAATTTAAATGATCGTTATTAGTTCCAGACTTCTAGTAGTCTGAAACGGATTCAAGCAGATGAAACAAACTATTTCAATCTTTAACCAAATTGTGGATAATAATGTTCTGCAATGAACCAACCATGGTAATGCTTGCAAACATATTTTCACAAGAAAGAAGAAAATGCCATATACAGTTTATGTTCACTACATATATATACAAGATGATATTTCCTTTTTTCTGCTTTTTCTGATCCTATTATATGGTTTTCTGCTCTGCTCGTGAGGTTTTACAAGTATAAAGATATAAATTGTATAGGTTCGGGTTACTATATATTATAGAGGAAAAAAATTGATAAATTGCACCGTTTATGATATTCTTTTAGTAAAATTGATGTTCTGATATCCCATGAGTGGTCAATTGTTGATGCCTAAGATTTCTTATATGTTCTTGGATTTCATTATTTTTGCACTTCGCCACAAAATGGTTCTGAAGTTGATGTGTTTGGTTTATGATCTTTTCCTTTGCAATTTAATTCTTGAATATTTAGCAGTTATGGATGCCGGGGTCTGCTTAAATGTAGGCTAGAGTCTTATTGTAAGTTCAAGTGTCATTAGGGTTTAATTTTTGGAAATGGGTTCAATTTGATGGTATAATTTGGGAAAATTTTTCCATAATATCAAAGTTTAGGGACTTATTTGCAATAAAAGTAAGTTTAGGGACCAATTTACAATAAAATATAATAAAGTCAAATTTTTCCATAATATCAAAGTTTAGTGACTTATTTGCAATAAAAGTAAGTTTAGGGACCAATTTATAATAAAATATAATAAAGTCAAAATTTTCCATAATATCAAAGTTTAGGGACTTATTTGCAATAAAAGTAAGTTTATGGACCAATTTATAATAAATTATAATAAAGTCAAAATTTTCCATAATATCAAAGTTTAGGGACTTATTTGCACTAAAAGTAAGTTTAGGGACCAATTTATAATAAAATATAATAAAGTCAAATTTTTCCATAATATCAAAGTTTAGGGACTTATTTGCAATAAAATAAGTTTAGGGACCAATTTATATAATATAATAAAGTCAAATTTTTCCATAAATTCAAAGTTTAGGGACTTATTTGAAATTACAGTAAGTTTAGGGACCAATTTATAATAAAATATAATGAAGTCAAATTTTCCCATAAATGCAAAATTTAGGAACTTATTTGTAATTTTACAGTAAGTTTAGGGACCAATTTATAATAAAATATAATAAAGTCAAATTTTTCCATAAATTCAAAGTTTAGGGACTTATTTGAAATTAAAGTAAGTTTAGGGACCAATTTATAATAAAATATAATAAAGTCCAATTTTTCCACAAATTCAAAGTTTAGGGACTTATTTGTAATTAAATAAGTTTAGGGACCAATTTATAATAAAATATAATAAAGTCAAATTTTTCCATAAATTCAAAATTTAGGGACTTATTTACAATTTTACAGTAAGTTTAGGGACCAATTTATAATAAAATATAATAAAGTCAAATTTTCTCATAAATTCAAAGTTTAGGGACTTATTTGAAATTAAAGTAAGTTTAGGGACCAATTTATAATAAAATATAATAAAGTCAAATTTTCTCAGTTACCATCCGAAGTTTAGGGACTTATTTGAAATTAAAGTAAGTCTAGGGACCAATTAATTAAATATAATAAAGTCAAATTTTTTCATAAATTCAAAATTTAGGGACTTATTTGTAATTTTACAGTAGTTTAGGGACCAATTTGAAATAAAATATAATTAATTCAAAATTATCCATAATTTTAAAGTTTAGGGACTTATTTGCAATAAAAGTAAGTTTAGGGACCAAATTGAAATAAAATATAATACATACAAATTTTCACATACATTTAAAGCTAGTATGGCTAACGTAATATTTGCAATTATGTCATGTGTTAGTATGGCTGACGTGATGTCGCACGGAGGTGATGGTGCAGGAGATCCTCCACAGCAGCCATCTCACCGGCTCCCTTCGGCATGCGAGTCTGGTGAGACGTTTCTTTCAAATTGTAATTATTTATTATTTTATACATATCGTTCAAGAAAATCGTATGATCAATACATTTTTCAATTTTTTCATTTTCAGCACCCCCGCCAAAGCGACGGGGTATATCTCGAGATGGTTTGGCAGGCGAATGGGAAGATGCCACTTCCTATCGCGTTCGACATTGTCGAACGCACAATGCAGCCGATCGGGAATAACGCGAAGTATTTCACGCGCTTGGTTGGGAACCAAGTGAGATTCACCGTGCCCCCGTACTACCCTTCATGGACAGAGGTTCCAGAGGAGCAGCGGGCACGGTTACGTAGCATTATCGAGGTATGAACGTAAATTAGTTTTGTTATTAGTACACTTCATTAATACTTGTTTTACGATTTGTACACTAACATATTCTTTTTTCACTCTTGCAGAGCTATTTCGATCTGCAAGGCAATCGGTCGCCCGACGAGTACCGGGCAGTATGTGCCGCAGTAGATCGTCTGGCAGCCGATCGTTATCGCGATTACAAACTCAAGGCGCATAATCACTTAAAAGCGCATGGACCGAGCCGACCATACGGCGAGATGTCCGCCGAGGACTGGCAGAAGTGCATTGACTTCTTCACCAGTCCTACTTTCTTGATAAGTATTGTTTATATATTGTTTACGATATTTTATATACTCTTTTAACTAATACATTTTTTGCTAATCAATTATATGTTATACTTTCAGAACCGGTCCTCCAAAAATAAAGCCAATTGGGGTAAGGCTAAATATCCGAGCGTGCAGGGGTCGAAGAGCTTCTCTGCCACGCGTTACGATCAGGTACAACATATAAATTTTCAATATCATTATAAATATCATCACTACAATACGTAAAAATGTATACTAAATTTCACGTTTAAATTGTCGTAGCGGGACCCCGAGACCCAGAAGTGGCCGGGGATTATTGATTCGTTCCGGACGTTTCACACCTTCCGGGATGGCAATTGGGTCAACCCACAGGCGGCTGGTGACTATGTGAGAATTTTTAAATTATGTGAATATAATTTTATCTGATATGCATGATATTATTATTTATTATTATTTTTTCACTGAACATGATAAGCTTGTTGAGTTCAGAGAGACTCAACAGACACAAGTCGCCTCCAATAGCGCGTCATTAGACGAGCGTGCTATTGCAAAGGAGGTTCTCAGAGAACGACGAGGTCACGTCCATGGGGTTGGTCGGGTTCCGAAGGGCACCTCTCACTCGTTCGATTCGACCGCTGCATCGTTTGCCCCACAAGGAACTTCCCATCAGTCCTCTGCAGACCCCCAGAATAATGATGTTCGGTTTGCCATGTACGAGGAGCAGCTACGCCAAATGCAGCGTGAAATTGAGCTTCTAAAAAGTAAAATACCAGCTGCGCCTGCGGATGAGGAGGAGGAGGACGGGGACGGGGACGGGGACGGGGACGGGGACGACGATTTAGAGGATCTGTAGATTTTTTGAATTTTTTATATATTATTTATATTATTTGGAAACAAAAATTTTTTTTAAAAAAAAATTCAAAACGTTTATAGCGGCGACAATGTCGTCGCTATAGGTAATTACATTATTTAAAATAACTTTTTTAAAAAAAATTGAAAACTTTTATAGCGACGACAATGTCGTCGCTATAGGCGAATGTCGTCGCTATAGGGAAAAGCATTATTTGTATTAGCGACGTCTTTATCGTCGCTATAATGGATGAACGTATGGCGACGACACAATTGGTCTCTATTATTTTGTCTATAGCGACGGTTTTTGCGACGACTATGTCGTCCCTATATGTCCGTTTCGAGATATGGTCACGACTCTATAGCGACGACATTGTCGTCGCTATAGATACAAATTTATATAGAGACGACATAATGTCGCCTCTATATCTCAAGAGACACTAACTTGTTGCGGCGACATGTAGCGATGACTTAGTCGTCTCTAAAAAGCTAAAGAGACGACTTCTGAGTATTCAGCGACGACATATGTCGCCGCTATTGACCTCATTTCTTGTAGTGTAAATGTCATATGATCATCTAACTTTGAGTAGAGCTACATTCAGATCACTCATCTTTAATTTAATGCAATTAGGTCACTACTCAACTTCAAATTGATTGTAAATTTGGTCACCTAATATACTGATTTGCACGTTAAAACTAATAAATGACTGTTGTTTATGTCTACGTCCCACGACAATACACACCGCCCATCTTAAAAAAACGTATAAACTAAAAGTATATTTTTACATGCAACATGTTATTTAGTTAAACTTACGATAGTGGACAAAGTAACTAGATTTGCAAGCAAATCGATGTTACGTGAACTGATTGAAATAAATCGAAGATGAGTGACACGAATACAACTCTGTTCAAAATTGGATGACAACCCGCAAAACATTGAACCTATTTATATTTTATCTCGAACGTTATTTATTAACACAAAAGAAGGTGAAGACAAATTTTGTTGAAATTTGAAATGAAGGCATTGGTAAGGGATGCTTCTATTCTGTTTGGTTGTTGAATTGAATGAATCCTTAATCTATGCTGCAATTCGGTCATCTCCATGTGGGTGGATCTTAGTTGACAATAATTAATTCATAAATTAATAGTTTGAAGAATATCAATACATTAAATATATGAATTAAATATCAATTATTAACATAAAATAATTAATTTAAGCTTCTATTCTCGAATCTCGAATGAATTCATTCAACAAAAATATATTTGATTGTCAGCTTCTTCAACTCCCCAAGCCTGGAAGTCTGTAATTTTTGACTTGCCAGTTTCATCTGTAAACTGCACATATTAAAGCTAACTAAATTGATATAGTACAATTTTTCAAATGAACATTTTAAGAAACAACTACGAGACTTAGAATATGTTTGGGAAATATTTTTGTATATTATAAATAATGATTTCTATAGAATGTGTAAATAAAAAATGGATAAAAATTGTAGATCCTATAAAATGTGTAAATAAAAAGAAAAATGTTATTTATCACTTACTTGTGATGATCACAAGTTTATATGTCAGTAGGGTCAACTTCAATTGAGTTGTGCTACATAAATGTGTTGTCTCTTCAATCTAATCAATTGCAATGGACTCACTACACATATATTGGTGATGATCATTAGTAGTGATAAATATCATTACTCAGATAAAAATGATGTTAGACCAAATTAAGTGCTTATAAACACTCCCATGGTATTCGAGTTCAAAAAATTGAAATGAACAATTTGATTCATTTAAAGCTCAAACGAATTATTTAAATAAGAAAACAATAATCAACGTATAAAGACTTGGTCTACTCCTTTTAATAAGGTTGATGTTGAACTCTAGAACTCGATAAATGGAATCACTATTTATAAAAATTGAGATTAGTTACGCATGTGGAGAGTTCGTCCGTTTTCATTGGTGGAGTAGTGGCAGACGATGACAACTACTTTTTCATGTCCAGAAGGTTTTTCCATTTTTGACGAAGTTTTGTTGTGCGTCCAATAAGATATGTCTGGCTTGATTCTTTCTCGTGGTTCTACATTTAAGATTAGTCCTCTCGGTCTATGGAGATAAATGGTTGTGCTTAAAAATAACTTAAAAGTCGAAAATACTGCATGTTTAAAGGGATCTCCACGACTCCTCTAGGTCCACTCAGTCATTGACCACAGGGACAAGGAAAAGTTGTATTTGGTTGTCCACGAAAATAGCTAATAGAAGTGACTTTCACCATGCGTGGCTAATAGAACAGTGGAGTCCATACACACTTAGTTGTCCATGTCAACATGCTGTCAATGAAAATCGAAAGATCATAGTCCTAATCTCATTAAAATATCTACCATCTTTATTTAATTGGAGCTATTTAGAAGATTCAATAAACTTTTAGGGGCCTGTTTGGTCTACTCTATTGAATTAGGGGAATATGATTAAGAAAGATAAAATTAAGTTAGATTATGATTTATTGTTGTAATACGGTATTTGGTACTACACCATATTAAAAACACGTACAAGTATTGAAAAAATAAAAAAAAATATTACAATATTTCTTATTTATACATAAATTTACTTATAAGTTATTTTTACCTTAAAGTAAAATTTTGACCTATAAGTAAATAAGTCAAGTGCAAATTAAACATTTTGTCCATCTACTTCTATTTCTTTTTCCTAGCCTTAGCCTACATTTTATGGTACGTTAGATTTTGATTAAAATCAAATTTTTTAGAATGAGACTTATTATTAAAAAAAGAATTAGTGTAAATTTTTTTTTTTAGAGTGAAACCGAATTATAGTCCGGTCCCACTCCTATCTCCGTTCTTTGTCTAATGCATTTCAAAAAAATTATTCATCTATAATTAATACAATTTATTCATCTATTTTTCGACATTGAAAATAATGTAATCTTACAAAATAATTAATCCATTCACCTATTTTTCAATGTAGATCTTACAAAATAAAACCGTTCTACTTTATTCGTCGACTACATACTAATACTTTATTTGTGCACATGATTTAAATAATATCAAGCACAACTTAAAGGGCCTTAAATAGAAAATAAATTAATATTTCATATATTATAATTCTGTCTAGTAGTACATAATAAACATGCTTTAAATGGACTTTTCTTTTATATATATATATAAATGGAAATGAGCAAAATTATATTAACTGCATGCCAAGGAAAAAAAATAAAAAAATTTGAAGCCATAAAAAGAAGAAATAATTGGAAAGAAGAAAACTTGTCAGATAATAATTCAATATGTAATGAATTCTAACCTTCTAATTCTGAACTCTTAAACTGTACATCATTTGCACTACTGGGTCCCCAAACATCAATGTCTTTTGAATTTTGATAGATTGCCTCCCATGCTTTTCAAATAAGAAAAGGAAGGGGCAAAATCCTTACTCCTGCAACTTCCATTCAAAGGTGTAAATTTGAGTCGAATCGCTCAAACTTGATATCTACCCATGTATTGAGGGTTGGATATGGACCATACCAGGCTTGGATATGCATATAGAAGTGAGTAGATTGAATGGGAGTAGTATTTATATTTTCGATAAGTATTTATGGATATATCACAAGTCGAAATATAGTTAGAACTTTTATATTTCTTGAACTTGTGTTAAATTCAAAGTTAGATATAGGACAAGGAGAAAGGGCCAGACGAGGGCGCCGCCCGGGGGGGAGGGGTGACTAATTGCTACAGGCTGTTTTACTCAAATTTTTCTTTCTTAAAATTTTCTTGAGTCTTACAAATGTTCTATACTAAACTATATTAAAGACATTAGATCTATTTGGATCATCTTTGTAATCAAATAAGCTAAAGAGCTTTATCTCTTTAAGCCTTGTGAAATAAATTTTTCATGTTTTAGTCCACACCTTCTTTAAATATTTACATTATCTTGTACGGATTCTAAAGAATTTAGTCATTACACCATCAGGCAGATGGTCATTTAGTATGTATGTGCTAAAAGATCCAATTGGTGAGGCAGGGTAAAATAATTGAAGACCCCAAATTCAGACAGTAAGACTTTTGATTTAAATATTTTTAAATCTAATGCTAGAGGCACTGACGGGAAAAAACTATTTTTTCAAACATAATGAACTTTAGACTATTTCCATGTGTTCTTAAAATTAAAGATTGGGGGTTTTCGAAGAAATGGTTATTCTTTGATAATATTAAACAAATTTTAGCTAGACAATATTAATCCAAGGCTAAGATCATTTAATTCCATTTACAATGCCATATATTTGTTTTTATCTATATTATGTACACAAATATAATTACTTATTTATATGTAGTTAAGTACCTTCAATTTTTAGAGAGTACATTTGCTAGATTCTTGTGGGATTCTAAAGATCAGGCTCACCGTATGTATTGGAAGAGATGGAAGGATATTTGACTTCCTACTAATGAGGGTGGTTTGGGCTTCAGAAGATTAGAGGACATGGTCCATGCTTTCTCTTTGAAGCTCTGGTGGTTATTCAGATCACAGCAGTCGCTTTGGGCTCAGTTTTTACTGGGCAAGTATTGCAGGGGCATCCACCCCCTTCTGGCACCCATACCACATTCTGCTTCTGCGGTTTGGAGAAGGCTAAAGGGGGTGGGACTCACAGCGAGCCCCACATCGCGTGGCAGTTGGGTCAGGGGCGTATATTCTTTTGGCATGACTGTTGGATGGGTGACATGACTTTAGCTCAAATGTTTCCTTATAAGGAGCATACCTCCGTCCAAGTAGTTGAGTTTTTTGATGATACTGGATGGGATATCGATAGACTCTTGTTGGTCCTTCCACATGATATAGCAATCCAGGTTGGAAGTCTACCGCTTTGTCCCGATGTTCTTGATAGACCTATGTGGAAAGACACCCCAGATGGTAGGTTTTCTACCAAGTCGGTGTGGCAGCTTGTTCGCATTGGGAGTACTCTTCAGGCCTTTTGTCGCATGATTTGGAGCCCGATCATCCCACAGACTATCTCTTTCTTTTGTTGGCGATTGTGGCAGGGTTTAGTGCTAGTGGATGTGATTATTCAGAGGAGGATTCGGGCCCACATGGCATCAAGGTGTCAGTGCTGTTCAGAGATTGAGACCATCCAGCATGTCTTTATTGATAGCCCTGTGGCTCACCAGGTATGACAGCACTTCTCAGCTATTTTTGGCATTTCCCTCAGGGTTGGAGAGATGCTACAGCATAGATTTCAGACTAGAAGATTCTCAGGCCAGGTTGTCAGGAGTGGCCATATTCGCACTATCATCCCTTTGCTGGTCTTTTGGTACATTTGGACAGCTAGGAATGATGCGAAGCACCGTAGGATTGGCATGGAGCCCAATCGTATCATCTGGCGGGTCTATCACACTATTTCTTTACTGCATATGGGAAGACTCTTTCGATTTGTGCATTGGCGTGGGGACCTTGATCTTGCCCCACATTTTGGTTTTACTCTTACTTCTCCTACCCCCAGCCCCCCTACTTTGGTTTATTGGCGTGTCCCATTGGCTGGATCTACCAAGATCAATACTGATGGATGCGTCAGGGATGGATTTGCGAGCGGCGGGGGTGTTATCAGAGATCACACTGGGCGTTGTATCAGGGTCTTCTCTACTGGCTACGGAGACATACTTATTTTGGAGGCAGAGTTGAGAGCCATTTTATAGGGCATTGAGCTTGCCCGACGGATGGGTCTTGTGGACTTATGGATTGAGACTGACTCTACACTCGCTGTTCATTGCATTTCACGTGGTGGGGGGCCGTGGGTGATTCAGTCAATACTCAGACGCATCCGACATCTTCTTTCATTCGATCGAGACACAATTTCTCATATTTTTCGAGAGGAAAACCAGGTCGCTGACTCTTTAGCATTTGAGGGCTGGGACCAACGATATTATCAGGAGTATGGATCTTCAGACTTGCCTCGTCGTTCGCGTGGACTACTTCAGACTGACAGATATGGCCTTCCATCAGTTAGAGGTCTTTAGTTTTTTGTTAGTTTGGTTTTCATTTGCTTTTGCTTTTCAGAATTATGCACCGGAAGTAGTATCTCTTTAGTTGCTGTAGTTTGAGGAATTTTTTTCATTCGTTGTATGCTTGGAGATCAGGTTCATATCCCCCTCCTGTGTACTACCATTTTTATATAAATACAGTGGTAGAGGCATCCAAACCCCCACCAGCCTGTCCTGGTAGAGGCCTAAAAACTATACTGGGATTGTGCTGGTGCTTCGAATAAAAAAAAAAAGTACCTTCAATTTCACTCTAGTTTGCCAAACGTTTTTAGAATGCCACTTTACTTTAAAACGTTCATGGAATGTGGCGTAAGTTGTCATTTAGAAGGAATTATAGGACATAATTTGTATGTAAAATCTTCTTTATATAATATTTATATAGTAGTGATAGTATTTATATATAATATTTATATAGGTGTCAATCCGGGTCAGGCGGGTCGGGTCGGGTCGGGTCGGCCCGCCTCCGATGAGGCCCGGTAACGGCCCGCGTTTGAAAAAGCCCGGGTTGGCCCAGCCCACTAAATTTTTTCAAAAGTCCAGCCCACCCATTGGCCCATATGGGCCGCGGTTCGATCCGGTTCGGCCCGTATGAATAAAAAATTAATTTTTTTTGAAATTACTAAAAAAAATTAGTTACTTATTGTAATTTAAAAAAAAAATGTTTACATATATAACAAAAAATGTGTTAAATTACTAAATAAAAAATAAATAACAATGATAAATTCACATTTGTTAATTTTTTAATTCAATTTCTATTTTTTATTTATATATTTAAAGACTAAAACGTGAATGCATCTGTCACATCTTTCACTTTAAACGGCTCTCTGCCATTTGTTTTTTTATTTTTTTTTTAAATATTATTTCAAATATGAAAGTTTGAATTTTCTGCCTATTTTTTTTTTTTTTTAAAAATCAAAGCAGTTCATGGGCCGGTTCGCGAGTTGGCCTCTTCGGCCCGTGAACGACCCGCGGGTTGGCCTTCTCAGCCTGTGAACTGAGCCCAGTTCACGGGCCGGCCCGTAGTTCCCGGTCGAGGTGGGTGGGCCGATGCCGGTTCGGTCGTCCCACCCGTCTTGACACCTCTATATATATATATATCATTCTTGGTGGAATAATATACAAGAAAATACATTTTACAATATCGTATCAGAGCCACACGATTTCTGGCTCATCTGATACAATCCTTCAGCCTTCTTCGCTCATTCACTGCCATGGCGGAGTTCGACAATGAGAACACCTCTAGCGGTATGACCAATACCGCTGACCCCATCCTTGAACTGACCACCCGAATGACTGAAATTCTAAACAAAACCCAAACTCTAATTATAACCGTTGAAACATCTGCTGCTCCGATTAGCATTAAGTTGGATGGCTCCAACTATGCGTTATGGTCCCAAGTTGTCGAGATGTATATCTCCGACAAAGACAAACTAGGATTCATCAATGGTGACTTTCCTCAACCAACTCTGACCGACCCCTCCTTCCACAAGTGGTGCACTGATAACGCTATTGTTAAAAGATGGCTGATTAATTCCATGAATTCCTCACTGATTGGAAATTTTATCTGCTTCCCCACGGCAAAAGAAGTGTGGGATTCAATTGCTACCACGTTCTTTGATGGCAGCGACGCATCTCAGGTATATGATCTCCGGCGGCGTGTGACTCGACTGATACAAGCCGACGGTTCCATGGAAAAATATTACACCAACCTGCAAAAGGACTATGGCGTGAAACCGATTTCCGTCGTCCAAATCCTATGGAGTGCCCTGTTGATATCAAGCACTATAACCAATTCATCCAAGAAGAACGAGTCTATACCTTCTTAGATGGTCTTGATGATCTACTAGACAACATTCGGGGTGATATTCTACAGATGAGTCCCTTCCCAACTGAGAAAGCTTATGCCCATGTCTGACGGGAATCCACCAGACAACATGTGATGACTTCCAGCGACGGGGATGGTATTCAAGGGGCTATTTTAGCCTCCAAAGGACTTACATTAGGCCCTTCTACCGGTGGAAAAACTACCAAGAATCGGGCCTCTAATGATGGTACCAAGTGTTCTCATTGTGGAAGCACCAAGCATATTCGTGAAAACTGCTTCCAGTTAATTGGGTACCCTGACTGTAGCATGATTTTCAAGAAAATAAAAAACGCCATGATAGAGAAACAGGTAAAGATGTGGTTGCTGTAGCCGAGCCACACCTCTCTCTCATACCACCATCCTCAGCCGAAACCTCTCACTCCGACTCAGGTATCTTTGGTCTTGCTCTTCTTAATTCTTACAGACATGGAAACAATACTACTTGGCTTCTCAACTCGGGGGCCACCGATCACATGACTTTTGAAGCCAAGGACTTCTCTCGAACTTATTCTCCACATCGCACTTGCATTGCAAATGCTAATGGTGTTAGTTCTCCGGTCACTAGAGCGGGATATGTGATCCTATCTCCTTCTCTACATTTATCTAATACATTACTTGTGCCCTTACTTTCCCATAAATTATTATCTATTGGGCAAATTACTGCAGAATTGGGTTGTGTTGTACTCATGTATCCCACATTTTGTCTTCTTCAGGATATTCTCACAAAAGAGATTATTGGGTGTGGTACTAAGAGGAGAGGATTATATTATGTGGATAATGTCTGTGTAGGATGAGCTCAACTCATGAACAATTCAGTCAGCGCTAAAGAAAAACATATTTGGATTTGGCATCGATGGTTGGGACATCCATCTTTTTCTTGTTTGAAGAGTGTTTTTCCTAGTTTATTTAAGCAGTTAGAGATTTCTAATTTGAAACATGATGGCCAAAAGTCACCGGGCCACTTATCCGTTAAGCATAAATAAAAGTGATACCCTATTCACATTAATTCATTCTGACATATGGGGCCCTTCCCCTATTTCAAATATGTCTGCAGTTCGTTGGTTTGTCATATTTAATGATGACTGTACACGTATGACGTGGCTTTATTTAATAAAACAAAAAGATGAAGTCCTCAGTATATTTGAAAATTTTCACACTGTGGTTTGCACTCAATATAGAGCAAACATTCGGATTCTTCGATCTGATAATGGTGGCGAATACGTCAATCAATGACTACAAGCGTATGTCAACAACCATGGCCTAATTCATGAAACTTCATGCCCACAAACACATCAATAGAATGGTGTTGCTGAAAGAAAAAACAGACATATTATTGAGACTGCACGTGAACTACTCCTTGGTGCACATGTATCCAACAAATTTTGAACTGATGCCGTATCTACTGCAGTTCACCTTCTCAACCGAATGTCTTCTAAAGTCTTGTCATTTAAGACACCACTCCAAGCTCTATCAACTCATGTGTCACTTCCTACAGCCTTGATGCTTATACCTCGAGTTTTCGGATGTTTTGTCTATGTCCATCTACATAAGAACCAACGCACTAAATTAGATCCTTATGCAATTCGGTGTCTCTTCTTGGGCAATGGCACTCACCAAAAAGGATACCACTGCTATCATCCCACCACCAGACGACTCTATGTGACTATATATAGATGTACAATTCTTGGAAACGGACAAGTTTTTTTTTCCCCTTCCCCATCTAATTCTCCTCTTTCGAGGGAGACATATGATGAAGAGTCGAATTGGCTAACACTTGATGTGCCTACTTCTCATGACAATGGAGTAGGACCTAATGATGATTTGCATGAGCATCCAACGAATGATGAATCAGAACTTGTTTCGATCTTTAATACCTACCTTCGGGTGGAGCCTGATACTTGTCCAAGTGAAACATACGCACCTCTTGACACCAAAGCTGCGTCTCTTTACTCTGAAGTACCCACTGCCTCATCTCTTGAGAATACTCCTAAGGTAAGTGCACTCACTACACCCCTACATACTAATAACATAAATTCTTCTTCTATGGGATATACCTTACCTTTTAGGCACAATCGTGGAAAACCACCCAACAGACACTCTCCAAACCTTGAGGAACGAAGGTCAAAATACCCAATTGCTAATTATGTCTCCACCAAAGGGCTATCTGAACCTCTCAAGAAATTCACTTGAGAGCTCTCCTTATGCCAGACTCCCACTAGTGTTGAGAAGGCATTGGCAGATTCCAAGTGGACCCAAGTTATAAAGGAAGAAATGGAGGCATTAATTAAAAATGATACATTGGTTCTTGTCCCATTACCTAAAGAAAAGAAAACAGTTGGATGTAAGTGGGTATTCTCTATTAAATACAAGGCATATGGATCTATTGAACGATATAAAGTAAGACTTGTAGCAAAGGGATATACTCAGACATATGTCGTTGACTATCAAGAGACTTTCTCATTAGTAGCCAAACTGAACACAGTTCGGATGTTATTGTCTCTTGCAGCTAACTTGGATTGGCCTTTACATCAATTTGATGTAAAGAATGCATTTCTCCACGGCAATCTTGAAGAGAAAGTCTACATGGATATTCCTCCAGGATACACGGCATCCTCTACAGTTGTGTGTAAACTACAGAGGGCACTATATGGGTTGAAGCAATCACCACGAGCATGGTTCGGGCGGTTTAGCCTAGCAATGAAGAAATATGGCTTCCGACAAAGTAACTCTGATCATACCCTTTTCCTAAAGCATAAATCTAGAAAATCAACTGATCTGATAGTATACGTAGACGACATGATTATTACATGAGATAATACAGATGAAATATCTCTACTTCAGAAGCAGCTGGCAATTGAATTCGAGATGAAGAACCTAGGAGGGCTTAAGTACTTTCTAGAAATTGAAGTTATAAGATCTTAACAAGGTATATTTCTCTCCCAATGAAAGTATATACTTAACTTACTGACTGAGGTAGGAATGCTGGATTGTAGACCTGCAGACACACCTATTCTTCATAATCACAGACTTAGAGAATACTCAAATCATATGCCAACAGATAAAGGAAAATACCAAAGATTAGTTGGTAAACTCATTTGTCTCTCTCATACTCGACCAGATATTGCATATACTGTAAGTGTTATAAGTCAATTTATGCATAATTCAAGTAAAAGTCATATGGAGGCAATAATCCGAATACTTATATATTTGAAGTCATCTCCAGGAAAATGACTTATGTTCTCAAAGAATGACGGTTAGTTAAAAGTTGATGGCTATGTAGATATAGACAGGGCAGGTAACATCACAGACAGAAAATCCACTTGAGGATACTTCATGTTTTTCAGAGGAAATCTTGTAACATGGAAAAGCAAGAAACAAAAGGTTGTTGCACTGTCAAGCGCAGAAACTAAGTTTAGGGGAATGGCTAAAGGTCTTTGTGAGCTTCTATGGCTAAGAAAGCTACTATCAAAAATTGGTTTTGCTCCTACATCCGAGATGAATCTTTTTTGCGACAATAAGGCTGCAATTACTATGTCTCACAACCCTATCCAACATGATCGCACTAACCATGTCGAGGTAGATAGACACTTTATCAACAAGAATATTGAAGCAAAAATAGTTCGCTTTTCGTTTGTGAAATCTGAAAATTAGCTGGCGGATATACTTACAAATGTTGTGTCTAGCAAGGGGTTCTACACCTCACTTGCCAAGTTGTGCATTCAAGACCCATATGCATCAACTTGAGGGAGAATGTTGGCGTGAGTTGTCATTTAGGAGGAATTATAGAACATAATTTGTATGTTAAATCTTCTTTATATGATAGTAATTGTATAGCCTATAATAGGATCTAATCTCCTCATATATATATATATATATTATTCCACCAAAAATAATATATATATATATATATTATTTTTGGTGGAATAATATACAAGAAAATATGTTTTACAACAAAATGTTATTAAACTATTGAATTTTTGAAAGTGAATTTTATATGCTATTCAATTTTAAAAACGTAATGTAAAAGAGTTGCATATGATATTCATTTTTTAAAGTTCAATAGTATTTTAGAAATATTTTAAGTTACTATGATATTTTAAGATATATGCAATTCACTTTTTAAAATTAATAGCATTTTAGAAATATTTTAAGTTACTAAGACATTTTAAGAACGTTTGACGAATTACAGTGAAATTGGAGATATTTTACTCCATTTATGTGTATACAAATTTCAATTGCACAAGAAACTTCTTCCCTTTCCTGTCAGAGTCATTAATTGTGCCACATCACATTATGTCACAAAGCTAAGTACTGATTGTCACACAAGGTTTTTAGGATTTTATTTTCAGTTTATTTTTAAAATTTTTAAATCTGCCTAAAATACCCTCTCTATATTTTTGTTAATCAAATTAACAGACAGAAAGATGGTGACATGGTTGTAATAAACGATCAAGATAAGTACATACTTGTGACAAAATGAAATTTAGTTGTCCAAATAAAATTTGAGGGAATTGGACAACCAGTGATCAAGTGGGCTAGTTTCTTTATTTCTTTAAGTGGGAATTCTTTTAGTCGGAATCGTGCCGAATGGTCGGGTGATCCGGCCAATTTTCCAAATTGACCGTTGACTAATTTTGGTATATAAATTATTAAATATAACACTGCATTCTTCTTCGCTTATAACTATTTCAAACGATTTCAAATTCATTTATCTCTAAAAAAAATAAGATTTCAAGGTTAGAACTAACCTATTTCAATATTAGAATTCAACCTATTTCATTTATGTAAGAAATTTCATTTCAAATTAAGAATTCATCATTCATCATCTTTTCCTTTGATTCACGATAGAAATTGTAGATTTTGTAGTATAAATCATGAAAAAATATATAAACCTGAATATAAATTAAGATTTTTACTTTAAATTCTTACAAATCTGAATTGATTTGAGATGTATTAATTGAAAAAATCAATTATAATTGTATAAATCTGCGTTAACAGTTAACACACCTGTTAACAGACTTTGGGGTCTGTTAAGGCCAATTTTGACCTTAACAGACCAGCAAGTCTGTTAACAGATTCAGAGTCTGTTAATGGTCGGTTAACAGACCATTTGTTAACCGACCTGTTAACAGATAGTCTGTTAACCGATGATCTGTTAACTGATGTTATAAAATAGAGATATTTTAGTCTATTTTACTTAAAAGATACATTTAAAACTTATTTGATATAAGTTAAGCTCTTCTACTATTCCAAGTGTTTGACAATGTCATTTCAAAAATTCACCCTTTCTTTAAATGATGATAATTTTATTTTTTTAATTATTTTTTGTTTTTGTTTCTTATATATCAATTGTTTGAAATAAGAAAATATGAAAAGATTATTTTTTTTCCTTGTTAAGTGCATACTTGATAGTTTAAAAGTAAAAATAGTTTTTTACGAGATTTTGGAAAAAAAAAAAAAAAGTGAAATGTGAGATTGAAAAATTGATAAAAATTGTAGGTCCCATACAATATGTAGTTGAAAATGAATTTGGAAAAAAAAATAGTACAAAAATAATCCAAACATGCTTAGTGGTGGCAACGAGGCAGATTCAGATTGAATCGGCCTGATTCGTATCCGTCTCGGATCAATTTTAGAAGATCCAAATCCGCGCATTGATCTTCTATTTTTCGGGGCGGATCGGATCCAAGTCGGAGTGGATCACTGCTTTGATCCGCTGACTGATCCGTGTTTTTTTTTTTTTTTTTTGGTCAATTGTCATTTAAAAAATTAAACAAACATTGAAACAAACTTTACTACTTTTTTCTATCTTTTTTATATATATTTTTTTTCAAATGGGGCAGATCGAATCGAGGCACTCATGATCCTATTCGCCCCGTGATTATCTCGATTCGCCCCGTTGATCCGCAGATCAAAAAAATTCGCTCCATTCAAATCGGGTATCCATCGGGTTTATGGTGGATCAAATATTTTTGTCATCCCTAAACATTCTCAAAAGTCAATCAAATTAAGATCGAACTATTGACTTTTGGTCAACTAATGAAAATTTAAACGAAATTTTTCAAAAGGTTGTTTAGGCATACATTTATTTAAAAGTTTGAGATATACGTATAAGGATTAGAAGGTTTGAGACCTTTAGAAGTATTTTTGAAAGATTTTAGATCTTTACTACAAATTTTCTTTTATTTTTTATGCCCAAAATTGTTATAGGATGAAATTGTACACTGCAAGTGCTCTCAGCGGAGGAATTGAACAGCAATAAACAGAAAGGACTATTTGTACCAAAAAATGTTGAAATAGGGGTGTTATTGCTAAAAATGGAAGGATATGTCCTCAATCCACAGTAAGGATGAACAATAGGGACCATTTGTACAAAAAAACCAACCTAGTACATACAATTATAATAAAATTATTAGAGTTTCTACTTTCTAAAACTCTATCCATTAACTCTTCATTTTATTTAATCAATTTATTTAATAGGCTTCAACCAAAAAAATAATTGGACAAAAAAATAAATAAAAACGTGCCGCATTAAGCGGTCAAATAGGCTTGACCCCCTTTTTCCACCCCTTTTTCTTCACGCTTCATATCTAGACCTGCCTTTTTCCACCTTTCAGAACACTGATACATAGTAAATTTTGATGAAGTAGGAACACATTTGGAGAAAATGAAGAGGATTGGGGGAAAATGAAAAGAATCTTAACAGGGCAGAATATATAAAGGTGAAAAAAAAGATTTTCTCGGGAGTGAAAGAGAGTTCTAATAGGGTATTGACATTTTATACCTCAATGGGCAGTGGGGCATTCAATTACTACGAGGACAAAGGCTGAGGAATCATGTTATTGTAGTATCCATACTTTATAATTATCCACCACTTATCAGCAGCCACAGCCATATCCCTGTTTCTAAAATTTCACCAACCACCGAGGGTATAATATACTTGATACGCAATATTAGACAAAACATAACAATCCTTTTCTTGTTAGGAAAATGCTTGTCTAACCCAAATTTGGACCAAAATTTGGACCACTATGGATAAAATATCTTTAGTGTCCTTTGAAAAGACACATTTGAAAATTTGAATTGTGTCTTTTCAAAGGACATTTTTGACATTTTACCTATAAATGTCCAAATTTTGGTCTAAGTGGTGGTCTTTGTAGCATTACTCTTCTTGTTAATATTGTCTAGTGTCTAATGGTTCATCTTACCAAAAGAATATAAAATAGTGTAGTTTTCTCATCTATTCCCATTTGACGAGGATGCTCCAACAACATAGCCGTATAAACCCTACAGTTTCAAAGTCTGGTAACATCACATAACTCAGTGTATGACTTTGCCAACGAGAGACTAAAATACACGAGCGTTTATAAAACAATTTCCACAGACATATTTCAAAGCTTTTCCCCCCCCCCCCCTTTTCAGGCACCAAAACGGAAGTTGCACAACGACTATCTATTTATTATCATCGAAGGAATAATCAAACTGTACATACATGAAAAGTTGAAAACTACTGTGAAGTATCATTAACAGGATTATCATTTGTCTGTCTACTAGATATGACTCTATCAAGAGTTTCATCTGATACCTTAATTCCACTTGTCTCCATGTCTGTCACTACGGCAATAGCTGCATCACGTTCCCCAATATCCAGACACAGGCTAATGATTTCGTCGTACAACGGACTGCAACAAATGTACATTTAGCAACAAGTAATTAGCTCACTCGGAATTTTTTTAAAAAAAAAAAAAAATACATGTGTATAGTTAGAGTGCACTTTTAACCAAGAGTCTAGCAAATTGTCAAGTCAAACTATTTGCAAGCAAATAGGGTGTAATAAAGAAAAAAGAACTTTACTAACCTCCCCAAAAAAGATTAGTCCTCTTCATAATTCACTACATTTTTTCATTAGTTTTTTCCCTGTTTTCTTATTTCTTGGGTAACCATCTTATAAGTTCATTTCTTGCAAATGTATATCTCTAGGGTAAAACGTAACATCAAAAAATGTTACTAATTCACAAATTACTAGGTGATTTCTATAAACAATGAGATAGATACATCATATCCATAGCAAGGTCCAAATTTTGATACATGCCAAGAAAATTTAGATTATAGAAAATCTGGAGTCATATTCAGATCAGGCTTTCTTATTTTGCAGTTTTATGTTATTGTTTAAAAGTCCCTTTATTTGATTGACATTTATAGAAAATTTCCACCTAAATAGAAGAAATGCTCTTCTGCATCTAAAAAGGGAATATGAGACACATTTTTAAAACAATAAAAAGAACTCTTCATAAATAAAGGAGCATTAATTTTAATCTATCAACCTATTTTTCTTTTTCTATCTCTGGTTGAGTTCTGTCAAAAGCTGGAAAAAAAAACAATGTTAAATCCCACCAAACCTTGATCTCACCTGCCAAACACATAACCAAGACGATGTGTTGTCTGCAAAATTTGTAAGAAGGCTGAAGGCATAGGAGCTCGTATAGCAGCTCGAAGTACCATAGCACAGTCTCCAATGGTTGGTGTTCCACCCAATTCAATTACCTGAAACATCACCCAATAAACCAGAAAGTTATTATCATTTTCTTAAAATGAGGATGGACTCTCCAAAGAGAATAGTAGTAAATAGCCTATTGGAGATGCTCTAAGATGCACAATTTTTATCAGCTGAAAAACAAGAAGGAATTTAAGAGAGGGAATTTTGGGCATGAAAAATAGGCTCTCTTCTTGCATTATGAAACATAAGGCCTTATATGCCTAGTCAGCAATTTAATTACTTAATATGCCTTCATAGTAAAGAATTAAAATAAAAAACAAAAATCACTGCAAGCCACACCAAGTCCTTTGTCGGTTCAGCAGCACCAAGCCTCTAATAACTCCTTCCTTTTGTTAATAATATTTAACGTTTACTATGAAATTAACTGTTAAGCTCCCACGAAAAAACCATCAATTGCAGATTCATTCAACATGAGATGTTTCTAGATAAATTCTCAGTTTAACTTTGATCATATAATTAGAAAAATGAGAATAATCAGTAATGTTTCACGAAATGAAACGGTAGTTAATTATTGGGTAAGGAAACAATGGTAAAGATGTGAACTGGAAAAGCAATTGCAAATTACTCATCAAAATCCCTTGTATAAAATGAAGAAACTATATTAACATGGGAGGAGAGGATGCAAACAAGACATGATTTACCTTTGTCATTAATTTAACAGCCAATTCAACTTCCCACTCCTGTGACCATCTCTGAGGGGCTTTGTTCTTCAAATCCTTTTCCCATGTCCAACCCCAAGCATCAGCTATTGTATACATATCTGATGCATCAAACACTTTCCTGTTCCTCAGCTCCTTAAAAGCTTCATGAATATCCTCAGGAAACCAGTCGTCATCAGCATCATCCTGTATTCATCTAAGTACATTATTTGGAGCTTAACCTGATATATGAAATTAGAGAAGGCAAAGATCGTGGCAGTCTTATTTCCAGTTGGAATTGGCACCACACTGAAGTAAGTGATCAATTACATCAGCAACTAGTGTAAGATGAGCAACCCTCACTGGCTCTTCTGTTTGGACAAAAACCTCTTGTACAGTGATGGTCCATGTTACGATCCTAGCACTAAAGTCACTATATTTTCTAAATTATTGACCCAAAAGAAAATAGTCAACAAGCAGCTTAAAAAAAAGTTTGGTCACCATTGCAATTACTAAAATATGATGATTAACAAACTTCAACTTTTAGCGAATATATAGCAACTAGAAACAATGATAAAAGACCATAAGCTTTTATACCTCCACTGATACCCTAGAAACCCTTCTCCTTGATTTTCTTGATGAGCCAGTTGTCTGGTCAGAGTCTTTCAATAATTGCACTCCAATCATTTGAGGAGGTTTTGCAGCTTCAACTTCCTTATCTTTCACTCTGTCACCCACTTGGTTTTCAGTTTGTTCTACTTCTTCCTCCTCATTAGCCTCGTCTTCGTCAACCTCATTTGCAACATCATCACCAACATCTGCATCATCAGAGATATCAGCAATTTCAAATTCTTCTACTTCTATCGATTTGCTATGATTTTCATTTAGGCCCTCTCCAAGAAAACGACGTCTCCAGAACTCTGTATTTCCTTCTTCCAACTTGATTCGTGATATTATGTCATCCAACTCTCCGTCAACCTGACAGGTCAATAATTTTATTCTCAGCTACAGAACAAAGCATTGGTATATACAACTTTTAGTAGATATATATAGTCAAGGAACAAACTGAGCATAATATGGCATAGTTGAAGCATCTAATGAAAAGAAATAAATGTTAGTGGAAACGAACACGAGGACAAGGAAAAGGAAAATATGATGTCAAGAATGACCTCTTCTTCTTCCTCTTCAACAGGAGGAACCCAGAGGGGCCGACCTCTAGAACGATTTATTCTCCTTGCTTTTTGTACACGCTGGTAGAGCACATTTCTAGTACCATCAGTTGGCAGACCTTGAGCATCCAGCTCTTCCTTTAGCTCCGACACTATCATTTTACTAGCAGCTTTCGGTTTTAAGGCGTTCTGTTCGGGACCTTTAATAATTTTCTTTAATCTCTCCTCGACTCTGGTGTAGTCAGATTCAGACACATTCCCTAATATTGCAGGTCCTTCATTGCGTAAAGTTTTCAAAAGCTTCCGGTGATGCATTTTCCATTCTTCAAGACATCTCTGTTTGAAAGAGGTTTCCATAGGACTTGAGTATATGAAACCATCAGTATCAGGATCCAGAGGAGTTTTTCCTCTACGTGGAACCCATCTCTTACGTTCACCTGTAAGCCCACCTTCCTCAATGTACCTGGTTTGTTGCCAAATCAGCAATAGTTTCTTACAGAAGTTAAAGGTGAATGATCTTTTCTTGATTTTGTTATTTCATACAAGTGATTTTGAACTAAAAGAATACCAGACCAATGTTCAATAAACAGAGGTAAAATCGAGAAAGTTCAAACAATGAAAATCATCAGAGAGATATGGTGCATTGTGATGACGTAAACTAGGTTAAGGTATAGTGAAAGAATTTTGAGAGCATCACCAGAACAGCTTTGCAAAATTAGCCTTTTCAAAGAAACTTCTCCATGAAACATTTGAACATGTTACTGAAGATATGGAACTTGCATCACTCATAGCTACTGACAGGTTTTAAATACACATTTCTTTTTTATGCTGTTCTAAAAATGAACTGGACATTGAACCAGAAAAGGTAAAAGGTAAAGGGTCACACCGGTGGTAAAAAAAACATTAAATAAATAAAAACAACATTTTGGTGGTGAACCAGCCGTTTGGGGTTGAACTGGCTGGTTTTGGGGGGGTGAATTGGCCGGTTCTGAGGTTATTTTAACAGGTTCTAAATTTATGGTATTACATATAATCGGACTAGATTTCGGGCTAGTTCCAAGTTTTCCCAGGCAAACCGTACGGTCCAGTCAGGCCTTTATAACACTGCTTTCTTTTGGCAGAGATAACTTGCATCAAACCAATACAGAAATCAGAGCGTCAGACTAAATGAGAACTATCGATTATTAGAGTTGGTGAAAAAGGAGTGCGCATGGGTCAGGGCCAGTTCCAATTCCGTGCCCTGCTAACATGAATTCGCAAGTTATCCACAGAAATTCATTCAGCTCATAATGGCAAATATTATTGCTAGCTAGAATGCATGATTGATAACTTCGAATGAAAATAGGGAACCTGGCGACGTAATCAATCTCATATCCAAGTTCAGCTTCATCTTGCAAAGGTTCAATCCATGAGCTAACTAGCGTCCGATATTTCCTGCTGAGGATCATGGCTCGAGGTGGAATTGGTTGGTTATCTTTCTCCATGGCTTCAAGAGCTTCTAGTAACTCGACAACTCGTCCTGATTTCGAATGTAATAATCAATTAAAAACAATTTCATTGAAGACGTCTCAAGAAAAGATTGAAAGGATTAGATTGACAATTGTGAGCTTTCTAAATAAGATAAAACAACTTTCCACTAACCGGCCGAGGTATTCTACAAAACTTCAGGAAAAATTATGCAGTCATGAAGATGACAGCAAAGTACACAATGCCTTTTCATTGACTTTTTGCAGATCAATGTATTGAATATTGACTTAATGCTTACTGATCCAGTCTGTAGTCAACTGACATAGAACAGGTGAAAACAAAGAAATGACTTTGAACAAATATTTCTTTTTTTTTTTTCAAACTTTAAAAAAAATGTGTTGTTAAATCTTCAAATGAAATACAAATTACCATTAGTAATATGAATTGCATGGTCTTCTTTAGTACCATCATCAATTCTGTATTTAACTTAATGAAAAACCTTTTATAATCTAAGTAGGTCTATCCATGTTCTCCTGATGAGCACAAAGATGATTTCAGCCACAATTATTGCCTAATTAACTCTCTTTCCACATAACGGAACTCAGCTTACATAATCCATGTTTTCCTAGCTGAGATGAATGGGAGGAAGGCCAGGAAGGAAGGTGTGTGTGTGTGTGTGTGTGTGTGTGTGTGGGGGGGGGGGGGGGGGGGGGGGGTTGAGTACATCATACCTTCTCTACATAAAGCTCGAAGATATAAAGAAAGTGGATCCCCATGTTTCCCCTCGTTATGCAAAATTTTGGTTCCATCGTTGAAGCTTTTGAGTGCACGAAAATGACGAATGGCTTCTCGTACAACACAATACTTTGTAAAGCACTCTACCAACAATCTAAAGAAGAAGAGACAATCACCAATCCACAATTTAAAGGGTGAAAACAAGTATTGGCTTTATTGCCAACAATTTTGAGATAAGACATACCCTCTAAACCTTCACATTTTATACTTTTGGACCATCAATTAATGAACACGTGCCATAAACAAATGGGGACCTGACCTTCACCATAAATTACATCATTGTCTACTTTATATGATGTTGCACAAAGAAATCTCTTCAATTCTGTTCCCTTAAACCACTATCTCTTTAATTTCAGAATGTACAATGTAAGAAATTCTCACCACTGCTTCAGCTCAATCTTTAGCAGGAGACGAAAGAAACTTTCGACTAAGATTGAAGATGATCATGACAAGGAACTATGCTCCAACAATTAAGGATACATGGCATATAATTGTCTAGTTAAAGGAACTTTCATGATAATATCTGAGTTCTGGAAAGTTAATCCATTCTGTCTCATTAGTAAGAGAACCTACTAAAGACCACTAGGTAACATTCCAAGATCGATGCTGAATTTATTGTTTCCTAATAATTACAGCAAATTTAATCAAGGAAGAAACACAGGTTCCTGCATCAATGTTAAAAGAAGAAAATTATCTTACGCGTAGGTTCTCACGTTAGGTTGCAAGCGCTTGTAGTCTTCAACCATCATCCCTAGTAACTCGGCAACATCTTGAACCCTACAATGTCATGAGAACAACCTGAGTACTTCATATATTATTAGAACAAAGATATGTAGACATTCCAACATGAATATTTCACCATTTTTAGTTGATCAGAAATATGCCTGTCATGAATGATAAGCCCCTATCAAGTACAAGTTGTTTTGACTTTCCTAAATAAACATAAACTGGTAATTTCGAACTCCAAGCAACGCAAAACATTTTCATTTCTAGATATTTTTCTTTTCTATCTATGTACAAGAATTTTTGTTTGAAATCCAGCAGCATATTAGTATCCCTATTACTCATCATTCAGTACCCAGTAACAAATTGCACTTTCGGTCCTCTTGGCAGAATCAATAAGCAGCAGTGTTAGGCTGAATTGCTGTCAGGGGTTTGAGTGGGTGGTTAAACCAAGACAGAACTTTACACACACGTAGAAATCTAGGTCTAACTCTAAATACCACATTCAGTTGCATAACTTAGTTGAATAACTTGAATCTGATGTTCATGGAATAAAATTCCAGGAGAATGCTAAGCAACTCTAATCTTTTGGTTCTTTTTTGTTTCTTTTCAGGATAGAATCATTCTTCATTTTCACACTAGTTTCCATCTTTTGTGGAGAAAAACTAATTTTCCTGATTTCCTCTTTTATTTAGTATAATGGATGGACAAGTAACTAACAAAGAATATCACAACACAAATAGTAGTGAAACTCTAACTTGGGAACTCATAAGCCCATCTCAGAGCATCGCCAAGATGGCTAATGTTCAGTATATACTCAGGCATGCAGTGCTTGGGAAATATGTGTGTACATTGCGCCATATTTGCATGCTTGCTTTTGCCTCTGAGACACAGTACATGTGGCAAAGTCCTACTAGAGAATTTTAAGATACATGAGAAAGGAAGTGACACAAATGCAGAGCAGATAGCATTTACAAACCATATTAGTGGCATGAGAGATAGAACTCTTGAGACAACAGGTTGGACTTGCAAGGTCAATTGAGCTTATGCGTGCAAAGAAGAAGATTCCCAAGTAGGAGGCTAAAATGGTTGAATACGAAGATACAATTGTTTAACACATGGCTAAGCTTAGGAGATATCAAATTTGTCATGGAATTGATTTCCACCTGCTCACACCAAACCTTTCTAATCAGCCCCTTTAACACAAATAAGAGTTATCTATGAATAGTCTCAACCTAGGTAACCCCCGTACAAGCCAAACCTTAAATCCAATCCTGTGCCATTACTTAACTGGTATAAAATTTTGGTTTGCAGAAATATGGAATCAGGAAAGTACTATAACAACCTTTTCAAATAAGTTATGAAACACTCGCATGCAAATACTGCAGTTGCAAACCCTCAGATTCCCATGTTCTAATAGAATTAAGGAGTCAGGAAGTATTATGATGAGGTCATTTATTCCCCTCGAATTCTTCCCTACATATCATGTTTAATAAAAGTTATCAACCATGAGCATCAATACCATCCACTTTGAAGCCAAACAATTTAACCATCTCATCTAATCACTGTGCTCTAGTTTCTAATCTGGATATCTCCGGAATAGGCAACTTTAACACGCTAGGTCAGACATTGTTGTGTTCCATGATCAAGTAGTGTCAAGCATAAGAAAAAGGAGAATACCAACAGACATCCTCAGACCATGATAGACCAATTACATAGATATCAGTAGTCTGCACAAGCAATATAACCAGAGTGATTGGTAACAATCCAAGGAACCTGGACAGGCTGGAATAAATCACATTTATTCTAGTAGACCAACTTGACAAAGAAAACGGGGTACCTGTTTTAGGTCAACAAAATAACAACCAAGAAGCAAATTAAGTGCAGTATGTATGAGGAAAATACCTGTCATAAGACTCAGCTCTTGTGTATGCTTGGATCACCCAATTGTATGTCTCTGTGTCAGGTTTCATAAAAGCTGACAACAAAAGGAAACCATGATTCCAAAGAAATTTCAGAAAACGTTGAACGTGATAATGAGGTTATATAAACGGCACAAAGAGTAATCTCAATTTGCTACTCCTTGAACATTAAACGCCCTTTTACATAGATTGAATATCAGATGCCACAAAATTCCAATAATGTTTTGCACTTCGAGGAAATTTGTCACATCTGAGCAGTGTCTGAATTAAAGTGGAGAAGTTTTCACAAAGGGGCAGGGTAACATAACAGTTGGAGAAAGTAAATTCAAGATTACAACCATTTTATTATACATAAGAAGCAAAAGGCTCCAAAGACCGTAAAACAAATCTATATTGGATAAATTGCTACCCCTGAAATAGACCAGGAGATGAAACTTCACTATCTCATTACAGAAAGATGGATTCACTAAAAACATGCATGCTTGCATTTCAAACAAGTAAACAAGGAAACCATTTAAGTGGTGAGATAGCACAACAAAGAAATGACAGTATGGCACACAAATCATTGACTAACTTCCACAACCCATGACTAAGAATGGTGTTAACCACACTTAAATTCTCTTAAATATTCAGGAAACTTGACTAATCTTATTTAAACCAGGAGAAAATAGAACAGACTTCCTCAGTGGGCAGTTGTCTTGTTTAAGACAAAACATACAAACCCATTACAGAACAAAAATAAAATAAACCTGCAACTTTTCTAGGCCGGAGAGTGGCTTTACTCGTCTCAGTTCCACTTTGCACCTTGAGAACTGAATTGGATTTTCAGTTCTGCTTCACCAAATTATGAATAGTAGTAGAGCTTTCGGATGATTTCTGAGGTGATCCTTTTATCATCATGCCGTCTATTGGTTACTAACTGAGAAATTTACTTGTTTCTTGAGCCAACTTTAATTTTAGATCATTACAGAAGTTTGGCCATTTATTTTCAAAACTCAATCTACCCTCATCCAAGGACATTCTCTCATTGCAGAGAATTTCAAACATTGCATTAAATATAATATATGATAGCTAAAGAATCATCATCATACAACGAATAAACGAGTATAAAAT
This sequence comes from Forsythia viridissima, assembly GCA_030279155.1. Lineage (NCBI taxonomy): Eukaryota > Viridiplantae > Streptophyta > Magnoliopsida > Lamiales > Oleaceae > Forsythia > Forsythia viridissima. Next base: position 39,158,191 of record CM059033.1, on the reverse strand, counting down.
TGATAAAGAGTAAAGTATATACAGACCTTCCCCATATTCCATGTTCTCAAAAGTCGCCAAAGCAATTTCAGGGATTCCACAAGTAGCCTAGCAAAAAAGCAAAAGATTCCTCAATTTGCAAAAGATGCTCGTCCAAGTGAGTCCAAAATATTCATCGAATCAATCAAAGTAGTGCCCAAAAATATAACAATGTAGTGCCCACAATTTAGGGGTTTCTTCCATAATATTTCATATATTTGGTAAGAAATCCAGAAATCCTAACTGTATTCCTGAATGATATTACTAGTGTACATAATTACTTAGATGGTAAGCAGTTCTGTTACAGCTTATGGTAACATATAGCTCTACCAGAAAACCAAGCAAACAAAAGTACAATTCTAAAATAAATTTGGCCCGTCAGACAATAGGATATTCCTTCCTAATTGTTGTCATGTTCAAAGCAAGTTACATTTTAAAATCAAATTCAAACTTTGTAACTACGAATCAACCTTCAATCCACAAGTTTGTCAAATGAATAGGCTAAAACGGCAATCACTGGTACCTGCACGCTCAGAAGACAATTGAAATGAAATGTAGTAGCCATTCTACCAGCAGCCTCCATTTGGTAGGCTATGGTCAATGCATTTGAGTGATCTCCCACTTTACAGTCTTCCTCAATTAGAAGATCATAGAGCTTATCAGTAGCTCTGAGACCTCCCTCAGCACCCTTCAGGAATACTTTGTTGGCATCTTCCAAATGATTGCTTCTCACGAGCTCCTCTGGTGGCAAGAACAGGATCAATTAAATGCTACACTAGACATGAATGAAATTGAATCCCGTGAAACCATCAAATCATCAACAGGCTTGTACACTGTACCAACAAGCAGCAGCCATGCTTGGCGAATGTCATATTTAAGCTTCTCCATTGCTGCAAGAATTTCTAAGCCTCTGGTAGCATGACCTTTTGAGCCGAACAAACGAATCAACGCAAGAAAGGTTTCATGAAGAGGCCGAAGACCCTCACCCAGTTCCCTTCTAAGAGCATGCATCTGTGTAATATTGATTTTTAGAACAAATGACCCGAGATAGTATATTTAAATCTGACAAGATGTGACCTCCACCATGACAAGCTGATAACATTTACTATATGTTAAACTAGTCCGTATGTGTAATAAAAAAAAAAAAACACAAATGTGAGACTAATAAAATATCAGCTTATTCAGGTGCAAAATGGAACAGTATTCATCTTATTCCAATGGTCAAGTGGCAATAAGCACCATTTCTTAATATTTTAAAGCAGGAAAATAGCACCAGAGGTTCCTCGAGCTTTGTATAAGGGAGCACATGATATGCATTTCAGTGTCAACCTTCACTTTTTGTAGCACTTGGCTCCTCGCTGATGGATCCCATCCAAAAGTCCATCAAAATGTCAAGTGATTGGCATATCAGAAACGCCTTTAGTTAAAAAGGCAGTTATACCCTTATTTTCCACTAAACAAAAAACAAAAAAAGGAAAAAATATATAAACAATTATCTTCTTCCCCATTTAAACCCCTCAAGCAGTCAGCCCATCCCTTTACATTGTCAGTTGACTGCTAGACATGTTTCTTGAGTAAACAAATCTTCAACCACATGGTGACACTTGAAAAAATGGATTAAAAAATCTCAATTGAGGCCCACCTCAAAGTGAGGCAAACAAAAAACGCCTCAAGGCGCTGATTGTTATCCACATGTAATGTCTAGCTTGTCTTATGCTGCAGGGAAGGGTGCCGGGGTGCCACAGGGGTGGGAGAGGCCTGCGGGAAGGGGAGTGGAGTGCAACAGGGGTGGGAGAGTGGCGGTGAAGGGAGAGAGGAAGGTGGGGAAGGAAAGGGGGAGGTGAGGCTACAAGGCCAGGGAAGGGAAGTAGGCTAGATGGCAGTGGCAGGGTGTGAGTGGTTTGGAGGGCATTTTTCATATGTATTTCTTTCTTTTTTCTTTTTTTACAATTTTTTGATTGAAATTATTTATGTTCACCCGTTTGACCCATATAACAATGTATTATCTGACATTTTAATGGATATATTGAACAATATACTTTACAGGGGACTCAAATGACAAGAAAAAATTGGTTGGAACCCTACTCCCAAGTCGTCTCTTATGCAAATTGGGACCTCAGACACTACTTCCCTTTTAAATCTCCCGAGAAGTTTCCCTTGCAAATTAATTCATGAATATACAGACATACAAAGAAGAGAATATGAATCAATCAAAGAAAATATGTGCATAGTCAATTTGCAGATGGAGTTAATTTTATCATAATGACTAGTTTAGAAAAACATAAAATTTAACGGATGTCTCTTTGTTCCTTTTCCCTTGTCCCCTGTCGTGTTGTTTGCTATTGTAGCTTCGGGATCGGAAAGCGACTCCCTCGCTTTCCTTCCTCGCTCCGTTCTTTAAGCGCCCCCCCCCCCCCCCCCCCCCCCCCCCAAGATTAGAAGCTCGGCTAATCTGGGGGGGGGGGGGGGGGGGGGGTCGCATAGTGCTATACATCTCGCCACATACATTGGGCTGTAATCAGGTTGCTTAAATTGCATATAACATTCTTTGATACAATTTATATAATGATAGTGTGCAAGTTCTAGCTTTTTGAATTTGAATGCAGACTTAATTGATTAGAATTTAGATTAAATATAAGGTTATCCTCACCTGAAATAACTATAGATGAAAAATAAACATTCTAGAATGTATTGAACTTTGTGGAACATTGAGGTTAGAACAGAGTATTTTAGAAGATTTGGCGTACAATGTACTGCATTGGATAAGGAAGAATAAGATCATTCAATACTTGAAACAGTTGTAAATGATATCAAGATGAAGACAAGGAATTGCAGATTTGAAGTGGCTGTTAATGTGTTTACACTTGCAGCGCCATCAGCAACAATCTATGGGTGCAATTGCTAATTCACAATACACATTCACAACGAGACACACACTGAATCAACAGTAAACAGAATATTGATTCATACAGTTAGTAGATGAAAAATAATCAAATTGGGGAAATGTTATTGTAAAATGTAAAATAATGAATGAAATAATCCTGACAGAGCTGTGAGAACAATCGATTAGCTACAACTGCTAGTGCACAAAACACAAACGCACACAGACACATCCACAGAAGATAAGGAACAACAAATTATCTATGAATGCTAAAGCATCATTGGGCTATTAAACTCAGATAAAAATCTATGAGGTGAATTTCTAATGCATATCACCGACCGTAGGGAGGTTTACTCTGCTACAAGCAAAAAAAAAGTACTTTTTTGTCCATCGTCTTCATCCTCTCAATCCAAAACCCCTATCTCTCTCTCAATTCCTCCATTTCCACATATTCTTCTCCATATTTATCAAAATCAAATTCCCATCAAACAAAACTCTCTCTCTCTCTCCCTCATTCTTCACAACTCCTTAATCCATTAAAATCTGTCGGATTCCACTGCAAAGAAAAGCAGTATACTAGTAATAGGTAAAAATGCCAACCCATAATGTAAAACAATCAATGTAGTATTAATAAGAAACAATTACAAGTGCCACACCACAACGTACAACAATCAAGATGATATTAATCTTACAGCGCCTTCCTCATTGAGACTGAGCACGTGCGAAACAACCAGGCCGTGGAAAGACCTGGGTCCCGGGGTCAGGCCAGCAGCAATCATGTCATATATAACCTCAGAAACTCCCAAAGCGTTACCTTCTCGAGCTCTCCCCATCAACTCCTCCATGAACACCAGTCTCAACAATTTCTCGGCGCTGGAGGGCGTAAAACTACTTCCATTGTTGTAATTACTATTCTCTTCGGCTGATTTTAAATCATGCTGTTGGTTTTGGTTTTTTCTTCTTCTGGATTTTCTCCGGGGAGTGGAGATTGAGGCAAATGCTGTGGATAAAACGACAGCGTTTCGAGGACGACAGGCTGAGGTTGAGGGGAAAGAGAAGGTGGGGTAAGATAGCAGGGCCGCCATTGTTGATGAGAAATGAGAAATGGTTAGGCCATTGAGAGAGTGGATAAGGCTATGGGGGGCTTCTTCTTACAGTCGAGACAGACAGGTTTCACGATTTGGAGGGGTTTGTTTTCAACTTCGTTACATGTTCTAAATTTGAGTAGTTTTTTTTCAGGAGATTTAAAAAAAAAAAAAAAAAAAAGTTGGTATAAATATGTAGTTGAAAATTTGATAAAAATTATATATTTTATAAAATATATCATTGAAATGGAGTTTAGAAAAAAAAAATTATTTGAAACCCAATCAAATATGCACTAAATTTCTCAAAATTCCATGTGTTTACTAAAGTTTTATTTCAAGTTCATATAGAATGTGTTGATAAAATATAGATAAAAATTGTGAATTGTACAAAATGTGTGACTAATAATGATATTTGATATAAATACTTATAAACACTTCTAAACATAATAATTAGAGTACTTTTTCTAATTTATAAGTTGGTTAAATATTATTTTTATATATATGTAGGATTTACAATTTTTATTTATTTTTTATCTACACATTTCATATGATCCACTTCTTATAATCTAAAAAAAAAAAAAAAAAAAATTTACCAACCAAGCATTTAAAAATAAACAAGTTTTATTTAAAACATGTTCGGGATGGGTTTATTCTAAAATATAAGTTGGGAAAATTGCCAATAAGTCACCTCCACAAGACTTATTTCAAATTAGGTCAAAACATTTTTTAAAATTATGATTAAGTCATACTTTCAACAATATTCTAAATTAATTCCAAAATCACCCTGTAATCCATATTTTCTATACACGAGTTCTTCCAACTCCACAAACCATCCCAACCTCCGGCGAGTGCTTGACCTTGGCTTCCATCAATTTTCAATTCCGATGACAATCCTTCACCTGTATCCTCTTCCCCCAGAAGTCCCTCCACCGGCATTAAAGAAGATATTTCCACCCTATTCCGCGGCGTGACCGCCTTTCTTTCACCGCCGCCGCCCAATTCCTCCCCCGCCACCCAATTTCTCCTCCACTGAAACGACATCGTCGTCGGGTCCTTCTGCGGGCATGATTGTCGGAATAAAGAATGACTTGGCGGAAATTCAGGGTACCTTTAAATTGGGCCTCTCTTTATTCTCCTCGAAATTCACTTCCAATTTGTTACAGTTTTCAAGAGAAATGAACTATACCGATAATGATGAAGAATATTTGGATGAGGAGAAGGATGGTATAGTGGGAATCACTGAGGAAATTGTATATTTTGTTAGCAAAATTTCATCAAGGCCAGAGCTCTGGACTGATTTTCCTATCTCTTTGCCTGATGGTAATTAATCAAACTTCAACATTTTGCTTTTTTTCTCTGTTAATGTTTTGGTTTAATAAAATTATTAATTCTCTTGGATGATATTCATTTTTCTATACTTCAATTATGAGATCATTTGTAAATATTTTTAGTTATTTGATTGAGTGATTATTTAAGTATAATTGTAGTTTTGATTATCCGAATTACTTGCAATGCAAACATTGATAGATTCAGAATTATTATAGATTTAGAATCATTTTTCTGTACTTCAATGGCTTGAAACTTTTAACACTACTGAGCAAGCTGCAAGAGCTTATGATACTGAGGCTCGGAGGATCGGGGCAAAAACATGCAGGCAAGGTGAATCTTTGTGAAGGACTTCCTAAAGAAAGTTCAGACTATGTTCAGCCCGGCGTGAACCAGAATGACTTACATGAACATGATGGACAATGACAACTATTATTCGTTTGGCTTCCTAGAAGAGAAACCGCCAACAAATCAGTATGGCAATGTTGATGTTTTCCCTTCCAACAAAACAGTATCATAGAATATTGTATTATAGAAAACAAATCTGTAAATAGCAACTTGATATTGTATTATAAAAAACAATTTGATACTATATTATAGAATAGCAGTTTGATACTGTATTAAGTTGGCCATTAGATTATTTTTTCGTGTTGTTAATTAGTTATGTATATTATTTGATACTGTATTATACAAAACAGTATCACAACATAAATGCGTATAGAAATCGCATACGTGCTCAAAATTTTTATTATAATATATTTTTGGAATGGTCAACGGGACGGTCAAGACCAGTCGCTTTGCCATTGCGTACGATGGATTTTACCCTTTTGAAGTCGTCTCTTTAATTTAAAATGGCAATTTTTAATTTTTCTTGTCAAAACAGTATCATACATCCTCTAAAACAGTATCACATATAAATATATCTTAATATATTAATATTATACATGAAAATATCTTAATATAACAGTATTTTAATATATTAGTATCATACATGAAAATATTTTAATAAAACAGTATCATAAGTTGAAATATTATCTTAATAAAATAGTATCAAATATAAAAGTATGGTATAAGTTCACCAATGTACATTATCTGAATAAAAACAATATTATGGATTAAACAGTATCAAAGACAAAACAGTATCATGAATTAATAATGCACACTACCTAAATAAACAGTATCATAGACAAAACTAATAGATTAAAACAGTATCATAGGTTGAAACATTATCATAATTAAACAGTATCAAAGATAAAAACATGGTATCATAAATAAAACTCATTCCACATAGATTTAAACAATATCAAAGATATAACAGTATCATGGATTAAACAGTATTAAAGTATAATAATGTACTTTACCTAAATAAAACATTATCATATATTAAAATAGTATCATAGACAAAACTAAGAGATTGGAACACTGTCATACTTAAACATTATCAAAAATAAAACTAAGAGATTAAAAGAGAAACTTTGTCATAATATTTCAGTATCATTAAAAAAAGGAAAAAATTCGACAAATAGAAACATTATCATAAATCGAAAGAGTATCAAGTATTTTGCAATCATAGGTTGAAATATAATAAATCAATATCAAAGATGAAAGTATGGTGTAAGTGTACCATAACACATTATTTATATAAAATAGTATCACAATAAAACAGTATCATGACAAAACAGTATCACAATTATCGTTTTTTTATAATTAAGGGTATGTTGGTCTTTTAGCTCTAAAATATGACTTTAATTGAATTAAGTTTTGACCATATAACTTTAGAGCTCATAAGTACCAAAATAGTGATCGGTCCCGAATCTACCCATTTAAGTTTGTCAAACATGCTTATAAGCTCTAAAATGACCCAAACAATGTTGGTCCAAAAGCAGACTTATTTTTTAGCCAAAAGATGGAAAATAAATAACGGCTATGGTGTTGGAATTTTGTCATGAATGTCAAAAATTAAAGGGCCACAATTGTAATTGTATGATTTGAGGGTTTTTTTAAGGGATAAATTGTAATTGTTTGACATCTTAGTTTTTTTTTTTTTTTTTTCCTTCTTTGTGGGTAACAATGTGTAAAAATTGGTGGTTATGATAAAACTTAGGATTATTTTTCTTACAATAATGGAGAGTTTGAATGAGTGAAATTCTATATAATTGTAACGATTTTTCATATATTGGAAATATTTGACAATTCGTAAATTTTCTCTATCTTTTTATATTTTTTTGTCTCGTTATTTTTCTCTGAACAAAAATTTTGTGGGCAAAATGAGGAATTTGTCTCAATTTCTAAAAGTGGTATCAGAACATCGAGTCGTTCAGAGTGTTGGAGTACAGAGGAGACATGTTTGTCAAATATGATGTGGAGAAGTTTGACTGGAGAATCAATTTTGGCTTGTACAAATATAAGTCAATTATGTTCTAATTTAATCTGGACTACTGCACAAGGTTTTGAAAGGGAAACCAACTCCTTATCTGACGAAAGTGAAGAAAATTCGTTACTTGTTACTGAAAAATGGAAGAAGAATAACTCCATGTAAAAAAAAGTGTCTTGTTGCAAACTGTGAACAACTTGGTCACATGAGGAAAACTATTTAAAAGGTGGAACATACTCGGCTAACTGCTCAAAGTCAAATACGAAGAGTATATCACTTTTATAGGATACAATGATGTTGCTAGAGTCAATATTTACATCTATGTGGCATGCATTAGTTGTCATTATAGAGAATGTGTTACTACTAGCGGATCCACATATTTGCACACGGGCATTGGTAATGTTGTTACTACTAGCGGATCCACATATTTGCACACGGGCATTGGCTTGACATGGTGGAATTGATGTCGATAGGTGATGAACTTTCAGGTAAGTCAAGGAAGGGGTTTGCACCATAATTTTCAACAAATTTATTCAACTTGAGCCGATAAAATTCTTAGAATTCGTTATTTCGAAGTGATTATACTTATATGGTGGAGTATGTTAATTCTCTATTTTGAGAATTGAGACTGTTAAAGTTTGCCAATTTTTTCTTAAGTATCGTGATCAAGAACTACAGAAGAGATTCAAAAGTTTTGACTCATTTTCGGCAAGGAGGATATTATTGGAATTTTGCCTCAAATACCAAAAATTGAAGGGCCACAATTACAATTGTCCGTGGCTTGCGGAATGAAAAGATGCCAATATTATATTAGATTATAAATTTAAAATTTTCCATGTTATTCTAACCAAAATTTAGAATTAAAATTTATGTTAAATAATTCAGCACGTTGATATGTTTTGTTCTCTTTTGTGTATAGGTCGGAGAGAAAAAAATGTAAGCTTAGCATTCTAGTTTTTATTTTTCTCTTTGTGGGTTGTTCAAAGAGTAAATATTTGTGGGTGTGGTAAAGTTTAGTATTATTTTTCTATATAATTGTAATAATTTTTCATATAGTTAAAAGTTTTAAGATTTTGTAAATTTTCTTTATCTTGTCATATTTTTTATGTTTTGTTATTTTTTTTCTAACCAATGATCTTATAGACAAAACGAATAATTTGTCTCAATTCCCAATATATAGTTGATACTTATATATAGCTTAATATTTTAGGGTACCAATAAATGTACCCTTTTAGTTTTACTAATTTTTGAAATTACAATATACTCCACTTTTTATATTAAAAAATTATTAAATAACATAAAGGGCATTTTAAAAAATCGTCATCTTAATTTTGCTAATAAATAAGTAGATTGTCAAATATAAATGCAATTAACATGCTTATAAGACAACTTATCCAAACATACATGTTACAAAGTTTACTATTAAATAACTTATATTTTTAGAATAGTGCAACCCAAACATGCACATATTTATATATGCTTAGGTCATTGTTAGAAGGATTTTCTTGTTGGGAAGTATATACATAAACATGTACAACGAAAATTTTAAAAAAATTAATTTCTTATACTGGATTAAATTTGATGTTTTAAATATATTTGTGATTAGAAATCAATACATTTGAAAATTCACTCTCGCATAATTGATTTCTCTTTTATTTAAGAATAATTTCATTCTTTTAGTTCTTCATCTACCACAACAGTTCAAGAGTTATGTTTCTAATAATAATCTACACGAGAGAGATCAGAAGATGAAATCACTACAATAGAGACGAAGAGGGGCAGCTCCTTTACAAAGAAATAGGGTTGGGAATTACAATTTTGTGCTAACAAATTGACTAAAAATTTCCAACCCTAAAACTAGTATATATAGACTTTTAATTGGACCAAGCTGATTGGCTCAACTAAAGTCTAAGACTAAATAAATTATCTAGTCTACATAAAATTAATCCAATTAAACGTTATTTAGTTCCACCAAATAATTAAGTAATCCAACAAGTATCAAACACTTATGAATAAATTAATTCCTCAGTTTAATTTTGAGCTAATTAGCTCATATACCTACTTTTTTAAAAAAAAAATTCAAAATATATTTTATTTTAAATCTTATTAATATATACCCTAAACAAAAAAAACTTAATGAAAAATACCTCTTTTATACTGTACAAATATTTGCAAAACCTTTATTCTAATTTAATTACTAACTGACCCTAATTTTCAACACTCACCACCTCCGCTTTTCCACCTGGTGCTGCCACCACTAACCACCGCAATCCACCATTGTTACCACGCGAGCCATGCTGTTGCTGCGTCGCTGCCATCATACCCACCATGATCACGACCATCATCGACTAAACTTTACTCCCCAAATCTATGCAAATCCGGATCAAAGATCTCCAAACCCTATCACCTCTCCATCACCACCGCCACTTCCCACAACCACCACATCAGTCTAAAATGTATACCTGCTCTATATTACTTACTATGATGAGAGAGAGAAATCTTTGCTGGACTTGATCTTGTAGAAAATTGCAATGATTTCGAGAAGTTGGGAGAAAATTTTGAAGTTGTTGAAAAGGATCTTTGAGGTGCTGTTTCGTTCACGTGAGACTCCTCTCTCCATCTCTCCCCCTCTCCTGGGATTGTTGGTGAACATCTATGACATATACTTCTTTCTCCTTCAATTGTTGTTTCTTCTAAAAGTAGGTGGCGTTAGGAAAGTTGTGGATCTTGCTAACTTTATGCTTTTTTTATTGTACGTTTGGTGTTTTTCTTTTTAGTTTTAGTTCAAGACAATTATTTTGAATTGTTGTGCAGCAGTCTATAAAAACTATTAGATACAAAAGGTTAAAACTAAATACTTAATTCTATTAATTGTTGTTATTTTGAACTATTAGTTGCTGATGGAGAATATTTTAATTATAATTTTGCACATTAGCTTGTAACAACTATTATTTTGAACTACTGTTGCTGCCTTGCTGGTGGAGAATTCTTAATTATTACGGCATTCCATTAATTGAAGGAATGGAGCAAATGGATTATAGGTAAAATGAAAAATAAAATCAAGCATTTTCCATCAGCAACAACTATCAGACACAAAGAGGTTAAACAAATTTATGATATTTGGTGTTTTAGCTTTGGCTCATTGGAATTTGGCAAAGCTTCCAGATATTTTTGATTGAAGCTTTTTATCAAACATTTTAGATTTGGTGTTTTAGATTTAACTCATTGGAATTTGGCAAAGCTTCCAGAAATTTTTAATCGAAACTTTTTAACAAATATGTGGATAGTTGTTTTAATCAATTGGTCTTTGATGTCTCTGCTTTCTTCTATGGCACCAGAAGATACTCCTATGTCTATCTATTTTCTTGAGGCTTCCAATCTCATTTATCTCTTTTCAACCCAAACCCCCTTAGCTGTTTTTTTATTCACCTCTATGTGATTTTCGTGATCAACGTTGTTCTGCATACTGATTTTACACTCAATCACCTCAAATGTTCTACAGTGTTGGTGGTGGTAACAAACTCAAATTTAAATTAGAGTAACACATGTCTTATCGTAATTTACATTAGTAGTGGTTGTGGAACAGTAGTGCTGGATCTACACGGTGGTCGGAGAAAGAAGGTGGATGTAGTAAGAAGTGTTACCATACACGTAACACATGTGTTACTCTAATTTAAATTAGGACAACACAACCTTAATTTATATTAGTAGTGGTTTTGGAGTTGTAGTAGTGATGCAGTGTTGGTGGTGGGAAAATATGGTGATGGTGGTAACACGTGTTACCGTAATTTAAATTAGTGGTAGAGGTAGAATAGTGTTGTTGGTGGTGCTGGAGTTGCGGTGATGAAAAAATATGGTAGTGGTAGTAACACGTGATTAGGGCAACACATGTGTTGTCCTAATTTAAATTAGTGATGGTGAAGCAGTAACACGTGTGTTACTCTAATTTAAATTAGTGGTGGTAGTGGAGAAAGATGATGGTGGTGGTAATACACATATTACCTTATTTTAAATTACGGTAAAAATGATAAGTATCACATATGTTACTCGTGTAAAAATATTGTTTTTCAAATGAAAAAATTAAAATATTGATTTCAATAAAAATAATGTAATAGTGGGAAAAGATGTGGTGATAGTAACACATATGTTACTTTGCGTTACCATAATTTAAATTAAGGTAATACATGTATTACTCTATTTGTGGTTAAGGTGATTATGGTTATATATAGTGATTGCAGATCTAGCCTTGGTCGAGGATGGGGAAAAGCGATTGGTAATGGTAACACATATGTTACCTCTGTAAAATTTTATTTTCAAATGAAAAATAGATTTTAAATTCCAATAATGTATTTTTATAAACTATAAAAGGAGATAAATGATAAAATATTGATTTTAATAAAAATGGGGAAGTAACATATGATAACAAATATGGTAACACTTATGTTACACGTGTTGAAATATGTTTCCAAATGAAAAAATTGAAAATTTGATTTTAAATGAAAATAACATATTTTTAAAAAATTATACAAATAGATAAATTGTAAAATATTGATTTTAATAAAAAAATGAGAAAATAACATATAGTAACATATATGTTACCCATGTAAAAATATTGGTATAAAATAAAAAATTGAGATATTACTTTTAAAGGAAAATAAAGTATTTTTTAAATAATTATAAAATATTGATTTTTTTGCAAATGAGCAAGTAACATATAATAACATATATGTTACTAGTATAAAAATATTGTTTTTAAATGAAAAATTGAAATATTGATTTTAAATGAAAATAATGAATTTTTAAAAATTTATAAAAATAAAGAAATGGTAAAATATTGATTTTAATGAAAAATGAGGAAGTAACATCCGTGTAAAAATATTTTTTTAAAATAAAAAAAAATTGAAAAATATTAATTTTAATGAAAAATAACATATTTTTTAAATAATTATAAAGTATTGATTTTATTACAAATGAGCAAGTAACACATAGTAACATATATGTTACTATTATAAAAATGTTGTTTTTAAATGAAAAATCGAAATATTGATTTTAAATGAAAAGAATGTATTTTTAAAAAATTTATAAAAACTAGGGAAATGGTAAAATATTGATTTTAATGAAAAATGAGGAAGTAACATGTAATAACATACCAGTGTAAAAATGTTGTTTTACAATAAAAAAAAATTGAAATATTAATTTTAAAGAAAAATAACGTATTTTCAAATAATTATAATGTATTGATTTTATTGCAAATGAGCAAGTAACACATAGTAACATATATGTTACTAGTATATAAATGTTGTTTTAAATGAAATAATGTATTTTTAAAAAATTTATAAAAATAGAGAAATGGTAAAATATTGATTTTAATGAAATATGAGGAAGTAACATATATATTACCCGTGTAAAAATGTTGTTTTGATATATAAAAAAAATTGAAATATTAATTTTAAAGAAAAATAACGAATTTTTTAAATATATATAAAATATTGATTTTATTGCAAATGAGCAAGTAACACATAGTAACATGTATGTACTAGTATAAAAATAAAATAAAAAATTGAAATATTGATTTTAAATGAAAATAATGTATTTTTAAAAAATTTATAAAAATAGAGAAATGAAAAAATATTGATTTTGATGAAATATGAGGAAGTAATATATTTAGTAACATATATGTTACCCATGTAAAAATATTGTTTTTCAATGAAAAATGAAAATATTAATTGTAAATAAAAATAATATATTTTTTTAAAAAATAATAAAATGAGTAAATTATAAAATATTAATTTCACAAAAAATGATGAAATAACACGTATGTTACTCGTGTAAAAATATTATTTTTCAAATGAAAAAATAAAAATATTGATTTTATGAAATATTGTATTTTTAAACAACTATCAAAGAAAATAAATTGTAAAATATGATTATAACTATCATACCTCTTTTCTTTGTGGTGGAATCCGACCATAGATGATTTTAATGGATTGAGCAGTTGAGAAGAGAAAGAGAGAGAGAGAGAGAGTTTTGTTTTAGGGGAATTTGATTTTGATGAATATGGAGAAATAGAAGAATTGAGAGAGATATATAGATTTTAATTTGAGATGATGGAGACGTAGCGACATACATATATTGATTTTAGTTTGAGAGAATGAAAATGTAGTGATGGACAAATAAGTACTTTTTTTGTGCTTGTCACAGAGTAAACTTCCATACGGTCAGTGATTATTATTATATTTAAAATAGTATATAAATATGATAGTTGGTGGTTGTAACACGTGTTAATCTAATTTAAAATATGTGTACCATAATTTAAAATAGTATTTGTTTAGGTGAAAATTCGAGTTTAAAGTAAAATATTTAATTTGAAAGTGCACTTATTTTGACCATCAAAATTGTACTTATTTTGGCCACTAAAATAAATAATTTGGAAGACCAAACTTTGATCATATATAAAGTTGAATGACATAAGATTCAATTTTTAGAGGATTTAACTGAAAGATAATTGAAAATTTGGGGATCAAAGTGTAAAAATGTAAAAAGTTGAAAGACCTAAGATGCAATTTTGGAGGACTTAACTGAAAGATAATTAAAAATTTAGAGACTAAAGTGTAAAGATGTAAAAGATTAAGGACCTAAGATGTAATTTTTTGATGACCTAATTGAAATATAATTGAAAATAAAGACTAAAGTGAATATTATATTAAGTACATAAATTACCATAAAATAAATAAATGCCACATCATCATGTCACATTATAAAATATTGTTTTTAATGAAATTAGGTATTTTTTAAATCAAGCTATGAAAATAAGGCATTTTTTGAAAAATTTAAAAAAGAGGTAATTTTCAACTTTTTTACAAAAAGTAGGACTCTTGTCAACTTTGCCCTTTAATTTTCTACCAACCACCATTTATGTGTGACCCATTAGATTTAATATCATAATAGAAAATACTATGATTTATTATCTCAATCCAATGAAAATAAGAATAAATTAAAACTCATTTTAATATATTTTTTAATTCAATTAATTAATTCATATTAAAGGTCATGTCCTAAATTCAGGGGCGGAGCCAGAAATATAAACCAGTGCGGGCATAAATTAATAAATGTAAAATATAAAATAATGTAATAACACAACAATACAAAAAATAACATACATTACAATTGTTCCTTGCAGTTTTTCATACTTTGATATCATTGTACAATAACTTCATTATCAATCTTCAAAAATATATCTTTCTCTACATAAACAATGATGCTATCATTCATCCATTGATCACCCATTCGATTGCGCAATCTATCATTCACAATTTTCATTGCAGAAAATACTTTTTCTACAGTAGCGGTAGCAACCGGTAGAATTAACGCTAAAGTCAAAAGTTTGTATACCAATGGATATACTTTACTTTTCTTTGTCATGACTAACTTCTCTGCAAGATCACTAAGGCCATTCAACCCTTCAAACGCTTTGTTAGAACGCATATCAAAAATATAAGTTTTAAGTTTATCATTAAGTATGAAGAGATCTACTTTAGAAAAATCATCTGTATAAAACTCAGCAAGTTGAATCAAGCTTTTCTTGTCAAAAGAAGAGAATGAATTTTCTGGACATAAACAAGCTACACAAAGGAGCAACTCCGTATTTACCTCCGAGAAACGATCATTCAACTCTTGAGTTGTAAATCGATGACAGAGTAGAACAAATCAACACGGTAGTGATGCAAATTTGTCATTTTTGGAGGATTACGTTGTGGGCGACCACGAAGTGCACGGCGTACAAACATATCATCCATGCTAGGAATATCAATGTAATGCTGCTGACAGAAAGAATATACTTCTTCTAGAAAAGAATCCCACCCATTCTCTCTCATAATTTGAAGTCGATGTTTGCACAGCTTGACCAATTGCATTGCATTTACAATATCTTGATCTTTCCTTTGTAATACCTTTGACAATTCATTCGAAATCTCCAAGACACTTCTCATCAAGTGTAGATTAAATACAAAATCAAAGGATTGTATAGATTCCAATAAATTAGTTGCATCACCTCTTTGATCACAAGAACTAGATTCATCTTTGAAAATCATTTCAAGTACATCACTAACAGCAGAAAACATGGCAAGCAAGCTGACCAAAGAGTTATAATGGGACCCCCACCGTGTATCACCAGAACGCTGAAGGGTAGTTTCTTGATTAAGTCCCCGTCCACTTAACACCTCACCTTTCTCCAATACCTCAATAATAAAGTCTGATTGTTTTTCTCGAAGAAGATCACAATGTTTAGAAGATGCTCCAACAGTATTTACCACATCACCAACCACATGAAAGAAATTAGTAATGGGAATATTCTTCTTTGCCACTGCTACAAGAGCTAATTGAAGTTGATGAGCAAAACAATGAATATAAAAGGCACATGGATTCTCCTTTAAAATAAGTGCTTTCAGACCATTAAATTTACCTTGCATATTACTTGTCCCATCATAACCTTGTCCTCTCAATCTTGACATGTTCATGTTATATCTAGAAAATACCTTGTCAATTGCAGCCTTAAGCGAGAAAGCCGTGGTACTTGTAACATGTTCAATCCCTATGAAACGTTCATTTATATGTCCACTATTGTCCACATAACGTAAAACAATTGACATTTGCTCCTTTGTTGACACATCATGAGATTCATCTACTAGAATAGAAAATAATGAATCACCAACATCTTTAATGATAACATTGATTGTTTCAGCAGCACAAGCACTTACTATATCCTTCTGAATATCAGGTGATATCAATTTACAATTTTTAAGAGCATTTGTCAATGTGACAGCATTAATATCATCATTATGATCTGCCAGAAATTGCAGTTGGACTAAAAAGTTACCTGGATTGAGCGAATTTTCAGATTCATCATGACCCTGAAATGAATGTCCTTGTCGCAGTAGAACTCGAACACAATCAATTGATGCATTAAGACGGATACTATATTCATTTCGTACTTGTTTTGACTGCTTGAAGAAAACTGATTCAATGTGTTGCTCTTGATTCATTAAAGCTTCACACTTCATACAAGCTTCATTATGTGCACTATCATGCCCTCCAACATGAGTATTAAGTCTTTTTTTATCTTTCCAATATGTAAATCCTTCACCAACAAATGAATCACCTCCTCCTTGTTTTCCACTACTTGTTTTGAAAAGATAACAATACAAACAATATGCAGCATCTTTTTCTATACTATACTCCAACTAACTATCAAACTCTTTAAACCAAGAAGAACTAAAACGTCTAAAAACTTTTCCAAATGGCCTTTTTGGAAATTCATGATCTTGAGGTTGACAAGGACCCTTTTGCATATATGATCTTCGAACTTGATCTCGAATGTTAACATTATAATCCAAAATTGGTATTCTTAGTCCAGGATCAGTGGGAAGTTGTGCAACATCAAAATCCATTTTATTTGATATCTCTCCATCAACATTTTCTACAAGAGATTTTCTTTTGAAGAATCTCTCCATTGTCACGTCACACTAAAAAAAAAGAAGTGATAATTAGTAGCTTGAAGCCGTGAACAACAATTATTTGACTACGTGTATTCCCCTTTGCATCTTCAACAACATTACAAAACAACAATTATACAGCTATGAGATCTCAAATCTGTAACTATGAAAATAAATCCTATTAATGAATTATTTATTGTCTAACTCTAAGCATAATTTCCCCTTTGCTGTTTTTTACGGGAATAATGAATTATGTTGTCTAACTCTAGGCATTTGTTTATACAACTAATACAAGTAAATGAGTAATGAATTCAGTTACCAATACAGTCTATATCTATACTTCATTTTTGAATTGTGGACGGCCCATTAATTATTGATTCTTCCATAGTTCCATTTATTCATAGTAACAACACAAAGAGCTTCAAAATGGGCAGCCAACAAGCACAAAATATTAATTTCAAGACAATCATGAATCATCAATTCATCATTCTGTCATTCATCACATATAAAACCCTCCCAGCTCCCAGTAACACACATAAATAATAATATATACACTGATACACACGCAGACGCAGTCACGCAGGTAAAGCAGCAAAGAAGAAGAAGAAATGTAGAATCAAATCTAAGAATTCAATGAAGTGATAAACCAAGTCCAGAAGAATTCAATAAACTGATGAACCACTCAGCTGGGAGCCGGAAATATCAGCTGAAGTGAGAGTCGCCGGCGTGACTTCAACTCTTCAAGGGCTTAAGGCTTCCAGCTTCCAGCTTTCACGAATCACGTTATTTGGTTTTTCTTTCTTTTCTGGACTCTAGTCTCCAGCTTCGGCAATTAGCATTTCTCTCTTTTTTGGGCCATTTTAGTGGCCCATTTCATCAAATTTTTTTTTTATTTTTTTTACTTAAGCCCAATTATTTTTCTTGGGCTCCAAAAGTCCAATGCAGGCATACAAATGCCTGCACTGGACTGTACACAGCTCCACCAATGCCTAAATTGACATCTAACAATGTGTAAAAGTAACCCATATGACATAATAAATCATGTGCTATGACAAGGTATTTAATGTCCCGTTAGCATGAAGTACAATTAATTTATTAAATATGTCCCAATTGGTTATGGAATGTGAAATTATTGTCAATCCCCTTCATTAATCATGTTCTTAGTCACTAAAGTGATCGATTTATCAAATTCTATTTGAAACCCCTTTCAAACTATAACTGCACCTTGGCCAATGGATTTTAGACTCGGTGCCTAGTCCATGAATATCATGACATAATTTTTTATTATCTAAGATGACTAGTTTATTTTGTGGATAAACTTATTTATTTAGATAAAAATTATATAGATAAGAGTTATCCAGATAACATGTTTATTATTATCTTGTTTGGTTCAATTATAAATAAGAATGAAAAAAGTCAGTTTTTAATAAAAAGAAGTCAATTATACTATTATTCTTAATTAAATGAAAAAAACTAAATAAAAAAAAACAAAAAGAGAAAAAAAATTGGAGGTAGAGCGACAGAGGGTGATGGCTGGCTGGCGGGCGGTTTGGAAGATAGTGGCAGAGATGGTGGTGGTGGAGGTAGAAATGGCAACGGCGGTCAACCATTAACATCCCCACCCCGTCGAAGATTTTTTGAATGCGGTGGCGAGATTAAAAAATCCACGTTTACTTTCATTTAATTAATTTATTAATTTTTAATATTAATTTTTATTTTTTAAATACGATTTAAAATATAAAATATAAATATAAAATAAAATAAAAAGAGATTCAAGACGGATTCGAGGAATTTGGAGCTAGGAATCCAACTCCACCATTTGTATCCATTTTAATTCTCAACATCTCACTTCTAATCTAGTTTATGCTTAAGTTGTCAATCGATAATCCTAAGTTATTATATAATCTCTTACGAGTAGATTTATATCTATTTTCATATACAACCCCAAATATTCCTATTTCGAATTCGAATATATAATCAAGATTATCAAATTCGATTACAAAAAACATATAAGGTTATGCCTAACTCCAATAGGACTTTGTGTTGGTTACCAACAATGAACTAAACCTAATTTGAACTTTTTGGAAGTAAAATAAGTCACAAATACATTTAAAAGTTGATCATTAATTTAAACCACAACTAAAATATTAACACAATCAATCAAAAATAAATTAAGATTAGAAAGGATAATTTATAAATTAAAATATCAACTAACGATTAGATCATCATCCATAGTATATGAAGAATTAGCCTGCCACGATTGAGTTACAAAAATACATAATAAATTGAGAATTCATCACATAGAATATTTGATTTACAAGAAGTATGTTGAAAATTAATTTTGTCCCATTTGAGTGTCTTCAATAGAGTGCCCAGAAATCTCAACTTTTTCTTGCTTAAAGTCCCAAGAAACTTACCCGGAAGAATAATTTTTCATAAAAATCTTGTGGTTTGCCCATTTGTTTTCTACCAAGATTTGACGAGTTTTACTAGTTATAAAGGATTAAATTTTGTGTCTAAAGTCTAGGGATGGCAATGGGGCGGGTCGGCCATGCCCTGCAGCCCTTTGACCCGCCAACCGCCTCGCATATTTTTTTTTGGAAACTAAAAAATATAGTTAATAAATAAATAAATATAAAATTTTTAAATATTTGTAGCAAATAAAGCAAAAAAAATACAAGATTGAAATTGTGGTGTTGTGGTTAAGATTTATGGTTTATAACTACAAACCGAGTTCAATTCTTATTTAGCCAATTTCTAGCAGAAATTGTAATTTGTATTCTAAAAATTTCTTTGAGGGGCGAGGCTGACCCCAACCCACCCTGGAACCTCCGCGGGGCAGAATTTTCTCCCCTGGATCGGCCCTTATTACTTGTTTAAGTGGGGCGGGTATTTTTTCATCTTTACTAAAGTCCCCTAAAATATGTCCTAAAAATATGCCTAAAATAACTCAGTTTTCCTTGTGGAGATTTTTGCATCAAACTTTGTATTCTAATTTCTTCACATGCTCCGATCGTAGGTTTCTCAATTCGCTTCTTTGACTTCGAGTATTTTTTCATTCACTTCAACTCTTCATTATCACCCAAACACACTTAAAACTTCTTGATGTTATCTTCTTTCTCATTTTTCAATGTTTGGTTATTGATATTCACTTGAAAACTCAATTTCTTTTCATTTTTTAGCCGATTTCACCAATGTGACTCAAGTTTAGGGATTTCGTCATACAATCACGAAAATGAATTAAAATTCAATAGTTATTGACTTAAAAACACTTAAAACTATACGAAAACTCTTCATTAACGAGTCGAAATAAGCGTATAAATTACCAAACAACCTCAACCCCAACCCACCACCGATTGCACCCAGCACCATCTACCTAGGGATGGCCAAAAAAACCCACTGCCCTGGACCCGACCCGCCCTGCCAAGAGATGCACCGCTCCGCCCCGTCGAGTAAAAGCAATAATTTTTAAACAGGTAACATATATGTTACTATTATCAATAGTCTTCTACAACTACTACCACTCATCTTATACCAGCACCATCACTACTACTAACGGGTTCAAGTCCGCTACCACCATCCACAACTATAATCACATTTACCACAAATGTGGTAACACGTGTTACCAAATTTTAAATTAGAATAACACAAATATTACTACCACCAACCCACACGAGTAACATATATGTTACTTCATCATTTTCATAAAAATCAATAATTTTTACATTGGTAACATATGTGTTATATGTTATTTCACCGTCTTCATTAAAATCAATAATTTACAATTTATCTTCTTTTTTAGTTTTTAAGAAAATACATTATTTTTAGGGTAAATAGCACTAGGGGTCCCTAACCTTTGAACCTTGTGACGATGGGGTCCCTAACCTTCCATTACTAACTCCTGAGTCCCTAACCTTTAAAAGAACGCGCGAACAAAGTCTTTCTATTAAAAAAATCGTTAGTTTGACTGTTAACTAGTCAAATTTTACGTAAAATGACAAATTTACCATTTTCAAATTAAAATACAAAACAAAGAAAATAAGAAAATAAAGAAAAAATTGCAATCAAGTCCCTCATCAACTTCTTCTTCTCCAACTCACATTTACCAACTCCGACGCCGGCTCCAATCATTCACCTTCACCAACTTCGGCGCCTGCAAGAAGTACCATTCACCTTCACCAACTCCGGTTCCACCAACTCCGCACAAAACCCACCCCCACCGTAAGAGAAAAAACTGAAAATGCTGTGCAACTCCTCCCATTTCTTCATACAACAAGCCGAGCAGATCACGACGTGAAAATCGAGTAGATCTTGGCTGTGCCACGCGCAGATCTTGGATCTGCGGGCTCGTCGGTAGCACAGATCCAAGATCAGTGCTTCTCGGCCGCACAAATCTTAGATCTGTGAGGGTGCACCGGCCGCACATGCGCGCTGGTGTCTCGTCTCCGACGACTGTTTTCCAAGCCCGGCACACATATATTCAAGGACGCTACTTTACCAATTTCCTTTGTCGGACCCCATGTTGTTGAGTTTCTTCTTTCGCCTTCAAACAAGTCCCTGGAAATGAAATTTCTGTTCACAAAGGCAATTTCTTGGTGTGACGAATCTCAGTTAAGTTCCTTGCTTAGATTTGCTGCAAAGAACGGGAATTCATACTTTGATTTGGGCTTGATTGAGGCTGGTGCAGATGTAAATGAAAGGGATTTGGAAGGAGAATCCGCCCTGTCTATGGCTGTTAAATCTGGAAATACTGATTCTGTTCAGGTTTTGATTGAATCGGGTTCTATAATTGACAACAAAATTGACAGGTTTTTACACGAAACAGCTGCTTCGGACTGGGTTGATTTAATGGAAATCTTGTGTTTAGGCTATGTAGATATTGATTTGAATTCAGTAAATTCTCAAAACTAGACAGCCCTTCATATAGCAGCAATTCATGGACATGTTGAAGCACTTCAATGGTTTTTTTCTCTTGTGGTGGGGGTGGGTTTTGTGCGGAGTTGGTGAATGGTGAATGGTGCTTCTCGCCGGCGCCGGAGTTGGTAAATGTGAGTTGGAGAAGAAGAAGTTGATGAGGGACTTGATTGCAATTTTTTCTTTATTTTCTTATTTTCTTTGTTTTGTATTTTAATTTGAAAATGGTAAATTGGTCATTTTACATAAAATTTGACTAGTTAATAGTCAAACCAACGATTTTTTTAACAGAAGGACTTTGTTCGCGCGTTCTTTTAAAAGTTAGGGACTTGGAAGTTAGAAATGGAATGCTAGAGACCCCATCGTCAGAAGGTTCAAAGGTTAGGGACCCCTAGTGCTATTTACCCTTATTTTTATTTAAAATTCATATTTCAGTAACGTGTATGTTACTTCATCATTTTCATTAAAATCAATAATTTTTACACTGGTAACGTATATATTACTATTACCAATTGTCTTCTACCACCACTACCACTCGTCTAATATCAGCACCACCACTACCACAATCGGGTTCAAATCCGTTACCAACATCCACAACTATAGTCACATCCATCACAAATGTTGTTATACATGTGTTACCATATTTTAAATTAGGATAACACAAGTGTTACCACCACTAACACACACAAGTAACATATATGTTACTTCATCATTTTCATTAAAATCAATAATTTTTACACTGGTAATACATGTGTTACTATATGTTATTTCCTCGTCTTAATTAAAATGAATAATTTATACTTTTTTTATATATTTTTTAAGAAAATACATTATTTTCATTTAAATTTTTTTTAAACAACATTTTTAAACGAGTAACGTATATGTTATTCCATCATTTTAATTAAAATCAATAATTTTTAAACAGGTAACATATATGTTATTATTATCAATCGCTTTCTACCCATACTACCACTCGTCTTATACCAGCACCTAGAGCTGGCAAATGGGCTGGATTGGGCTAGCCCAACCCATCAGAACAGGGCCACACATGAAACTGGACTGGGCCATCAGAACAGGGCCACACATGAAACTGGACTGGGCTGGCCCAGCCCAGTTTTGTATGGGCCAGAAATATGCTAGCCCAGTCCAGCCCCATTAGCCTAATTTATCTTAATTTTCTTTTTTTTGCCTTTTTTTTAAAATAATTTGTTTATACAATCCAATATATTACATCAAATACAATCTTAGATAAATTAAACTATATAGATATTTTTAAAAATATTAATTTATAAAATTGGAGCTCTCATGTATTAGTTAATAGATAAACGTCAATTTTCTTTCAAAATAATAATTTTTTTTTAATTGTAAATTATTTGTAGACACATTTTTTTTTAAAAATACAAATATTAAAAGCATGCTAGTCTTTTTTTTAAAGATATAAGCATGCTTTGCTTAAATTAAAAAGTTTACTTATAAGTAAATTTAAAATAAATAATTTACTTGTCACACCAAATATATTTTGGATTGAAACTTAAATTAAACTAAATTTTAATTAAATCTAAACAATTTTATGTTGGATTCTAAGATTTTTGGACTAATTTTTATTGGTGACTTTGGCTTAGATCATTTTAGATTGATATTATTTGAATTATGTATTGGAATTATTAACAAAATGAGTTAATTAGTGTTAAGGAGAGAAAAAAATCAAAAAAATAAAAAAAAAATCAAAATCAAAAGGGATAATTAGATCATATACCCTTTTTTTTTATAAAAAGTTGAAATATACCTTCTTTTTTAAATTTTTTATTTTTACCCTACATCTAAATAATACTTATGAAAAATACATCTCTTCTCTATTATATACTCTTTTAAAAATATTTATTTATCATTCCAAATACAAAATACAATAAATTATTCTTTAACCAAATACAATCGATCACCAATCTCCAAACACACACACTACCGCCGCCGCCAATGCTACCACCATGCCTCACCGTCCATACAAGCCATCAGACTGCCTCTACCATTGCCAACTCCACCACCGTCATCTATTCACTTCAGTCACACAGATCCATATCAGCGTAAATCCAGATCAACACAATCTAGATCTTAAACCGTACAATCATGGGTCAGGGCACACCAGGCGATCTGAACTGAAAACTCCCTGGGGACCAGAAGAACGACGGCGACAAAAAAGAGAAAAAGTTCGAGTTGGCCGCAAGCAGAGGAAGCAGAAGGGACCCGAGGCGTGATGATGGCCGTGATGAAACGAAGATCAGGAGAGTGGTCAGTGACTTGATCGACGGTCAACTTGGAGCCGAAGCCACTCGGACCAATGGAGCCGATAAGGTACTTGACATTTTCAAGCATTTCTTGAAGAAATTACTTTTGTTTGGTTGTTTTTGAAGGGATACAGTGTTTAAAAAGTGGTAAAGTATTTATGTTTGGAAGGAAGTTTCAGCACTGAAAAGACTGTGGCTAATGGAAAATCCAAGTACGTATAATTGTGCACTTTGCAGTTAGTAAACAAAAAGGCTAGCCAGAGAGGGAAATATTACACAAATAGAGTTCGATGTTGGTGGTGATGATTGGATTATTGGTGGAGACTACAGGTGGTGGTGGTAGCTGAGATTGTGGCTGAGTCATATGCTCGGATTTTCTTTAGGAATTCTGTGGCCACTGGGGAGGTTTATCCACTGGAATAAGAGGGAAGGCTGTATGAAGAGTGCAAGACTGGGGATGTGGTGACCATTGAGCTTGGGGAGAGTGACTGTAAGTTGATTAATCATACAACTGTTAAGGAGTATAAGTTGAAGCCAATTGGGGATGATGGCATGTGATTGAGGTTGGTGGGATTTTTGCCAATGCAAGAAAAATCGGGATGATTCATTCGTGCTAAACCTTATGGTTGGATTTTCGAGGGTTTTCTGTCATGGATGGGCTACATTTGTAGACTGGTCAGGATCTCTTTTCATCTTTGAGATGTACAAGCCAATGAACTTCATGTGATGTTAGGAATAATGTATTTCTACGAATTATTGTATTTGGGTTTGTTTTATATGTGATGTTAGGCATAAAATTTACCACATAACATCATAGGCATGAGACAAGATGACAGCATAATAGATGGCCCTGTTCATGACCTACAATATTGTTTTTCTCAGCACAACTTTTTTATTTATATGAAATGGTAATCTACTGGAATGTGTTACTTGAAAATGCCAGTAGAAACAGGCACACAAACACGCAAGATTGTCGTAAAATCAAATAATTCAAATAACTTTAAGGACGCGCTGCATGTGTGTGTGGATTTCTATCTTTGGAACAATTAATCCAACTCATCACCGCAAGAAATAAACAAATACGATTACTGGACAACCTAAGATAGATTACAAGTTTTTTAACTAAAGCTTAGAAAGTATTGATTTTATTGCAAATAAGCAAATAACACATAGTAACATATATGTTACTATTATAAAAATGTTGTTTTTAAATGAAATTTTGAAATATTGATTTTAAATGAAAACAATATATTTTTAAAAAATTTATAAAAATAGAGAAATGGTAAAATATTGATTCTAATGAAAAATGAGAAAATAACATATAGTAACATATATGTTACCCATGTAAAAATGTTGTTTTAAAATAAAAAAAAAATTGAAATATTAATTTTAAGGAAAAATAACGTGTTTTTAAATAATTGTAAAGTATTGATTTTATTGCAAATGAGCAAGTAACACGTAGTAACATATATGTTACTATTATAAAAATGTTGTTTTTAAATGAAATATTGAAATATTGATTTTAAATGTAAAAAATATATTTTTAAAAAATTTATAAAAATAGAGAATTGGTAAAATATTGATTTTAATGAAAAATAAGGAAATAACATGCAGTAGCATATAGTAACATATATGTTACCCGTGTAAAAATGTTGTTTTAAAATAAAAAAAAAATTGAAATATTAATTTTAAGGAAAAATAACGTATTTTTAAATAATTGTAAAGTATTGATTTTATTGCAAATGAGCAAGTAACACATAGTAACATATACGTTACTAGTATAAGAATATTTTTTTTAATGAAAAATTGAAATATTGATTTTAAATGAAAATAATATATTTTTAAAAAATTTATAAAAATAGAGAAATGGTAAAATATTGATTTTAATGAAAAATAAGGAAGTAATATGTAGTAACATATTTACTTGTGTAAAAAGGTTGTTTTTTTTAAAAAAAAAAAAAAATTGAAGTATTAATTTTAAAGAAAAATAACGTATTTTAAAATAATTATAAAGTATTGATTTTATTACATATGAGCAAATAACACATAGTAACATATATGTTACTAGTATAAAACTATTGTTTTTAAATAAAAAATTGAAATATTGATTTTAAATTAAAAGAATGTATTTTTAAAAAATTTATATAAAGAGAGAAATGGTAAAATATTGACTTTAATGAAAAATGAGGAAGTAACATATATGTTACTATATAGTAACATATATATTATCCGTATAAAAATATTGTTTTAAAATAAAAAAATTGAAATATTAATTTTAAAGAAAAATAACGTATTTTTTAAATAATTATAAAGTATTGATTTTATTACAAATAAGCAAGTAACACATAGTAACATATATGTTACTAGTATAAAAATGTTGTTTTTAAAAGAAAATTTAAAATATTGATTTTAAATGAAAATATATTTTTAGAAAATTATAAAAATAGAGAAATGGTAAAATATTGATTTTAATGAAAAATGAGGAAAGTAAAATATAGTAACATATAGTAACATATATGTTGACTATGTAAAAATGTTGTTTTAAAATAAAAAAAAATTGAAATATTAATTTAAAAGAAAAATAACGTATTTTTAAATAATTATAAATTATTGATTTTATTGCAAATGAGCAAATAACATATATGTTACTAGAATAAAAATGTTGTTTTAATTGAAAATTTGATTTTAAATGAAAAGAATGTATTTTTAAAAAATTTATAAAATAGAGAAATAGTAAAATATTGATTTTAATGAAAAATGAGGAAATAACATATAGTAACATATATGTTATCCGTGTAAAAATATTTTTTTTAAATAAAAAAATTGAAATATTAATTTTACAGAAAAATAACATATTTTTTAAATAATTATAAAGTATTGATTTTATTACAAATGAGCAAATAACACATAGTAACATATCTGTTACTAGTATAAATATGTTGTTTTTAAATGAATAATTGAAATATTGATTTTAAATGAAGAGAATATATTTTTAAAAAATTTATAAAAATAGAGAAATGGTAAAATATTAATTTTAATGAAATATGAGGAAGTAACATATATTTACCCGTGTAAAAATGTTTTTTTAAAATAAAAATTGAAATATTAATTTTAAAGAAAAACAACGAATTTTTTAAATAATTATAAAATATTGATTTTATTGCAAATGAGCAAGTATCACATAGTAACATATATGTTACTAGTATAAAAATATATTTTTAAAATAAAAAATTGAAATATTGATTTTAAATGAAAATAATGTATTTTTAAAAAATCTATTAAAATAGAGAAATTGTAAAATATTGATTTTAATGAAATATGAGGAAGTAACATATATAATAACATATAGTAACGTATATGTTACCTATGGAAAAATATTGTTTTTCAATGAAAAATTAAAATATTAATTTTAAATGAAAATAATATATTTTTTAGAAAATAATAAAATGAGTAAATTATAAAGTATTAATTTCAATGAAAATGATGAAATAACACATACGTTACTCGTGTAAAAATATTGATTTTCAAATGATAAAATGAAAATATTGATTTTATGAAAATGCTGTATTTTTAAATAATTATCAAAGAAAATAAATTGTAAAATATGATTATAATTATTATTATATTTAAAATATTATACAAATATGATAGTTGGTGGTGGTAACACGTGTTAATCTAATTTAAATTAAAGTAACATATGTATTACTATAATTTAAATTAAAGTAACACATGTGTTACCATAATTTAAAATAGTATACAAATATTTATGTTGTTTGTTTTGATGAAAATTCGAGTGTAAAGTCAAATATTTAATTGAAAGTGCACTTATTTTGACCACTAAAATTGTACTTATTTGACCACTAAAATCAAGGATTTGAAGGCCCAAACTTTGAACATGTATAAAGTTAAAGGACTTAAGATGCAATTTTTGGAGGACTTAATTGAAAGATAATTGAAAACTTGGGGACCAAAGTGTAAAGATGTAAAAAGTTGAAGGACCTAAGATGCAATTTTTTGGAGGACTTAACTGAAAGATAATTAAAAATTTGGGGACTAAAGTATAATTATGTAAAAGATTAAGGACCTGAGATGTAATTTTTAGATGACTTAATTGAAATATAATTGAAAATATAAGGACTAAATTGAATATTATATAAAGTACATAAACTGTCATACAATAAATAAATGCCACATCATCATCCACATTATAAAATATTGTTTTTAATGAAATGGGGTATTTTTTAAATCAAATCATGAAAATGAGGTATTTTTTGAAAAATTAAAAAAATAGGTATTTTTCAACTTTTTTACAAAAAGTAGGGCTCTTGTCAACTTTGCCCAAATCAAAATTAGGCTGGCCCAACTAGCCCGCGGGCTAAATGGGATGGGCCGGGCCATCTTGGTCCGATTTTATTTAGGCTAGGGCCAACCCAACCCAAGAAGGCGGGCTACATGGGCCGGCCCGTGGGCCGGGCCAATTTTGTCACCTCTACCAGCACCACAATCGGATTCAAAATCGCTATCACCATCCACAACTATAATCACATCTGCCACAAATATGGTAACACATGTGTTATCAAATTTTAAATTAGGATAACACAAGTGTTACCATTACCATCACACACGAGTAACATATATATTACTTCATTATTTTTATTAAAATCAATAATTTTTACACTAGTAACATACGTGTTAATATATGTTATTTCTCCGTCTTTATTAAAATCAATAATTTATAATTTATCTTTTTATATAGTTTCTATGAAAATACATTATTTTCATTTAAAATTCATATTTCAAAAAATTTTTAAACAACATTTTTTAACGAGTAATGTATATGTTATTCCATCATTTTAATTAAAATCAATAATTTTTAAACAGGTAACATATATGTTACTATTATCAATCGCCTTTTACCACTACTACCATTCGTCTTATACCAACACCACTACCATCACAATCGGATTCAAATCTGCTACCACAATCCACAACTATAATTACATACACCACAAATGTAGTAACACATTTATTATCATATTTTAAGTTAGAATAATACAAGTATTACCATTACTAATTTAAATTAAAGTAACACGTATGTTAATTTAATTAAAATTAGAGTAATACCACCACAATTTTCTCATATCTTCTTCCAAATATGTCAGCTAACTTTGTGATTGAATCGTAGTCAAAGTGAAAGTACAAGTATGGGAAGCAAGGACATTTCAGATGCACATGCTGGTAAAACTAATCATATTCTTATAATAAAATTTTATAAAAGGACATATATTTAGGGCATGTTCAGTGTAGTTTTTTTTTTGAGAAAAAATGAGTTTTTTTGGGTACTTTATTGACTTTTTAAATTTTTTTATAGTGTAAAAAAGTTGAAAAGTCAAAAATTGTAGGTAAAAAAATAGATTTTTTTTGAAAAAAAATAATTACCGAATATGCCCTTACACTGCACTAGGTTTGCTCTATTTTCGATGCTTTCAATTTCTCAATCTTCTTGTCCGCGTATCTTGAGTTGAGAGACGTTTTTCCTTGCTTGATTTACTTCTTCATAAACTTCCATCACAAAATGCTTATGTTCACTCCTATCTACTGTAGCAACTGCCTGGCCAAGCCCTGTGGCTTTCATATTAGGCAGAGTATCATCACTGTCACCAGCTTCATCTCGGGCTTTATGTGCATCACTATCATGCCCTTGAGGCAGTTGAGGCTCATCATGCTCAATACCCTTCCAGAAAAAATCAACGCCGTATTTCTCAGTCTTCCTCATCGGAAAGCTCTCCCCTCACCCGCTTATTGTATAACTCTGCTTTTCTCTCCAAAGCTGCATAACTTGCTGACCCGTCATTGACAGCTTTTCACTCGAGCTTGTCCTTGGATGCACGAGAATCTACACCGGAATTCTTCTGCGAGAATGGATCATGAGCGGAAATTCGCAGTGGACCTCAAGATGGTGGCCGTACTGATGATCTGTGGAGTGGATGGGCTCCTTGGATTGGCGCTTGGATTCATCTTGTGACTTAAAGAGTTGGGCCTTGAGCTCGAGGATGGAGGATGGCCCGACGCCTTCGATGACTCGACGCTTTCTGGGCATAATGGAGGATTCCGTTATCCATCCCAATGACTCCACCACCACCCTCTTTTTCGACGCCTTCAAGTTCGATTGTTCCGCTTCTTTCTCCATTCTCCCTCTCTCTAGGGTTTGTAGCAGATTGAATTAAATTAGAATTAGGGTTTGGTAAATATTTGTATAATATAAAAAATATATTTTTTATTAAATTTTTTTATTTATTTAGGGTATAAATCAATAAGATTTAAAATAGAGTATATTTTGATTTTTTTAAAAAAGTAGGTATATGAGCTAATTATCTCTTTTAAATTTGATCCATTTTAAAAAGGTGAAAATTATATCTTGTACCCAGGGGCGGATCTAGGGTTGAAATTCAGTTAGGGCGGACGTTGACTGGTCAACGGTCAAATATTGACCGTTGACCAGTCAACGGACGATACTTGTGAAAAAATAATGTAAAAATATTTTTAATAAATACATAACTTATAAAGCAACAAAAAAAAAAAATCATATAATAGTGAAATATAATTCGATACAAGCCGTAATAATTCCTGTTTGATGACCAGTTACAGTGTCTTAGTCAAAATGGGAACGAACAAGAACTACAAATTTGGTAGTTTAAATAATCTAACTTCCTCGAATGAAGCCTCTCCTTCTCTTCCTCTTTGAGCTCTGAAAATGCCTGCCAACAAAACGATAATCATTCATTAACATGATAAAATACACGTTATACACGATAGCCAACACCAGGGGCGGACCTAGGATAATGGTTCAGTGAGAGCGATAAAGATTTACATAAAAAATAATTTAAAATAAGACAATTAACGATAAGAAAAAACTTAAATAAAGTTAAATCTATGGCAACAAAAAAAAGAGCAAAAATTCTGATAAATACTTTCTATATTCTTCAATTTTGACACTCTCTTTTCAAATTATGTAATTATCATATTAAAGAGAAATAATAAATTCTTTACTTGAGGATTTATTTATGTAATTATCTTATTTTTTTTAATTTCTCAAAGTTCAAGGACTACAAAAGAAATTTTGAATTTAAAATACAAATTCTCTCTCTCTCTCTCTCTCTCTCTCACACACACACACACACACCCCGGTCTACTTCAACTCAAAAAATGTTATACATACAACATATACATACACACACTACACGCACAATGCACACACTGACGCAGAAAAAAAAATTGATGAGGCCAACACCATTTTTTCGCGAAATTCCAGCACGGGCGGACGCGGGATTTCGCCATGTCCTAGATCCGCCTCTGCTTGTACCTACTTTTTTTTTTAATTTTAAATTTTACTAAATAGTTTTTTTTATAAAATTATTATTTATCATTTATATTGTACTTTTACCATACAAAAATAAATAAATAAATAATTTATTATTATTATCATTTATTAACTTTTAGAGCTAGTATTAAGAGATTTAATCATATCATTACTAACAATCAAATTATTTTTTAATTCACCATTCCTCCTACACATTGAATGCTCACCATTAAAATCAAATCTATTTTAATTTCAAACCCTATATAGTAAGATCCCGTGTATCTTATTTGATCCCTTATTGATTTCTTAAATAAGAAATTTTTATATTTTCTTTTTTGTTCAATATTTCATTAGTTTTTTTTTTTTTTTTCGTTTCAAATCGATTTTTTCATATTGTGAGATGGCTCTGATGTGTATTGGTAGCAAATCCAATTTCAAAAGCAAAATCATGTGCACATTCCCATCGTAAAGAAGAATTATTAAGACAATCGAGTTTGGCTACTATTGAATGTTATGTATTATACTATGATGTATAGTGATATTTAATCATCTCGATTGGCACAAGTACATAGTCAAAAATTGTATACGTGTATATACAAGTATACGATATTGCAAGTTGTTACTTCAAATTAGTTCTTGATTAATTGTTACTCCATTCTTATAATAAATATTTATGTGATGCTCCAAGTTGTTACTGCAAATCAGTCTTCTTATGAAATTGTATTTCGTTTATGTTATATGTTGAAAAAACATCAGTCTCGATTATGGTAATAAAGTTAGAAGATTGCAATATGTAACTACGTGCACTGTATGTTCAATGATTTTGTGTTTTCTTTGCAATAGGTTTCTTCGCAAATATTTTCTAAGAATATTCTTAATATTATGAAATTATGAAATGGTGCCGGAAAAGAAGCAGATACACAATGTTGAATTTGTTGGTTAGATTAGGAGAATTTTAATTTCGAAAATAAGATTGAGAAAAATTTTTGGGACATGATTTTTAATTGAAACGGTTGTATTAATTTTCAAAAAAATAATATTTTATAAATAACATAACTTTTAAATGTCCAGTATATTTCCATTGATATAACCATAAATTGGTAATTTTATACTAGTATACCGCTTTTTTCTATGGTGAGATCAGACTGTAGAGTGAAGAATCTATCAAAGATTGAGAGAGAGAGAGAGAGAGAGAGAGAGTTTTGTTTGAGGGGGATTTTGATTTTGAAGAAATTGAAAAGAATATGGAGAAAGAAATTGAGAGTGTGAGATAGAGTGATTTGTTTGAGATAATGAAGACGTAGTGATATTCATTCACTTTTTTTTGTCCTTAGTGGAGAAAACATCTAAGCGGTTGGTGATTATTTTGTACAGGTCAAATGTATTTCAATTTCTTTCCAAAAACTAGTTTATATGCGTAAATTTTCGTTAAAAAGTTGGGTTGGGAGTGAGCTAATATTAAAGAGCGTAAGTTGGGTACTACTATTTTTTAATTTGGACCGAGCTATAATTTAATAATAATAAAAAATCACTACATAAACTACCATCTGGGTCGGGGCTCCTGCTTCTAAGCCACATATGGATGCATGGAATAGTCCCCGAAATTAAAGAAAAAGAAAATACTTCTCCTTAAATTTCAGTCCAAACATGTCACTAATTTGTGTTTGGCAAGATCAAGCCTTTGAATCCAAAGCCATTATGGTATTGAGGTTCATTGGGTACATGTAAGTGCTAGAGCCATTCATGATCTGTTGTACAATGAGTCTGTTGGCCCTTTCTGATGGATGGAATGGATCCCAAAACACATACTCATCTCTGTTATCGCATAGGTTGGAGAACGGTGTACAAAGCCCTAATCCGTTGTATGGTCCTTGTCCACAACAAGCTGTCTTTGTTATTTTAAATCCTGTTCAGTCGAGAATAGCAAGTCAATATATAGCTTAATTAGGCACCAGTTTACAATTGAAATTTTGATAAAGGGTCGACAAAAACAAGTAGAAAAACCCGATATTTGGTTAAAGTTTACAAAAGATTAATAAAGGCCATGGGTCTTGAAATATAGGGTTATACAAGCATGTATGAATTTACTTGGCTTCTATATTTCATAATTAGCTAGATTTAATTGAGGCTTTATTTTTCTTTATTAATTTTTGATAACATATTAAATGACTTATGAATTCACTTTTATTCAGATAACAATTTAAGAAAAAAATGAAGATAAGTTTTTATCCTCGGTAAGAGGACAATTTTTTTTCCTACATACAAATTAATTCATTTTTTTCAAAGACGAATGTACTCTATTTATATTATAGAACAAATATATTTTTGGACATTCATATCCTACGACAATCGCCAGCGCCTGTCGCCCTCCGCCGTCGACACTGCCACCGTCCTCAGCGGCTTCACCCAATTTTTTTTTCTCTTTTGATTTATTTATTTATTTATTCGTTTAATTAAGAATAATGGTAGAATTGTTCTTTTTACGAAAAATTAACTCTTCAATAGTGAATTTTTTTCATTCTTATACCTAACTCAACTAAACAAGATAACGATAAATATATTATCTGGATAACTTTTATAAATAATTTTATTCATAAACCAAACGGACCTTAAGGACAACCCAACATGATCCTTCTACCTTTCCGGCTATAGGAAAAGTGCGAAATGAATCATTAGAGCATGGAAATTTCCTACAATCGAATTATTAGCTTTTTCATAGGTATTGCACGCCAATTGCACAAATTAATCACTTCAAGGCGAGAAGACGAGGGATTAGTGACTTTTGAGACAGAGGAACTTGAACCCTCACGATTTTTAAAGCATACAATTTTCGTGTTAGTATAAATTTCATTGTTTCCAAGTATTGATAGAACAAAAAGAAAAAAATTAAGGAAGAAGACTTACCAAAAGCTTGAGAGTTGGAAATGAAATCCAAGTGCATTTCATTAGTGTTTACTGCTATGAAGACATCAGAGCCAACCTCTTGATTGAGTTGATCAAGCATTTGAACCAATTGTGGGTTGAAGAGTGATGCTGCAAGTTGCAATTCCTCTGCACATTCTCCACTGTTACTGTGCAATGCTAATTCTGCTGGTACACAACCTAATGGCCCTGTCCCTGTCACTAGAACCCTACGAGCCCCGAGCACATACAGACTCTAAATCCGATAAAAATAGAAAGATTTAATATATTAGACAATTACACGTCGTGCTTGCTCTGTCTAGGCTCAAGTAATGGAACCAAATGAGAAAATAGCAATAGAACTTGATAACGTATATGTGGATATGAGCACGTGAGAGAGGTGTAAATTGTGAGGTGGACCAATGCGTAAATGCAGGGGAGCCAAGAATTTAATCTAGTGAGAGCATAACTTAAGTATAAAAGTTTTGAAACTCGGCAACAAACCAAGCATATTAAAAACGTAACAAATTTTTGGGTTATATAAATTGCACTTAATTTACGGATTTTCATACTATGAAAACATTGCATGATGACCTTATTATTAATATTAACAACGAGCCAATTGTATATATGCTCTTAAAATTTGATCTCAAATGTGAAGATTTCCAGTGCGTAAAATGGCTTGGTCTGTGCCCATATAGCGCTTCATGATAACAACCCGCGTAGGTCTTTAGAAATTTCTTTTTTTTTTTTCCCCAAAAATCAACTAAAAGTCCTAAAAAATTTGTGTGGCTCAACTTACTTTACACCCGTGTGTGCGCTTTAATTAAGCGAGAGAGAAACTTACCTGTAAAATTTTTTTGTACTCATCAATGAGAAAGGGCACATATGCTTGAAGGGCGAATTGGCGAGACCTTGGAGAAAAGGGCATCAAGTAATAATTATTCACAAAATCATTGCCTCCTAATGTCATCAGAGTCAATGATTCGTTTACAAGTTTCTCAGTTTGCTCTTCTCCAATAAGTGCTTTAACTTTCTTCAGATATTCTTGAAAATAATCCAGCTGTTGGTAAATCTTAATGATGTTTACCTGCAAATTAAGGGATTATTTGATTTCAATTAAAATTTTGCTAAAAAGTCAAAGTCAACAATTAATTTTGACTACATATTTTATGGGACCCACATCTTTTCAATCACATATTTCATCAACTTTTAAAAAAAAATCTAATTTTAATCAAAATCAAATAAACCTTAGCATTATTTACATTTTACATTCTACTACACATCCTTGGATGTGGATTTATTTTTTGAGGTCAGGCATAGCGCCTCCTAGTACCAGTTTCATTCTTTATTAATAAATTGTGCCACTTAATGTGTTCGGTTTCTCCAAAAAAAAAAAAAAAAAACAAATGCAACATTATTTCAAGAAAAATCAAGGTTTATGATGCATTTTAAAAGGGGGAAAAATATGAGTAGGAAATTGCACAAGTAATTCAATTACTCTGCATAATTTTTCATAATAAATGAATTTGTCTGTTCATATTTATTGAAGTCGACGTTCTTTTTTCTTCAATACCTTTTACGAAATGTTTACTAAGGTGGGTTGTATAATATTAAATATTTTTTAAAAAAAAGAAATTAAAATATTATTTACTGTACTATATAATCTTGTACATCATTACATTCCAAACATACCTTTAGGAAAATAAAAGCACCGTTTATTGGTTTTACACTCGATTCATAACTTTTCTACGTCTTCATTAACTAAAACATTCATGATTTTTGAATCACTCAAACACTTGTTTTACGTTTAGAAGTTTGTGGGTTGTATTGTAATTCTAAATTGTCACACAAATATGAACAATGTATCTCTTTTGTGTTACGTTTTCTCATAATGTTAGAATTCTAATTAATTCATGAGTTGTAGAGACGGACTTGTGTCACAACAAATATAGACGAAGCAAATTTTGATTTCAAAATGGTTGTTAAAGAGAACAAATTGACTTCAAGTAATTCATGTAAAACGATATGTAAATTTTCGCTAGCATGATTGTATCATCAATTTCTCTTATTGTTCTATTGCATAACCCAATAATTAATATCTATTAATTTTCTTTATTTTTTATTAATTTGAAAGGGAAACTAAAAATATTATTTATAACAGCTAATTAAAATTACTGTCATGAGGGAAAATAATTAAGTGAAAATACATTAATGAGCAGAAAAAAAGTAATTATTTTCAACTTACAAATTGGAATCC
Organism: Forsythia viridissima; assembly: GCA_030279155.1. Classification (NCBI taxonomy): domain Eukaryota; kingdom Viridiplantae; phylum Streptophyta; class Magnoliopsida; order Lamiales; family Oleaceae; genus Forsythia; species Forsythia viridissima. The sequence goes on along the minus strand of CM059033.1, from coordinate 39,121,299 downwards.
AGTGTCATTAAGTATGCCAACCCCAGCAGAAGCAAAGTTGGCTCCAACAAGTAGTTTTTGCCCACTTAGATATGGACTCAAGTATGGCATTGTGGGTTCCCATCCCATCTCTTGACCTAATTAAAATACAAATATATCAATACGCTCACGTGCGTACACACATATCTTTGCTCTTGTGACTGTTTTAAGTAATAAAAAGATTTTATATAAAATAAACAGTATAGGAATTTTACTGATTATATCAGGTATGTTAAGGCCGTTGGAAAAGCGACCCGTCGGTAGGTGCGTCGGGTAGTCGATACCGTACGGAGGTAAGTCCGCCCGAGCAGTGGTCATCAAGTAGTTGTTGTTGCCGTTGTCAACCAAAGAGTCTCCAAACACAAAAAACGCGTTAGCATTTGCAATAGAAACCGCACATCCCAATACCAAAATGAGTACGAGAACATCAAAACCAGTGTGATTATTAATATTCATAATTCCAGTAAAAATAGGTTCTCGAAATCTCAAATTTCTAAGAAATGGAAAAGATTTGGAATTTAATTTTTTGTGCTTCAAATTGAGAGTCATGCCTGTATATAAGCATGATAAAGGGTAAATGCAATTAATTAGTAGATTCAACTAATGACCTAATGCAATTAATTAGTAGAGAAAGGAGCAAAAGTGTTTCTACTGCCATAATAAATTGGACAGTTGTTACACTTAAATTGATTCATTCAGTCATTGGTTAATGGTTGGATTATTGCAATTTTAGTCAAGATTGAGCTTTCTTTAAAGGTTCATATTTGATAAGAGCAAAATGATATTTATCACGGTCAGTCATAATTATCGATCTATATGACATTAAATAATAGTCAACACAGTTCCTAATAATAATAATAATTTTTTGAGTGTTTCACATTCATTTATTGATTTTTTTTTGACTAAAATAAAATAAAACAATGGGTGGTAAGGAGTAGTATCTTAATTTCTAACAAATCCAGTTTAGAGTATGTTCACATATTTGCTAAGCCTTAAAAAAGTAAATTTATTTACAAAGTAACTTTCAAACTTTAGTAAAAAATGTTTAAAGTTTTAATAATTACTTTTAAGTAAATATGTTAGCTTTGCTTTAGAAGTTAATTTGTTTAGAATTTGAGTGCAGGGTTTGTTGTTTTTGCGTTTCAATTTCCAGTTTTAAGTTTTGAATTCATTTTCAATTTTTGTTTTGAGAATCTATTTTAAGATTGTTGAAAACGTATTTGATATGACATTTTGAAAAACTATTTTTGAAAACAGAAAATTGGAAAATATGTTTTGTTTCTAATTTTAAAAAATTATTTTATGATATTTTATTCAATTAAATTGATTTTTCAATAAAATAGAACAATTTTATGCTAATATATTATCAAATAATATATACATTTTAAAGTTGGTGGATTTTACAAAATACAAACAAATAATAAATTATCAAAACAGGAAATAAAATAAAATTATTGACGTGGACTGAGAAATTTAATCTATTTTCATTTAAATAAATTTTTAAAAATTCTTTATTTAAATAACCAATATGTGCTTGAATTATTTTTTTAGTATTTTAGGATTTAAATTTTTTGAATTTTCATTTTTATAGAATTTATTTTTTTTAGATTTTTAGTTTTTTTTATAATTTTATAATTTTACCTTTTTAAGAATTTTTATATTTTAAGAATTTAGAATATATTATTTTTTAGAATTTAGAGCCTGTTTGTTAAAGATTAAAATCTGGTTTTTGGTTTTTTTTTTGTGTTTTGACCAATTGACTAAAGCAAGTGACGTGGAAATGTTGAAATTTAAATGACAAAAAGGACCCTGGTTTGGAAATTGTAGCTGCGATATTTGACCAAATTATTTAGCTGGAAAATGTGTCTGAATACATACATATACATTCGCGGGGAGTTTTGGAATTAGGCCTATAATTTTTTGGCTTTGGCTGTAAAAGAACTGACATTGGTGGGTCATCCTATGAAAAAAAAATCTAATAACTGTTTAGGAAATTAGTTTTTAATCTGCAACATACTCTTACTTTTTTAGAATTTTTATTTAAATAGTTTTTTTTTTTTAGTTTTGAGTATTTTAAAAGTTACTATTCGACTTATACGCGAAATTACTTGAGTAAACTTTTGCTCTTAACTTTGTTAAATCCACTAAATTGGGAAGTTACAAACTGCTTAAATGCACTCACTTGGCTAGCTAGGGCATCTGTGAGTATGCAACTTTTCTTCAAAGTTGTGTAGTCGTTTGGTCGCTATACAAAATTAATCTTTCTACGGTGTTTAAACTTCTTGTTATTTCTTAAAATTGTGACATGCTCTAGTTTTCTCATGAATCAACCGTTTATATACTAATAAATGTTAGAAATTACCTCCTGAGCATAGTTCAGTTAATTGAAAGGCGAGAGTGAAGTAATTTCAACTTCGCTGACAACTGTAGGGTGGGGGTTCGATTCATACATTTGGTATGTAAGAAGTTTTTTGTAAGTGCAGTTAAAAAACAAGCTCTCAATCCTGCTCTATTGAGACATATTTTGCGATTTACATTTTTTACCAAGATCTCATGATAGGGGTGGTAGAGGCCCTCAAAATTGGGGTTCAACCTTTATAAATGTTAGAAATTGACTTCTTGTTGTCCAATTATAATAAGACTTATTTGTCTTTTCTAAGTAGAGTTTTAGTTTCCTACTTGTAAAGGATTGTTTATATTCCCACATTAAATAGAAATGTGTCTGTAAATACTAAATACTCTTGTCCTTAGTGTTTTAATTATGTCAATGGCTAATGAAATCTTATCAAAGTCAAACATGAGAATTGTACCATAATTTTTAACAAGTTTATTTAATATTAGTCGATTTGAAATTCAATGTATACTTGTTATAGTGGTTTATCTATTTTGAGAATTGTGATTGCAAAAGAAAAGGTTCACCAAATTTTTTTCAAGTAGCGTAACCAAGGGAATTGAAGTGGCGATGAGACATGGAAGAAATTCTATTTGGAGGCCTTGGACAATTCAAAGTCTAAGGTAGAAATTGTTAGAAATGGACTTGTTATTGTCCAATTATGATAGGATTTGATTTTGTTTATCTCACATCAAATACTATGTTTAGTTTCTACTTGTAATGTGACATTGAATATTGTTAGGATTGCTGCCCATTTAGCCCAATAAACATTTCAAGCCCAACTTATAATCTGATCTGATGAAGCCCAAGTCCAATGCCTTAAGTCGCGTCTGATGAATTAACGATTATAATTCATCTGGTGATTAGTTCAGATGCTGACACATGGAGGATTGGACGATTGTGATCAATCTTCTGGAGGCTTCTCAACTGACTTTGGGCTGATAGTGTATATTGTACGCTTTTTGTGGTTTTGGCATTGGGATACTGAATACTCTCTCTCTCTCTCAGTTCTGCGATTCATCTTCTTCTTCTCTTCTTTTGAGTTTCTTTGACTCTGTAAACCGTTGGTTTACAGAGCATTCTGAGTGATTAAGAAATTAGGAAGGGTTGGTTTCTGGTGAGTCTTGGTGAACAGTAACCTGTGGGTTACAGATTTGATTACTTGGTGTATTTTTAGTGTAGGCTTATGAGGGTTGATTATTGAGAGTTGTATTTGTAAATCTGTAAACATTCATTCTTTGTCGTTGTTCTATGGTTGATGCTTAGTGCTTGAGCTTTATCCTTCAGTGGATGCTCAACGGGTGAGTAGGTCTTTTGACTGAACATCCGGGCCCTTTTTTAGGGCAAAACAAATCCTCGTGTTATTATCGTTTTTATTTACTTTCCTGTTTGTTTTTGGTGCTGGTTGGGATCTTTTGGGACCAACAGTGGTATCAGAGCCGGAATCCCTAATTTTTTTTTTTTTTGGATATAAACCTTCAACGGATCCTTGGTAGATCGAAAAGAGTTCTTGGTGAAAATCTGAAAATCTTTGATTCTCTTGGTGAAAATCTTAAGCCAGTATACTCTGGGTTCTGGATTCCTTGTTCACTTGGTGTAAACCCACTCGAAAGTAAATCTTCTCCTCTGGAAGGGTTTCTTGGTTACTTTTCTGCTTCCTCTCATTTATTTTGAGAAACTCTGGTAACATCCCTAAACTCTGTCATACTCCCTTAGAATAAGCAGTTATCTTGATAGTTCAGAAACACAGAAACCGCCAAATATCCTTTGTCTAAGATCTCCTGCGAGGATCTTAGAATCTGAGGCTCTGTTTGGCAAGGCTTAGTGTTCTGAAGAACTGTTAAAGTTTGTTGTTAACTTTTCTTTACTCTAACTAAATTGTTGCATGTATCAGAGTTATTGTACGTTGGATGTTTCTTGATTTGTGTTCACTCTTTTTCTGAAAAAGTGATTATATAAGTGATGTAGTTGTATTTTTGCTTTTCAACAAATCAATATTTGTTTTTCAAAATTTCTGTTTGTGAAAGTTTTTTGATTAAAATATCACCAAATAAGTTTGAGGTAGAAGTCTGGTATGGCACTGGAGACTTTAGTCTCTGGCGCCAGAAAATGAAAGCTGTATTATTACAGCAAAGGTGTGCTAAGGCCTTAGATGAGTCTTGGCCTGAGGATCTTGATGATATCAAGAAACATGAGATGGATGAGATAGCATGGAGTTCCATCTTTCTCCATCTATCTGATAATGTCCTTAGACAAGTAGGTGATACTACCACTGCTGTTGCCCTTTGGACTAAGCTTGAGTCCCTTTATATGTCTAGGACCCTGCCAAATAAGTGCTATCTCTTAAAACAGTATTATGGTTTTAAGTTTGACCAGTCCCTGAGTCTTGATGTTAATCTTGACAGATTTAGTAAGATTGTAAAAGACCTAGCCAACTGTAGTGAAATCTTATTTGAAGATCAGAAAGTGGTTGCCCTCTTAAATTCTTTAAGTAAGAAATACAAAGACATTAAAAATGCCTTAGAATATGGTAGAGAGAACCTTACTGTTGATATTATCTTCAATTGCCTGAGAAATAAGGAATTAGAGTTTATGAGTGATCATAAAGAACAGGTAATAAAAGAGAGTCTAATGGTTAAAGGTAAAAACCAGTTTAGACCTAATACCAATAGTAAGTCTCACCATAACAATAAGAAGGGCCATTCTGAAAAGGGTAAGACTAAGTCTAAGTCTAAGTCTAATGCTAAAGGGAAAAAATGCTATTTCTGTGGAAAAACTGGTCATTTCATAAAAGACTGTTATAAAAGGATAGCTGAGTTAAAAGAAAAAGGTGAGGTTGAGGGTGTAGCTGCAGTGGCTTATAATGAAGCTGCAGTTGCTGATGGTCAGGTGTTTGTGTCCTCTCTTGTGCCCAGTTATCAAGATTGGATTCTTGACTCTGGTTGTTCCTTCCACATGTGTACTGTCAAAAATTGGTTCTCTGAATTCCTTGAAGTGAATGGAGGGCAGGTAACTATGGGAAATGATGTCTGTTGCAAAATAAAAGGAATTGGTAAAATTGTTTTAAAATTGGAAAACAACAACCTTTTGATTTTGGAAAAAATCAGATATGTGCCTGATCTTCAAAGAAACCTGATTTCTTTAGGAATTTTAGATGACCAAAAATACAACATTGTTTTATCAAATGGAAAAACAAAATTTTTTAAGGGAAATCTTGAAATCCTAAATACCCCAAAGGAAAATGGTCTTTATACTTTGAAGGCTACACCTTTAGTGGGACATAGCCTTACAGCCATTACCACTGATAATGACAAGTCTGATTTATGGCACAAAAGACTTGGTCATATCAGTGATAAAGGCCTGAAATCTTTAAAGAATGAAGGGGTATTTGGTAAGGACAAGATTGAAAAATTATCCTTTTGTGAACAATGTGTAATTGGTAAACAAAACAGATTACCTTTTAAAACTGGAACACACAAGTCAACTTCAATACTTGAATACTTGCATGCTGATCTTTGGGGGCCTGCCCCAATTAATACCTTCACTGGATTCATGTTCTATTTTCTGATTATTGATGATTTTTCAAGAAAGGTATGGACCTTTCTTCTAAAATCAAAGTATGAGACTTTTCAAATCTTTAAAGATTGGAAAACTCTAATTGAAAACCAAACTAACAAGAAAATAAAGGTTTTAAGAACTGATAATGGTTTGGAATTCTGTAATTTTGAGTTTGACTCCTTCTGTAAAGCCTTTGGAATTCTTAGACATAGAACTTCCACCTATACTCCTCAGCAAAATGGCATTGCTGAGAGAATGAATAGAACTATCCTGAATAAGGTTAGGTGCATGCTTCATAGTTCAGGTCTTCCTAAGTTGTTTTGGGGGGAGGCTGTAATGACAGCTTCTTATCTCATAAATTTGAGTCCCTCTAGTGCTCTGAAAGATAAGTCTCCAGAATCTGTCTGGAAAGGTCACACCCCTGATTATTCCTTCCTTAAAACCTTTGGATGTGCAGCTTATGCACATCAAGATAGTGGAAAACTTGAACCTAAGGCCCTGAAATGTGTTTTCTTAGGCTATGGGATTGGGACAAAAGGTTACTTGGAGGTTTTAAAGTCATAGTCAGTAGAAATGTTGTCTTTAATGAAGCATTAATGCCCTGTCTGAAATTGTCAAATTCTGAAAGTGAAGTTGATAATTCTGCTCAAACAAGTCTCTCAACTCCTCCTCAGATTGAGGTGGAGCTTGCTGAAAATGAAACTCAGTTTGATAATCCTGTTGAAACAGAAGCTGAAAATCCAGTTGATGATCTTCAAGTTGTTGAAGAAAATGATTCTCCTGACCTATCTGATTATCAACTTGCTAGAGATAAGGAAAGAAGGACTAATATTAGACTTCCTTCAAGATTAGCTGACACTGACTTTGCCTTAATCCTCTCTGCTCAATCTTCTATGGGTAGTGAACCTGCCTCTTTTAAGGAAGCCATGACTTGTAAGGATTCTAAACAATGGCTTTCAGCAATGAAAGATGAAATGAAATCCTTAGAAAATAATTCCACTTGGACCTTAGTGCCTAGACCTAAGCTCCAAAAGATTGTCGATTGTAAATGGCTATACAAATTAAAAGAGGGTGATTCTAATCTTGGGGCTCCTAGATAAAAGGCCAGATTAGTTGCAAAGGGTTTCATTCAAAGGGAGGGTATTGATTACAATGAGATCTTCTCTCCTGTAGTCAAATACACCTCTATTAGAATTCTGCTTGCCTTAGTGGTTCAGTATAACTGGGAATTAGACCAGCTGGATGTAAAAACTGCCTTTTTACATGGGGAGTTAGATGAAACTATTTTCATGTCTCAACCTGAGGGGTTTGAGAAACCTGGGAAGGGTGACTTAGTTTGCCTCCTTAAGAAGTCTTTATACGGTTTAAAGCAAGCCCCTAGGCAATGGTATAAGAAGTTTGATTCCTATATTCAAAGCATTGGTTTTAATAAAAATAGTTATGATCCCTGTTTTTATTATCAAGGTAATGGTGGTTCTGATTTCATTTATTTGCTTTTATATGTTGATGATATTCTTCTTGCTGGTTCTGATAGGAAAGAGATTCATCTTGTAAAACAGAAGTTGAGTAATGAATTTGAAATGAAAAATCTAGGCCCTGCTAGAAAAATCCTTGGTATGGAAATTAATAGGAATAGAAGCTTAAATTCTTTATTTCTGAATCAATCCTCTTACATTTTAAAACTGCTTGAAAGATTCAGAATGAATGAAGCTAAGTCTGTTACCTTACCTTTATCTAATCATTTCAAACTCTCCTCTGATCAATCACCTAATTCTGAAGAAGAATTAAAAAGGATGGAAATGATTCCTTATGCTAATGCAGTAGGTTCTGTTATGTACTTAATGGTTTGTACAAGACCTGATATTGCTCATGCTGTAAGTGTCTTAAGCAGGTTTATGAGTAATTCTGATGAATATCACTGGGAAGCAATGAAATGGTTATTTCGATATTTAAAAGGATCTGCTAGCTTAGGCTTAGAATTTCAAAAGGGGAAAGAGGGAATTTCCTTATGTGGTTTTGTAGACTCTGACTTTGCTGGTGACAGAGATAACAGAAAGTCCACTTCTGCTTATATTTTTTCAATAAATGATAGCTGTATAAGTTGGAAATCCCAACTTCAGAAAGTGGTTGCCCTCTCTTCCACTGAGGCCGAATACATTGCTGCCACAGATGCCATTAAAGAAGGTATTTGGTTAAAAGGCTTACTTAGTGAATTAGGATTTATCAATAATCATATTGTTCTTTACTCTGACAGTCAAAGTGCCATTCACTTAAGTAAGAATCCTGTCTTTCATGACAGGACAAAATACATTGAGGTAAATTTTCATTTCATAAGGGATGTAATTGAGAAAGAGATAATCAAGTTAGATAAAATCTCAACTCTGGTTAACCCAGCAGATATGGGAACAAAAGTTTTACCCCTAAATAGATTCAAAAATTATTTAGCTTTGTTGAACATTGACAGTGGCTAAACTAGTCTCTTTCTTGCAGGTACCGTGAGCAAGTGAAACTGAAGATGGAAGCCTCAAGCACTACTGGTATGACCAAATAGACAGCAAGGTGGAGAATGTTAGGATTGCTGCCCATTTAGCCCAATAAACATTTCAAGCCCAACTTATAATCTGATCTGATGAAGCCCAAGTCCAATGCCTTAAGTCGCGTCTGATGAATTAACGATTATAATTCATCTGGTGATTTGTTCAGATGCTGACACATGGAGGATTGGACGATTGTGATCAATCTTCTGGAGGCTTCTCAACTGACTTTGGGCTGATAGTGTATATTGTACGCTTTCTGTGGTTTTGGCATTGGGATACTGAATACTCTCTCTCTCTCAGTTCTGCGATTCATCTTCTTCTTCTCTTCTTTTGAGTTTCTTTGACTCTGTAAACCGTTGGTTTACAGAGCATTCTGAGTGATTAAGAAATTAGGAAGGGTTGGTTTCTGGTGAGTCTTGGTGAACAGTAACCCGTGGGTTACAGATTTGATTACTTGGTGTATTTTTAGTGTAGGTTTATGAGGGTTGATTATTGAGAGTTGTATTCTGTAAATCTGTAAACATTCGTTCTTTGCCGTTGTTCTATGGTTGATGCTTAGTGCTTGAGCGTTATCCTTCAGTGGATGCTCAACGGGTGAGTAGGTCTTTTGACTGAACATCCGGGCCCTTTTTTAGGGCAAAACAAATCCTCGTGTTATTATCGTTTTTATTTACTTTCCTGTTTGTTTTTGGTGCTGGTTGGGATCTTTTGGGACCAACAAATATAAATCAAAATCTCCTTCTTTTCTTCACCTTAGTATTTTAATTATTCTAATTTGTGAGATAGTTATAGGCTATCATGGAGATGATATTTGATGATCCTTTGTACTCTTGTCCAGTACGTATGTAAGTTGATGGGTTTACTTAGGAGTTTAAGTTTGTGAGAGATTTACTGTGTGATCGTAAAAGAATGGGATAGTTTCACCACCACACCACAAAATCTAAAATATACTAGCTATCTAATTTTTTTATTTTAAAAAACTATTTTTATTTTTGTAAGGCTTGTTACACTTGTTACGTATATTATATTTCTAAAAAAAAATATGTGTTATATCTGTTACATTTAAAATTTAAATGTTCAAAAATAATTATAGATTTTTAATATAAAATCAATAAAAAAGCAAAATTATTACTAAACAAAATTCACCAATTTTTTTTTTTTTTTTTTTTTTTTTTTTTTTTTTCCAAATGGCGTAACCAAGGTTATTGAAGAGGGATGTGACATGGAAGAATATTATTTGGAGGTCTTGGACAATTCAAAGTCTAAGGTAAAAATTGTGAGAAATTGACTTGTTATGATCTAATTATAATAGAATTTGATTTTGTTTATTTCACATCAATGTGATTTTTAGTTTCCTACTCATAATGTGATTGTGAGAATCCCACGTTGAATATAAACCAAATTCTCCTTTTTTTCCTTCTCTTCACCTTAATATTTTAATTATCCTAGTTTGTGAGATTGTTATAGACTACTATGCGTATGTTACTTGATGATCATTTGTAGTCTTGTCCGGTCTGCATTAAGTGTAAGATTAATGTTTAAGATCCAAATTATTAAGTCAAATTTAATATCTTATTGAGCCAAAATTAATTAATTAGATAACTTAATTGAGTCTTTTAGTTGTGGGCTAACAAAGTTCTATTAATACTAGAACACACAATTTTAATATAACTAGAATTAGGGATTAGCGTTGCTTATATATACTAGGCCATATTTTGTGAAAAAAGAGAGAAGAGAATCTATATTCATTACTTGTTAGCGTAAACAAGAGACAAAATTCGATACAATTATTCTTAAAGTTTTCTTTCATCTATTCTTGATCGTGAAAGTCCAGATCAGTTTTTGCTGTGTAGATTATTATTGGAGGTTGGACAATTGGATAATTGTTGTATTGAAAATTGTAAATCCAGTTAATCAGATAATCAGATTCCACGGTGTTTATCGAGGTAAACTTCTATTACGAATTCTAAGTATGAGGTTGATCCAACTTATATAAATTATAGATTTAATTTCTGCTGTGCATGTATACTTCAATTCTTTAATTCTTTATAGTGGTATCAGAATATACTTTGTTACTTGTTTGAGATTATTAGATTACTTTGATGAATGGAACAATAAAAGTTTTTATTAGTGTATTAATTTAATTTGAGTTTTGGCACTCAAGATAAAATCGACGATTAGGCCGGAAAACGACTTGGTGAGCGGCGGTGCTTCCAAAGCACTGCCGTCGGCAGGTGGCGAGTCCCGCTGCCTTTTAGGCAGCTGAACTGCTGCCGCGAAATTAGCAGTCGCCGCTGCTGATTTCCTTGCGGCACCACTCATCGGCTTGGTTCGAACAGCAGCGAAAGCTGCTGCTCGACAGCCCAATGGGCAGTGCCCGCCGGTGTTGGACACCGGAGGGACCACTGCCCACCGCTCTGGAAGAGGCGCCGTCGTGACATACGCCGCCGGGCATGAAAAAGAAAGAAAAAAACCCTAGTTTCAGCGATATGGTGAAATTTTGGAGACGGGGGCTTCTATGCAATTTTGAAAATTTCATGGGAAGCCCCCCTATTTCAAAAGGTTAAAAGGGACCTCGTAAGTGATATCTGAATTGCATAAGAAGTCCTCCTATTTTAAAATTATAAAGAGGGCCTTTGTTCAATTTCAAAAATTGTATAGAAAGGCACTTAAAATTAAACGGGCTGGCAGCAAGTTCTTAAATTTTAAAAAGAAAAACAAAGTCTTAAATGCAAATTTAATTTTTTGGAAAATATTGTAATTACTAAATTTTTTAGTATTGGTCAAATATTCAAAATTAACTAAAATCGTTTTTTAAACCATATTTTGTATTTCTGATCGGATTAAGTTTTAACTTATTACTTTGTAGAATTGTAATTTTGATCATATACTAATTTTATCATCCATTTATGATATGACTTTAAATGAGAGATAAAATAAAATTTCAAAATTCCATTTATTAATAAAATTAATTGATTAATTTTATTAATTGCTTAATTTTATTGTTGAAAAAATTAATTAATTAATTAGATTAATTATTTAATTTCGTCTAGTCCGTTTCGAAATGTCTAAAATATTTAGACTTATATTGTCAATGCTACAAATTTATAAATTAATATATTTTTAATATTAGATATTAAAATAGATGTTTAGTGGATGATTATGGACTAGATCTATATGATTGGTTGTATGATTAATTTATTAATTATTTAATAAAGTAGGACTGTGAAACTATTATTTATTTAATTGAATTTTTGAGCTTTTTATTTAATATGGACATGTGTGTTTATTTATCTGGACCTACGTGTCAACTAATATAGGATTCATGTTGTAATTGGGCCACAAGGAAGCAACTAAAATAAGATACATGTTGTTGCAGCAAGAAATGAAGATGATAGCATGATGATTGCATTTAGCATTTGAAGATCGAATGAAACGTCCCTTAGGAATTGACCAACTAGTCTTTCTTTTGGTTCAAGAAGACTAGATAGATAAAATCCATAATCGTCCACAATTATTATTATATATGATTGATTGCATGTTGGATGTTAGTTAATATACATTTAAGACAAACTATTTTTTATCAAAATATTAAATTCGTATTAAATTGTTAATATAACGTGTCTTTCATTGTTATAGTGAAAAATCAGAATCCATTATTGATGTTAGTTTGTTGAATCACTCAAGGCTGCTTGCTCATGGATATGTTTATCACTATAAAACATTTGATGTTTCTGAACAATGGGTCGAATTTAGTTAAGATTTTATTTTTTGTTGAGTCACTCAAGTAAATAAAATTTTAGGAGAATAATCAACCAAACACATAAGATATGTGTGACAATAAGTTGTCTACTTAATGATCTAGGAGACACATAAAGATGTGACTGATAAGAATATCTACCTAGATGTAATAAAACAAAAGAGATCATAGCCCACTGAGAATTTAACCAGTTCTATTGATTAATGTTTGAAGATCATTAATTCAATTTAAACAGTGAGAGTACAATTAGTTTAATATAAGTCCATGTTAAATTAATTTTCTGCATTTAATTAATATTCTGTCTTATTATTTCAGTATTGAATCATGAGTAACCACATGAGTTTGAAAGGCATACTAGATACCAACAAACTTATTGGGCTAAATTTTTTGGATTGGTACCGCAATTTGAGAATTGTGCTCAAGCATGAAAAGATTGAATATGTCATTGAGCAGCCAATGCCGAAAGCTCCTACTGAGGAAGATACACCGGAGAAAGTGCAGGCTTACAATAAATACATCGATGATGATAATACTGCGACATGTGTGATGCTTGCAGCTATGTCACATGAGTTACAAAAGCAGTACGAGGGTATGAATGCTTATACTATTATAATTCATCTCAAGGAGTTGTATGATGAATTGTCACGCACTGAACGGTATGAGACATCCAAAATGATATACATATGTACGATGGCAGAAGGATCTTCAGTCAGTGCTCATGTGTTGAAGATGATTGGTTATATTGAAAAATTAAACCAATTGGGTTTTGCCATGGACCACAAGTTGAGTATTGTCTTGGTTTTACAATCATTACCTGATAGCTTTTCGCAATTTATTATGAATTTCAACATGAATAAGATTCAATGTACTCTACCTGAGTTGCTGAATATGTTAAAAACTGTTGAGCTCAATATAAACAAAGGGAATGGGCAAATTTTGGCCATTGACACCTCTAAAGGCACTAAGAGAAAATCAAAAATGACATTTCAGAAAGGATTCAAGAAGGCCAAATCTACTGAAAAATCAGTCAAAGCAGACAAGGACAAATCTAAGTCTGATGATCTGTGTTTTCATTGTGGAAACATAGGACATTGGAAGAGGAACTGCAAGGCATTTCTCTCTATCTTGAAGGGAAAGAAGGCTACCTTCAGGTATCTTTTTCATTGAAATAAATATATATATATTCCTTCAGCTTCTTGGGTATTAGATACTGGATGTGGATCTCATATTTGTACAAATATGTAGGGACTAAAGAATAGTAGATTATTGCAAAAGAGAGAAGTAGACCTACACGTTGAGAATGGAGCAAGAGTTGCTGCCTTAGCTATATGGACATACTTTTTACTGTTGCATTCGAGTCTTGTTTTAGAATTAAAATACTACTATTACTAAGAATATCATTTCTATTTCATGTTTGGACATGGATGAGTTTTTCATTAATTAAGATCAAGAATAAATGTTGTTCTTTTTATCTTGATGTTGTGTTTTTGTGGATGTGAGAATTTATTTTAGCATCTATATTCTAGACTTGGAATATCATATAATAAGTATAGACAACAAAAAATATAAAAGAGATAGAATTAACAACTCATGTATCTGGTATTGTATACTCGGTCATATAAATGAAAAACGCATCACAAGTTACATAAAAATGGGTACTTGAATTCAAATAATTATAAATCATTTAATAAATATGAGTCATGTTTGATGGGCAAAATGACCAAAACCCATTTTTCTAGAAAGAGAGTCAGAATTGCAGATATTTTAGGATTTGTACATATTATATATAGACCAATGTCTACAAATGCTAGAAGTGACTTTTCTTACTTCATCACGTTTAAAGATGACCATTCTAGATATGGTTTTATATACTTGATAAAATTCAAGTACGAAGCCTTCGAAAAGTTCAAGGAATTCAAGCAAGAAATAAAAATACAAATTGAAAAAAATATTCTAACACTTAGATCTGATCGAGCTGGAGAATATTTGAAAGGTGAGTTTTTAGACTATTTAAAAGAGAATGAGATTCTCTCGCAATGAACTCCACCGTATACACCACAACATAATGGTGTATTTGAAAGGAGAAATTGCACTTTTGCTTGATATGGTGCGATCAATGATGAGCCGCACCGTTATCCTAAAATTGTTTTGGGAATATGCACTTAACACTGCATGTTACACACTACCATCTAAATCGGTTGATAGAAATCCATATGAGTTATAAAGAGGAAAAGAACCAATCTTTTATACATGAAGGTTTGTGGCTGCGATGCTTATGTGAAGCGTGTTAAATCAAACAAATTAGGAGCTAATCCAATAAATGTTTATTTGTGGAGTATCCAAAGAAAATTGTTGGATACTATTTCTACAATCCCATCGAGATTAATGTCAACGTATTGAAACATGTTGTATTCTTAAAAAAAGAATTCATTCTAAGAGATGTCAGTATACTTTTTGTTCATATGTTTGATTGAGGGCATAAAACCTTCTATATACCTATTAGGTGTATCTTTGAGACGCATCGTCTTATCTCGTACAATTTTTTTATATACTTGACCAAAAGAGTCCCATTTCATGTTCCTCTCAATAGAAATTTCAATAGTAGGTAGAAGAGACACTTCTTTTTGTGAAACCTTTAGAATGTAGAATTTCTTTCAACACATATTAGAGACACTCCAATAAGGTTGTTTAATAGTCCAGTCACTCAACTTCTTTAGAGTCAAATTAATTGATTTGTCTACTTAGCACATGTTTGCCACTGCTTAAATTATAATTTTAGCTGGTTAAATTTGTCAAACATACTTTTTATCCACACATTTCATAGGATCCACAACTTACAACTCATTTTTATCCACACATTCACCCACAACTTATAATATAAACACTTAAAATATAATTTCATCACTATCAAACATATGCTTAAGTCTTCCTGCTACGAAGTTAAGAAAAGTTTTATCTGGTGGAAATATGCTGAATGTGGAAATTGGTCAGCCTAGTAGTAGGCATTCATTCTCACATGTTTATTAAATTGTTACTTCAACTATGTCTAGTTCTCAATTTTTGTGAATGTCACTTGCAGAGATGGAGTTTAACTTAAGCAGGGTGTTGAATTCTTTTCCTTTGGCCACAGACTATGAAGGGCCTAGCAGTTGTCCTCAACAAAAGAAGAAAAAGATGTTTCTAGAGAAGAACAAAGACCTCGTCAATAGTGAGAAAGGTGATGACCTGTCGACACGCATAAATACATGGATCGACTAGATTATTCTGAAGGTAATAGTTCATTCAGTCGACAGGACACTTTATTCTTAACTTTTACCGATGTCTACATTTATTAGATGATGATGATGTATGAGTTTATCTTGTGGGCCAACGAAGAAATGGAACTTCAGTTGGAGGTCATGAAAGAAGGCCAGGTAAAAAGAGATGAATATGTAGGTTTCCATCTTGAAGATGGCCGACTTTAAGAAATCTTCGGAGTTGGCCGAGTCTTGGATAAATCAACAAGAATAGGAGAACAGTGGGTTGCAGGTATCACCAAGACTGAGGAGGAGGACGTCGAGTGCTACAAGAAGTCTCCTTAGTGAAACTAAGTGCATGAATATGTTTGGGACATATTCAATAAAGGCTTCTATGTCTCTGACGAACGAATGGATAGTTGTTGAACAACTTTCTGTTGACCCTATGAACATTGAGAAGATAAAACAACATTTATTTTGATTAATGCCTTATTTCAACTTGGGGATGTAGGCGAATTTATGATTGTGAAAATAATGTTTGATTTGACTTTATTCTCAATGTATGGCATGGTCGATTTCCCAGTATCTATACTATTGCTATTTTTAATTTGGACTTGTTTTAAACCTCGTTACATGTCGTGTTTTTATACATCATTCTACCTTAAACACGTTGTATGTGAATGTTGGTATACTTTGCCATATTTTTGCTTTTATGTACTTATCATTATGTTGACATATAATTTAGAGCTTTGCCAATTTTTGGCTTCTTTGTGTTAATCACTTGGTCAATCAAGTGATTTAGAACCATAGCCATTTTTAATTTCTTTAAACTCATCACTCAGTCAATTGAATGATTTAAATCTTTAGCCATTTTAGCCTCTTTGAGCTCACCACTCATTCGATCAAGTGATTTAGAGCCTTAGCCAAATTTTGGCCTCTTTGAGCGAGTGATTAGAGCCTTAGCCATTTTTGGCTTCTTTGAGCTCACCACTCGGTCGATCAAATGATTTAGAGCCTTCACCAATTTCTGGCGTCTTTAAGTTCACCACTCATCTATCAAGTGATTTAGAGTGTAACCATTTTTTGGCCTTTGTGAGGGGTGGGAAGACAACACCATTTACGATTACCAATTGAGATAACAACTTTCTTCGTAAAATTCGATGTGATAACGAACCAATAGATGTACTAGGATGTTCCAGCTATGTTGGCCCTTGCTTAGCGCCCTTATCATCTATCCTCGTCTCAATTTTTTTATTGATCATTATAAGTTGAAAATCAAAAAATTTGACTTACAATGCATCATGGATTTTTATCAAGGCTCGTAGTTGGCGTTATAAAAGAAATACATGGAAATTTAACAGTTAATTATGCTGCTTAAACTTAACTAAGTCTTCAGCTTCTATTGATAATGCTTCTTTAGATGCTCTGCGTTCCAGGTCGACCCAATGGTTTCTCTTTAGAGTCTGTCAAAATGTAAGCTCACTTTCTGATGTTTTTTGTAATGTCCTTAGTCCTGGGAGGATGCCAAAACATCACTTGGAATCATAATTTGAGTGGGTAAACTAGAAGCACGCAAATAAATACATCACATGTAAAATATTTATTGTTCACTACACCATCTTCAAAAATGTTGCCTTTATTTATTTATTGAGAAGAGTTTATATTGCTCAGATAATTAAGTATCTAAAAATTTAAACTTGTTTAATTCGTATAAAATTTTGGGTAAATAGCACTGGAGGTCCCCAAACCTTTGAACCTTGTGATGATAGGGTCCCAAGACTTCAATGACTAGCACTCCAGATCATTAACCTTAAACAAACGCACGGATAAAGTCCTTCTGTTAAAAAAATTGTTAGTTTGACCATTAAATGGTCAAATTTTTTTGAATTTTTTTGAAAATAACAAAATTACCCTTTAAAAAAAACAAGAAAAATTACAATCAACCACCTCCCACACTTCTTCTTCTCCGATCAAACCCCTACCCAATTTTTTCTTCACCAATCAACCCCCAACCAATAAAATACAAAATTACAAACCACCCAACCATTACTTCTTCTCCAAAATCACCACCACCAACCACCACCTCGAGGCGAAGCATTACTCTTCGAACCCACAACCAAATCCCCACCGAGAGTTCTCTTTACTTGGACCCTTTTAATGGAGGTGGTTGAATTAGGCTCTAGGGAGCCGTCGCCGTCGCCACCACCACTACTACCAGGAGTAGCATTATTACTCTTTCCATTGCCAAAGACGACATGGTGGCAGGCACAGAAACCATCTTCCCAGCCGACTAGAATTGGCAGCCGACGAATTAGCCCCAGTAGAGGTAGTAATTGGAGATTCATATCTTCTACCAGGAGATCTGCTTAACCTCCTTCCACTCCTGTACAGATGTGTTCCATGTTTATGTTCAAAGAATCAAAATCCTGAGACGAAGCAAAGCAAAGTGGAGTTCTGATTTGTCATTAGAATTTAGAAAGGTAATAAGAAACAAAAGTGTGCCATTTCTTGACAAGATCTCCACTCTCCACGCAGTTTAATCAGTAAAGCAAAGCAAAAGCAGAAGCAGCCCATATAAATCCCTCCACCACATTCTTTTCTTCTTCCTAGAGATACCAAAAAGAAAAAGAAAAACAATTGCCCTACTTCTTCTCTAAAGAATTTATCACACACACACACACACACACACACACACACACACACACACACAAAGACTTATGCATTACAATTTCTTAAGCATTAATTCTCAACAGGAAAAGAGAGAGGAAATGTTTGCAATCTGCATTAGGGTACTGTTTGTAGGATACTGTTATGGCGAGTTCGAGTGGGACCAAGAATGGTGTGGGCCCACCAAGGTCACTTTCGAAGAGAATGACCAGACCACGAATTAAAATTGGGTATTGATTTCAATCTGTTCTTGTGGCTTTAGGATTGGACAAGGAGAAGAAGAACATGTGTTTTTCTTGCTTAAACAACTAAAGAGAAAAAAGAAGAGCGAGAGAGAAGACCTAGAATCAATTTGTAGATGAAGGGTAGATAGAGAGAATTGGGGGTACAGTGTTCAAGAAACCATTTATTTATTGCAATTTTTCTTGATTAATGGCCTGATTTCCATGGTGTTGTTGTTTTCCGGTGGGTGGTGGTTGGCGGCGGTGATTTTAGAAAAGAAGAAGTGGTTGGGTATGTTGTAATTTTGTATTTTGTTGGTTGGGGGTTGAATGATGAAGAAAAAAATAGGGGAGGGGTTTCATTGGAGAAGAAGAAGTGTGGGAGGGGATTGATTGCAATTTTTTTCTTTGTTTTTTTTTTTTTAATTTGAAAAGGGTAATTTTGTCATTTTTCAAAAAATTTGACTATTTAACAGTCAAACTAATAGTTTTTTTAACAGAAGGACTTTGCCTGCACGTTTTTTAAAGGTGAAGTACTCGAGTTGCTAGTCATTGAAGGTTTGGAAACCCATCGTTACAAAGTTCAAAAGTTCAGGACCTCCAGTGCTATTTACCCTAAAATTTTAGACAGTTTGATGCAAGCAGTACTAATTAGCAATGTGATACCCACACAGAGTCACAAAGTTGAACACGCATAGTTATTTTTCTAAAATTCTCGACAGATTGAATGATCATAAAAATAATTACCAAAAATTTACATGTTAAACCCGAAATTCGTCAAAGTACAACATAATAAGAGTTTATAACCTAACTCCATTTGGTCAGGGCGTCTATGCATTCAAGAAGTACACACGACCGAGTAAAATGTCATTCTGTCCATATATGCTAAAGTAGTAAATTAACATTTCAAATGAACATGATTTTTTTCTTTGAAATTCGTATAGAAGACCTATAACTCATTCCCAAATAACATACTAAAATTTCACATTCAACCTTATTCGATAAGAGGGTCAACTAAGTAAAGAAAGTATATAGAAGCAGATTTACAAACATGGCAATCGCTGTTATGCTTCTAAACATAATTAACACCTCAAATGGTCACAACGATTTCCTTAATTCAGAGGGTAAACTTAAAATATATTACTATGAAACATGTCAAAATGACATAATTTATTTTCCGCCAATAAGGGCATCAATTAAATTCATAAAGTGAACAAATTGTTTTTTCAGAACAACATTGTCTTCACTCACTAAAGTATGCATAAGTCACTCCGCAGTTATTACTTTTTGGTCAAAGAACACATCATCCGATATAACAATTAATCATTTTAATGTCCATAAGTAATTATAGAAATAGAAAATATAATATATTCTTCAAAACTCCCGAAAATTCTGCGAGGTCTAAACATTGAAAACTTATCACAAATGATATTTTTTTATAAATCTTTTGGCCTCTATTATTCAATGGCTCATTATCTCTATCACCATGTCTCTATCCAAACCCAAACTAATATGTTGGAGAATGAGAAAGAACGATTTTTGTGTAAAACTTAATAGGAATACCATCAATTATTTGTGCAATCCCAAATATTTCTTCTCGTGTTCAACCATAAAAGATTAAACAAAAAATTTCTTACTTTCTTGTATAGCCAAATTGGTTATACTTCTTTCTTGTCCATATAGCCACAAAAACATTCTTAAGAATGAATTATTCCACATAATACAACAATTGAAATCTAATTGCACGTAGTATTCCTACCTTGTTGTCATTGATGAAAAAATAGATTGAGATTCTTGAAAAACGATGCTTGAAAGCACCTTATAGCTTTCATTTTCTTCTTTTTCTTGAGATGAATTTTGTGTGTAAGTCTTGAGAAGAGGGGAGAATGGGGATGTAACACCTCGAGTTTTACTATTTTCTAATTAAATTGTGCCATTAATTCTAGATCCTAGCATTTTTTATACTTGTCTCTCAAAAGTCTAGTCCAAATCCAATTAATGCCCATCATGAATAAAGTCTACCTAAAGCCCATTAAGAAAAAGTCCAATTAAATTTAATAGAAATTAGGGATAGTTTCACGGGTTATTAACATATATACCATATTTTCATCTTCATAATATCAAATATACTGGCCCAATTTGGAAATAGTAATTTTACTGGATTTTGTCAAAATGTTACCACATATACTGGGCTTTAGATAAGGCCCACAGTAAAACGTGAACAATCCTTACTATTAATAAAGATAAACATCACATTACCAGAATGAGTATAATAACCACATTATCTGCGATGATTATGGTGAATTCAAAATTCAAAATTAATATTTTCAGATTGGTAATGAAATTGAATGTCCACGAAACGGGTAATCGTAACGCATGTAACAGAATTCATCAGGCAACCATAGTATCAACATTAAAATCTCTGTAATTGGGTTTTATTGCCGCGGTCTATAACTCTCACTTGTTGGGTGCTCTGTTGACTAATTTGTGAGGTAATTGTCAATTTTATATACATCATTTAACATTAATGTTGTGTTATTTTTATTCTACAAATCTATATCAATACTTTGATGCAATCAATGGCAAAATTTTGATAACCCATTATGATACTGTTTTGATCTTGGTGTTAAATTTGAATACGAATGTTATAACAATTGAAGTATCATGCTGATGATCTTAAATAATGACATACAACATGAATGACATATTTGGAATGGTACTGTATATTTTTGTTATTTCTTCGAAATTTAATTTGTTTGTTAATATAATTTTTTGATTATTTTGTTTTTATGTTTCTATAGTCAGATCGGATTTCACATAGTTTAGGCAACATTATAATGCCCTTCACATTCAGTATGTATTATCAGATATTGTGTATTGAATTGAAGTATCAAAATAACTATACTGCAAATGAATACATATGTTTTTGTTCATATAGTCTAATTTGTATTTGATTATTATGAGATTTTGACAATAAAGTGTGTGGGAACCAAAAATGAAATTCAATGTTGTTATTGATTGTGTATGTTGCAGATATGGAGTTAATTAGTGTTATGGTATATTACGATGGTGAATGGGACACAACACGAACATATAATGGTTACTCAATTGTTAGTCCCATTGGATTGCAGTTATGAAATGTTGGTTGATATAATAATGAAGGAGATAAAAATGGATCCGTCATAGTATGATGTAATAGTTCAGTATATCGAATGGCCCCCCTCATCAAAGTCTGCATCGATAGTTTTGTATATTTCTACAAACAAGTGAAAAATGTAGATTTAAAATTGACTAAATTACCATTATTTGTCGATATAAAGAAGGTGGCATGTGATGAAGTTAATTTAATGTGCTTAGATACTTTACATTCAGATCCTAGTTTCTTTAGGAAGCGTCAAACAATGGTTAATAGAAATTGTACAGATCAGTGGTTAGATAATGCCTTGAATCTGAGACTGCCAACAATTGAAGAAATGGGTTCTGAAATTAGTAAAAATGTGTTATGTCTTGACGAGGTCTTGGAAGAAATAGAGAGTGAGGTCGAATGCCAACCAAGTATTGAAAGTGTCAAGTAGAATGCAATATTCAAAAACAACGAATTATTAACAACTAGTCTAGGACTACAAGCAATTCATTGCAGATTTTAATTCAAAGTATACAAATCAGACAAGAACGAGTACGTATTGAAGTGTATAAATGATAATTACAAATGGGGGCTTAGATCTTCAGTAATTAGGAGAACAACATTGTTCAAAATAAGAAAAATAAAAAATAGTCATACATGTTCTCTAGACGTAGTGTTAGGTGATCATAGACAAGCAACATGTTTAGTTATAGCTAGCTGGATCAAGTATAAGTTCACTTATGCAAAAACAATTTACATACCAAGTGATGTTGTAAAGGATATGTTGAAAATTTACGAAGTATCAATTGGTTATGAGATGGCTTGGAGACCTCATGAGCGAGCATTAGTTACCTATATATGCTAGAAAAAATAAATCAAAGGTCGAATACAATGATTGAAATTGATGAGAGTAACATGTTCTTGTTCAGCTTCGTTGCATTAGGTACTTCAATAGATGGGTGGAAATATTGCAAGCCTATTATCGTAATTGACGGTACATTCTTAACTGGAAGTTATGGTGGGACGTTGTTCACTGCTTGCACATAGGACGCTAATAACAAAATTTTCATTCTTGCTTTTGGTGTGGGTGATTCTGAAAATAATTTAGCATGGAAATGGTTCTTGTTGAGGCTAAAAGAAGCATACGATGACTGTGATGGGTTGGTTATCGTATCTGATAGACATGGTAGTATAAAAAATGCAATACTCAAAGTGTACTCGAATGCAATACATGGAATATGCTCTTATCACCTATTTTAGAATTTGAAGAAACAATTTAGTAAAAAGGCAAAATTCATAAGACAATCGTTCAATGCAGCAGCTAGGGATTACACGAAATCTCAATTCGAATTACAGATGAGGCATTTGGATATCATAGACACTGGTATACGAGAATATTTGGTAGGTAAACAAATTCAAGAAGCTATTATATTTTTATACTTTTAATTTTTGAATAATATCATTGATAATGTGAACTAAATTTGATGTAGGCAGACGTTGGTTGCCATAAATGGTCCAAATCACACATGACAAGAAACAGGTTCACCGCAATGATATCAAACATTGTACAGTCAGTTAATTTGGTAACAAGATCAGCCAAAAAATTTTCAATAGAGGCTTTGTTGAGTCATTGCGTTGAACAGTACAAAAATGGTTTCACAAGAATTTAAATGCAAGGTCGACATTCACCAGATTAAGTTCAAGATACGAGACCATGATGAGAGATAGATCTCGAGAATCAATAGGAATGAAGGTTTGTAAACTAGTATTATTCTTTTCCATTATGCATCAGCGAATATATATCATTGAATATGATTTTTTATATAGAACATTTAGTCTATTATCATGTTAAATACTTATCTTAATTGACATGTCATTAAATAGGTTATTCCGATAAAAGAGAGTAATTACCAAGTGAATGATGAAAATCTTCTTATTTGGTGAGGCTCGATGTAAAAACATGCTCATGCAACCATTTTCAAATTGATGAAATGCCTTGTCCTCATGGAATAGCAGTTATAAGTAAAAAGAACTTGTCTCTCTACAACTACTACTCATATTATTTCAGCAAAGATTAATATCTAGAGGCCTATATCGGTACAATATATCTTATTGGTAACAAACTGACTGGTAGTTGGAGAATGACGTGGAGAGAAAGTTGGTTCTGCCCCTAAGTGGAAAAGAAGATCTGGAAGACCTTGTGAGAGGAGATATCGATCATTCACCGAAATTAAAAAGACATCAAAGTGGTCGTTGCATGGAGTATGGACACAACAAATCTATTTGCTAAAATCGAGCAAATGCAAACACGAAAAATGGGAAGAAAAGAAAGGCAAGAATTAGTAACGAGTTTTAGGTATGATTTTCATGATGTTAATATGTCCCATTATCACGATCCTTTATAAACTAATATATATTTGTAAATTATTCATTATTTAGTTCTATTGTGCGTATGTGATTTGAATATATTAACATAAAATGTGATTGTGATAATCAGCAAATGACTGTAACGAGTTAGGACAAATGTCAGGCTAGTAAGAGTAAGTTCTTAACAAATCCACGCCTTTCATTCAGTATTATAACTTTACTAGATTAATCAATGAAAATGAGTGTAATTTTTTGAACTCTATTGATGTAGGTTTGAACTATCAGCTGACCATTCTAAAGATATCATGTATCAAAGGAATATTCATTGACTGATGAATTCACATCGTCAACAGATTCAACTACTCATCTATATTTAAATTCATCATTAGAATCAACAACTGCAATGAAATATGATGTATAAAATGAGATTGATATTTTTGTTATTCTACTTGTTTATTTTTTTTCTTCTATTTTGATGTTATTCTGCTATAATTTATCATGTATATGAATGTTTTGTTACAATAATGTTACTAATTATTTCTAACATTTTGAATAAGACTTTGTTGTTCTCTGAAAAAAGATTAACAACTTATTATAAATGCAATGGTTGGTTATACTTAAATGATCAATGAACTCCATCGTTTCTATGCTTGAGGAATTCAACTTTTGGATATTGTTTTGTATTACAATTTTTTCATCACCCTTAATCTCTCCTCACGTTTTCTGCTCCATAACGTTCAGATGGTTTAGTTACATGGCTGATTAAGTAAACAATTAACCGCAGTGAAATAAAAATGGATACTGTAATGCATTGACAAAATTGCAATATGATAAATGAACTGACTGAATTTGTGGAACATGTACTGATAAACCGTATCATCCTCAATCACCACAACTTTTGTGGAGATATAAACTGCTTGGAACATAATTGTCAGCAAGAAACTTTTATGGAGATATTCAAACATTGTGCCATGAATGGTATTCGATTGTACAACACACGCATTACACATTAGCTGCTGATATTAACTATTATATAATAAGTTACCAAAAATTGGTATAATGCAAAGATAATACCATCCGTTCCATAGAAATCCTAAAGATTGTACCATTTCATGTACATATTAGACTCAAAAATAGCATCCAATTTTTTTTTTATATCATCCCACTAATGAGTCTTGAGATGATACTAAACATAAACATCAACAACTAATATGCTAACTTATCGAACCAAAACATTTCGTCCAAAAATAAAAACCTGCTCCGATGGCATGATGTTAACTTCACGAACTACCAAGGAAGATGCAAATCTGGCTTCTCTAATACAAATCTGTACAACTAGACAACCATGTTATGATGAGCAACTTTTGTGTCAAACTTTTTGGGAATTTCTTTAATCTTCCTCCCAAATATGTATTCTGAAAACTTAATTACGAAAATCCCCCAATCACCACTGCAAGCAAAGTTCAAACCGTTTACTATGGAGTATCAACTAATAGTCTTCAAAGATATATATTGAAAGACGTTTGAGTTATTGCTCTTAAACAAACAAACAAACTATACTTGTGTTATTTTAAACCACATCTCTTCAGATATAGTTAAAAGATATTAACAACTTTAATGAATATACTAACCCATTTGTTTGATGAGGAATGTCTTTGCATAATCTGCAGTACAGTGGGCCTTTGGGTGGTTCAAACATTAGAACCTTTGAGCTACAAAGGAGTTGTGGAACTCAACTGCGTCTAATACAGCAACGTTTCTAATTGTCTTGAATGACGAATTGTATATTTCCATATGCCAGTTAGTTATGTCAAGGTGGCCTAATATCCATTGTACTTTCTTGTCTATAAAAATTGGTATCAACACGTGTTCAACGTCTCCCCAGTTGGATTTGAATGGAATCTTGTCTCCGGTAAGATATGATATCAAAGCTGTTTGTTTATCGATTGCATTGATGACTTTCTTTGATTTATCGTATATGCTACAGACCATGAAGTCGAAATAGCAATCAGTAGATGTAGCACTCAATCCACTTGAACTGTTCACTTTCATGTTCAATCTCAAGTAGTAGAACATTGTGTCGATGTGCTGCCACAAATAGAAAAGTACAATTGTTGAATAAATTTTTTAAGTGAAAATGGTTAATGGTAGGAGACAATCATAATCCCATCGTGTTTAGTAGAGTCCCGACTTGATTTAAGGAAAACTACCACAACTTGGATTGAATTGTGACAGGTCCGAGTTCCATTTTTGGTCGAATCTCAAGTTGATCCTTATGAAATTTCTACAACCTAATTTTGGATGATCAAAGCAGGAACATGTCAACAATCGTCAAAATTAGCATATTACACATAAGGAAAATAATTACTTGTTGCCAGGACGCAAGACCACTTGTCGAAGGTTCGTATATGAGATGCATCAGGAGAATCGAGGAACATCTTATATTCTAACGACGGATGCAAATCAATAGATAGACATACAGGCTGTGACTGGAAACTTCGAACAAATGGTGATTGAATGCATGCTGCTGGTCAGCTTATTCTCTTATTAAGTTCAGGTGTATTACTATCATCCATCGTAAATAGGATTGGTGTAAGAGCTTGCAATATAAATAAAGATATTATGATCTTAGTATGAAAATATAATCAAGACACACTCAAAAGAAAAAATCAGACTTTGGGACTCTGTGTAATGGTAACCCGGGAAGTTACTTTGTGACAACCTACAACGTGTTTTTCAACTGACTCATCCATGTTTCTCAAGTCCTCTTCAGTAAACACTAGATCATCATCCAAAAATTCTAAGGATGACTTTGAAATAGAGTGATTGCATCCAGCATCACTGCATTCCACAACGGGATTGGTATACTTCATTTTCTTACTATTCTCAACTTTGTCGTCTGTTTGACGAGACTCGGACATCTTTCCAGTAATAGTGTCGTCAATTATCATAATGCCTTCTTGTGTTCGTAATATTCCATCGTCTAGTTTAATATAAGGGGCATTAGATTGCGAATCTATCCCTAGATCAAAGCTGGGACATTCAGCCTCACCAGTTGTTTTTGCCTTACGTGGTCTCATCACCCTGCCTTTCAAAGATGATCCTGGATGTTGACTAGCAGTATTCATTACAGTAACCTGGGACAAAAATTAATATGTCATCATGCACGTGTTCAAAATATTTATAGACAGGATTAATATGCAATTGAAGTACTCGCATGACCTTCATGTTTGCAGCGTAAGACTTCTTTTAAAAGCTAGCCATTTTGGAACGCGGAGACTGTTTGGTTGCACATAATCTACTTACTTCATTCAAACCATCCGCAATGGATTTCGCAAAATCATCGCTCAAATTTTGAAAATGGAATTTGAGTTGAAAATGATCGGCCACTAGTACCTCGTGCTTTCTACGTATCTCACTGAAGCATCTTTTGAGCACCTCGTTACACCATTCCTGCGATTTATGAAAAGGTGTCATGTAATAATTAAATTGATCGCATAGCAGATTAACATTGAAATTAGACCACCAACATATATACCTTAATCTCCGAAGTATCATCAACTACTTTGTTTTTTCTTTTTGTTTCCCTTGGAGGGGCAATGCGCTCCACTGAGATGTGTGCTTGTTTGGACACGCTTGAAGTATGGACAACAATATGATTGGATGGTTTACAAGTTGACAAATCAATTGCTTCATTGATTGGTACAATGTTTGAAGAGGAAACAGTAACATGATTTGTTTGATCTCTATGGATGGTCGCGTTTGACTAACACATCATGATGATGGAAGACAAATCCACCAAATCACACACGTTGGAATGTTATAGAATAAACTGACAAAGATGAAATAATTGAAATTGCAATTACCTTTGTTGAGTTATCTACCATTTGAACAGAGTTATTGGTTGATCCAACAGGCGGTTGATTGTTTGTACCACGCATAGATCGACGTAACATTGGATACATGAAATCATCTTCACTATCATCTACAAGTTGATCAGCATTTCTAGAATAAAAACCAGATATAAATAACTGTTGTTTCTCGTGACTGGTAGCCCTTATTGGAGTAACTTGTAACTACGAAAGAAATAAAAAATTCAAAATTAGGGGACATGATAAATAACAAAATTTTGACGCATGAATTCATGACTAGATTGAGACAAAGAACTAAAAATACAAAAATAATCAAAACCACTTACCCTAGGACGACTGAAAATATCTTTACCTAAATTCAATTTGGATGATAAATTTTCGTGTACATTTGATGTCCAATTCAGAATTCGTCGGCTGTAGGAACCAATTTAGGTGCAAAATTTTCCTTCTAGTATGTGGAGAATCTCATATATCCATATTTGGAATTCAAACACAAATCCATTGATCCTATACACGATGTATGGTTTCCCATCCACCTCCACTATTAAAGACTTATTCCTTAGTCCAGATTTAAGAGATGACATTGTTAATTTAAACAACTCTTTTCTCCATGATGCATTCATCTTGTCCGAATCAACTAACACCATAAGTGAATCCTCGATAGACCTTTTGTATGATGTTGTGAACATCACATTTGTCAACAAAAAAAGGCACCCAAATTTTACGACATCACTGTCACTCATTTGATAGTTTTTGAGAAAAAAGTTAGACATTTCTGATGTTGAAATGTTGCTGAGATCAGTAAGGAATTCATGCTTAATTCTGCAGTAACATGCATCATATTTCGATCTTTTCCCTACCCTAAAGCAACGTAGTCCAAATATCAAGTAGAAGTCCTCTATACTGAATCTCACAAGACTACCACCAAGGTTGAACCACATCTCTTCAGAATTAGGCTGCTTCACCTCCATGAGAAGTACCTGGTGTATGAATTGATAATTTATTGCAATATCCTTGGCCTCCAAAAAGTGACCAAAGCACGTGTCTGAAAAAAGCTTCTTTTGCAATTGAGACAATCTTCCCACTAGTGAGCTGAATGTATTAGGCTTCAAGAAATCGTTAACTTTTCCAAGAGACCACATGTTCGATGGGACAAGATATTCCCAATCCTACATCAACGCTAAGTATTAAACGATAATAAATTCATGAAATCCCTTGCAATACATATAATATAAGAAATTTTATATACTTTTTCATTATTATCAATGAGGAGACACAAAAATAGCAAAAGCATATCTTCATCCCAAATTTATCTAGTTGTTTCAATCATTACTATGAATACCATTGTTAATATTTTGACTACATGACACACGTAACAATACAACTCATTGCAAAATGTTAACACAATGACAAATCGTGGGACACATAACATTGAATAGAAGCAATTTAATAAACTATAAATTTAAACTAAGCTAAACGAATTAACAGAAATTGAGTTTATGTTAAATTTCTTACCATATGCATCAAGCTCGAAAATAAAGCAACACTTTTAGAAAGAGATTAAACAACAAAATACATTTTTTTCCTTATCCGATGCTCGACCTTTAGTTAGTGTGTGATTTGTCAAAAATTGAACTTACACCTGTATTAGACCACGACTAATATTGTGTTGATATTTTTACAATTCCAAACCCTTTGTAGTCATTTATTCTTTACACCTCCTTTAATTTATCACGCTTCTAATACTTTTCTCTCCAATTCCAATGTGTTCTAGCGAATTTGATTCCTATTGATCAACACAATACTTTTTCAAATAAAGTGGCAAAAATTAGAAACTTGTATTCCTAGAACTAGGATGGTGAGTGATTTCTAAATTCTTATCTTTAGTCTCTGAGGTCCTAACCTTGCAATCCTTACCGAGCACTTCTAACTCTTTTTTTATTTAACTAATATAAACAATCTTACATCATGTGTAATACTTCTCTTTCACAAGCTTTCTATGTGATCATTGTAGTGAGCATAGGACACCAGGTTTTAAAATATCCTAACAGACTTAATTGGTCGAGTCCCACATGCTATAAGAGAAGTGAAGATATAAATTTTTTTTATAGATATAATGACCCATGTAGCGAGTTTTGAGCCGATAACTCTCAAGTCAAATGACCATAGGGCACCACATTTTAAAATACCCTAATAAGCTTAATTACTCAAATCAGATATTTTATCAAACATCAACATTGGCAGTAAGATGTGTCCAATATTCTAACAAAAAATGTACTCAAATTCAAACAAATATCATCATTGGCAGTAAGATGTTCAAAAATAACTAGACAAATAAAATATTAATTTTTTTATATAAAAAAATATCGCAGTTAAACAGACCCGAATAATAAGCTAATTCAAAATTCATCCATTAAGTATCTTGATACTTAACCCACCCTCAAATAAAAATATTATATTGTCCCCAATGTAAGCAAATTAGAACAAAATTAAAGGAAGAAAAGATCAGGTACTTTCTGGGAGTAAATGTGGAGAAGAAGGTCTTGGCTGATCGGATGATCTAGTAGAAGTGGAAGGTCACAAAGAGTCGATGGCCTCGGCTATCCAAGAGAATGTTTTGTCAATCGTCTCGAGTCGACTTCCCAAGTGTATCATCCTTCAGTTGACGTCATCATATGCATAAGTGATAGTATGACGTTTCGACCTAATGTCGACATTTGTATGTTGTAGTCCATGTACAAGCATACTTACTTGTAGCAGCTTCTGCTGCATGTCATATTACATGTGGTGTACCTTGACCAATGTATTCTGCATGTTGTTCACCGATCTACCAATCTTTGTCAGAGCTACTTGGATCTGAGTGAACTGAATGCCAAGGTTGAGCTCAGCGGCTAAAGCTAGTTGGGGTGCTGAGGTGCCGGATCGTGAGCTTCCTCATCAAGCTGTACCGCTGGAGCACGCTGTGCTCTGATCTCTCTGGCTCGCATCTTGGCCTCTGAATTGTCAGTAGTCTTATAGTTGAGCTGGGCATTAGGAGTGTCGACTTTCTCAAACGGTAACAAGGGCACTCCGACCTCTAGACAAATCCCACTATTCAGACATGAAAAAATAATAGTGCACTGGGAGTTGGAGTCAACTGAAGTTGCCAATTCTCTAACAAAATCAAATTTATGTGTCCCCAAATCCATTTTTCGACCTCGTGCCAAATGGTAAATAAGGTGAGCCCTTTCTCTAGTAAATTTTGTTCGCTGAGAAGTAGGATTAATATTAGTAAAGACAAAGATATATAAACCCCTCAGCTCTCGAGTTAGTTCATCAAGTTTGAAGTGCGAAGTGGCCAACGGCCATGAATTCTCTCTACTATACAAAAACCGTGTCACTGATTACATGTCCTATTCAGTAGGTAGATGATCTATCCCCGTATGAGTCAGCTCATAGTATCGATCAATAATAGAAGGGTTGAACCAGATCTACTTACCTCTTACCCATGTCTTGTGCCGATAAGTTAATTCTAGAGTATCAATTTCTTTGTTGAAATTGGCAAAGAATTTTCTAACTAAAGTTATATACGCCGGATGTATAGCTGCAACCACCTTACTCCAACCACACTGCTGGATCACGTGTTTCAACATATGCCCCTAAAAATCAACCCTTTGTATCCTTCTCTCTTGGTGGTAGTTCTTTCCTTTCTACCTTTTGTCATATCTTTCTTGGTCTTCTGTAGTTAGAAACCGTGGTATGCCGCCATCACTTGTTGGTTTTTCAACCCGTCTACGAGGAGTAGAACCTTCATCGACCTTTTCCTTTCCTTTATCTTGAGTTGTGGTTTTTTATTTTGGTGCCATTGGTACCTATAAGGATAAGAGAAAGATTATTAAGCATCAGAATAAACTCAAGAATAAAGAAAACATCCCAAAATAAAATAAACGTAGTGAAGTTTTGTATTTTAAACGTAGATCAAACACTACTTTTCAACACCAGGAAATGTGAAGAAATATTGAAGTTTTCCCAAGCCATGTTCAGACACATGTATCTACATAGATTGGTATTTATCATGTTTAAAATTGAGGTAGAACTGAGGTCATATGACTAGGACGGGAGGAGAACGAAAGTGGGGTCGTAGAGCTGCCAATGCCTAGTCATGGCACCATGACTGCCTAATTTGGGGTGAAGTGGTGTGGATAATTTTCTAAAGAAAATCCTATGTAAGTATGCACATTAAACAAGCATAAAATAAGTGTGAACAATGTCCAATTCAAGGTAGCTTAGCTTATCACAAAAATATCCACTTGTTCATTTCATCGAACACGAAAGGCAACATTTTTTTTTTCTAGAGCTTCAATGATTTGGAATTATGAACCTAGCCAAAATTTTATAGTTCAAACGCAATAATACAATACTCCAATATCTACCTAAGCTCATTCTCCTCAATTTAGCAAGACAAAATAAAAAAAAAAAAGATTCAAGTAATAAAGACAAGAGAAGGAACAAAGTTAGAAAATTTTTATACCTTGTTTTGCCAAAATGAAGAACTTTGATGTTAATGTAATGTGGGAAGAAGTAATATGTGATTGAGGATTGATATATGGAAAATTGAAATATGATAGGATATGAAAATTGAGAGTGGAGACCGCTTGGTGTTTGATAAGCAAAAAATTGTGTTTTTGTATGGAATGGCTCAAGGCTGGGGTTATTAACCCCAGCGTGAGCATGGGCGAATGCCCAGTGAAATCCTGGGGAAAAAAAAGTTTGATGGTAAATTGGGCGATCGCCAATCCATTGACTTGGGTGATCACCCATGCACATCAATTCTGGGCAAAATGCCTAGGATTAATCTGGGCGATCGCCTAGGTTTTCACTGGGCATTCGTCCAGGCTCGCGCTGGGGTTTAATAACCCCATCCGCGAGCCATTCCATACAAAAACACAATTTTTTGATTATCAAACACCAGGCTAGGCATGACAATAGATCGAGCCGAGCCGGCTCGGCCCGTAAATCACGAGCTCGACTCGTCTCCAAAAGTAGAGCTCGATTCGGCCCACAGGTTTGTGGGCCGAACGAGACGAGCCGAGCCGAGCCGGCTTGGCCTGGCCTTTTTTTTTTTTTTGTTTTTTGGGTTTAAAATTTGAAAATAAATCATTATATTTTATTTATTTTGTTAAAGAAAAAAATGTAAATATTTAAAATGAATCCTTTATTTATCTTTATCTTTATGTTAAAGATTAAATATTTATTTTTATGTTAAAATTTTTATTGAATCATCTTGATTATGTTTTTTAAAATCCTCATATTTGATTATGTTTTTTTTTTGTTTTGAATTTGAAAATAAAAAAGAAATTTGAAAATAAAAAAGAAAGTAGAAATAAAAAATCATTTATGTTAAAAATTAAAAATTTAAAATCCACCTCTATTTTTTTTTGTGTTTTACATTTTTTAAAATTTAAAAATAAAAAAGAATACCATATCAAAAATCGTTTATGTTAAAAATGTAAAATTTAAAACACTCCTCATGGCTTGGGACTGGCTACTTTAAAAGTAGACGGATTTAAAATTGTACATGAACAAGATGTTACGTGTACAATTTTCTATTAAAATAAGAAAAATTATTCAAATACAGAAATATTAATGCAAAATAATACTTACTACGAATATGATTAATCCATATTCAAATCTTCAAGTTGTTCATACATTATTCTGTCCACTTTATCTTGAATTCGAAGTTCGGCATCATCCCAATCCTTTAGACACAGTAGACTTTCTAAAATGTCGACTTTGAGTATTGACCTGATATCAGATAAAACCCTGCCACTTATACTAAATGTAACCTCCGATGCTACAGTTGACACCGGATGTGTTAATAGATCACGTGCCATTTTGAAAATAATTGGGTAACTACGTTGATGTTGTCTCCACCATTTAAGTATATCAAAGTTTTTTCTCTCATGTTCATCTAACATACTAAACACATCATATGCAAAATACCTACCTAACTCTACAAGGGTATCATTAGAACAGGGAAGGGAAGAACTAGAAGAAGAATCAACTAATTGTTGACCTTGAGTGGTCCTATGTGTACTGATGTAACTCCATAAGTCAATGTCATCAGTTGATAACGAAGTATATGTTGGATTAGGAGGTCGTACAACGTTTGTACCGACCTTTTCAGCATAAACCTAATACATAGAACATAAAGTTTGTTCTAAATTAGTACACGTGACTGGATTTCTAAAAGTTAATTTATCTGAAATTGTCGTTATTATTATTTTTGTACCCTTTAAGTTAAGTCGAGGATCCATGATACATGCTAATGGAAATAACATAGGTAATCGTTCCCAATATTTCCTAAATTTAGCTTACATAACATGTATAATACTAGTAAAAAGAGCAAAATTCTTATACCTATGAAAATTGTTAGCAATATAATAGAAATGATTTAAAATAAGTGGAGTAGTTGGGTAATAAACACTCTAACATGCATTTGTTGCGTCGTAAAAAACTTTTAAAAATTTTCTAACATGACCACATATTTTCCAATCATGTTATTCTAAATCATATTCTGAGCCGTGTGAGTGTCGGCCATTATAATACACAGTAATGCAATTTTCATAACCTTCACACGATTCAAGCATAAGATATGTTGAATTCCACCTATTGGCAACATCAGTTGCAAAACATTTTGATTGCAGCCCATTTTCTGTACATATAGCAGCAAAAACTTGTTTTCTTGATGGTGAAACCGAAATATAATTAATAGCAAATATAATTTTGTCCAATTGAGGGCGTATAAATTTTAATCCATCTTGTACAATTAAATTAAACACATGATACATACAGCGAATATGAAATAAAATACCATCAAAATGTGGATTACAGTGTTGCATTAATTTTTCAATTACTATATTATTTGGGCCTGCATTATCAATAGGGATGGCAACGGAACGGGTTCGGGGCGGGGCGGCCATTTCCACACCCGCCCCGTCGGGGATTTTTAGAAAGCGGGGCGGGGATCGGGGCGGGACGGGTATAGAAAAATACTCATTTATCGCCCCATTTAATTAATTAATTATATTATTTTTTATTTTTTTATATACAATTAAATTTTAAAACATAAAAATAAAATAAAATAAAACTATTCGGGGCGGGGACCATGATCCCCGCCCCCGCCCCGTTTAAAAATCGGGGCGGGGCATGGCGGGGTGGGTCGGGGACGGGTTTTTTTTCCATCCCTAATTATCAAATGTAAAACTACGAGCCTTAGAATCACATTTAAATTCATGTAACACACTTAATAAAACTTGATAAATATTATTTCCATTATGAAGATAGTCTATTTGTTTAAATGCTATTACTTTTTTATGCATTAACCAACTATTATCAATGTAGTGTGCAGTTGCTACCATGTATCCTATTTGGTTACAACCTGTCTATAAGTATGATGTAAAAGATACAACACCATTGTAATTATTAATATCATTAATAATAGCTTCTTTCTTAGTATTATATCTAACAATAGTATCTTTATGAAGTGTATTTCTAGAAATACTAACGTACCTTGGTTGTAGATATTTTTAGATGAATGACATCTAATGAGGATTGTCTACCAAGAATAGTGGAAGCTCGACATTTGATATCAATTCCGGCAGTCCTTCGTGTCGCATAAGTTCTTGTGAGTATATCCAGTTGTTAAGAGCGGGACTACTAGACCCGGCTCCCGGAGATCCAAACTGGAGTTGTGCCTGATTTGCATCGACACCTCCATGTTTGTATTGACACTTTTTGAAGTGGCTGTTTAGATGGGTCGTGCCTATCCCTTTGTGCCAAGCAAACTTCTACTGACAGTGTTTACACTGTGCTTTGAACTTAGGGACTCTGTTCACTAGTTTACCAGTCGGCACCAACTGAAAATGCTGCCAGCATATAGCCTTTTGTTTTGTGGCTTTTCGTTTAGTGCTAGAGCCAATGGTAGTTTGTGTATCAGCGTCGTCATGAATGTCTTCCAAATCAATTGGATCAGTGCTACCACCAAACTGATCAATAATATCTTCTGGAATTAGAATGTCATTAAAACCACTGAAATCACCACCACTTCGGTTGTATACCATTTGGAATAATAGAAGAAAGAAAATATGAGAAGATGAAGATGTAGTAGAACGTAGAAACTAGAAAATAGAAATATAGAAAATTAGTAGAAGTAGAAAATTATAACATAATATCTAGATAATAAGATACTTGATACTAATTAGAACACTAATATTGAGATTTGAGAGAATGTAATTTGAGAATTTTTAATGGATTGAGTATGTAATTGAATGAGAGATAAGAGATTGAAGTATGAAAAAATGAGTTTAGAAAATAGCTATTTATAGAAAAATAATGAAAGAAAAAAAAAATATGGTCAAATGACCGTTGGCCAACGGTCACGATTTCATGACTGTTGGGGACGAGCCGAGCTGGTGGGCACGTGCCTACGAGCCAGCTAGTGGGCTCGTGTCCATGAGCCCAACGAGTTGGGCTCGTGCTGGGCCCTAGCTCATGTTCGTGGTTTGACGAGCCCGAGCCCGAGCTGGGCCGAGCTTTTACGAGCCGAGCCGACGAGCTTTTTTGCCACCCCTACACCATGCAATCTCCACTCTCAATTTTCATCCCCTATCATATTTCAATCTTCCATATATTTGTTCTTCTATTGTGTTCTTTATTACTTGAATTTTTTTTCAAAGTTCTAACTATATGAATGTTTACCTAACTTGTAACATGTTAAATATTCAAAACGTGCTAATATGGATACGATGAACCTAAAAGAACTAAACTTTGCTAACAAAAATCACTTAAGTGTAAAATTTGGAAAAATAAACATGATGTGACCAAAACCAAAAACTAAAGCAAAATCCCTAACCACATGCGATACTTAAAGAAATATTTTTAAAAAGTAGAAAGAGATAGAAACATGGGTTGCTTCCTATTAAGCGCTCGATTTATAGTTTAGAGCTCGACTTTTTGGGTTGATCATTCCAGTGGTGCAAGATGAACAATGTACTTTTCTTTCCAGAATCCATCGCTCCAATAGACCTTCAACCGTTGCCTGGTGATTTTAAAAGTGCCTTTGCTCTCATGATTGATTTCTACCGTCCTATATGGATAGATCTTTGTGATTGTATATGGACCCGACCATATAGATCTCAACTTGCCTGGAAATAGCTTGAGGCGAGAATTATATAACAATACTTGCTGCCCAACCTCAAAATTTCTTCCTTGAATATGCATATCGTGCCACTTTTTGGTCTGCTCCTTATACAATTTTTTCATTCTCATAGGCTTCCAATTGAAACTCATCCATTTCATTTTATTGAAGAAGTTTCTTTTCATCGGCGGCCTTCAAATTAAAGTTCAACTTTTTGACTGCAATATGCTCGATATTCTAACTCAACCGGTAAATGGCACGCTTTTTCAAAAACTAGTAGATAGGGAGACATGCCTATAGAAGTTTTGAAAGCTGTCCGGTAGGCCCATACAGCGTCATCTAGTTTATTTGACCAATCTTTTTTTTGATGAACTCATTGTCACCTCAAGAATCTGCTTCAACTCCTAGTTAGAGACTTCAACTTGCCCACTAGTTTGAAGATGATATGGAGTAGCAATAGGATGTCGAACACCATATTTAGCCAATAAGGACTCAAAGTGACATTGCAAAAATGTTTACCCCCATCACTAATAATAGTTCGGGGTGTGCCATAACAAGTGAAAATGCATTTTTTTTAACAAATTCATCACAACCCGCGTATCATTGGTAGGCAATGCAACTACTTCAACCTATTTGAAGACGTAGTCAACATCAACCAAAATGTATTGATTCGAGAATGAAGAGGAAAATGCCCCGATGAAATCAATACCCCATACATCAAAACGCTCGACCTCAAGTATACTATTTGGAGGCATCTCATTCCTTTTCGAGATATTTCTCGTGTGTTGGCACTGATTGCACCCCTTCACAAAAAGGTATGCATCTTTAAAGAGATACGGCCAATAGAACTTGGATTGAGAACTTTAGCAGCTGTTTTAGAGGTACCAAAGTGTCCAACGTAGGCTAAAGAGTGGCAATGCTCAAGTATTTGAGGAACTTCTTCTTTGGGAATACACTGCCTAATTGTTTGATTTGGACTCCTTCTATAGAGAATGAGATTCTCCCCAAATAGTATTTCAAGTCAGAGAAAAATTTCTTCTTTTGGTGACTTGAATAATCTGGCGGGATGATGGACTTGGCTAAGAAATTCACTATGTCTGCAAACCATGGTGCTTTCTCCAAGTTAAA
This sequence comes from Forsythia viridissima, assembly GCA_030279155.1. Classification (NCBI taxonomy): domain Eukaryota; kingdom Viridiplantae; phylum Streptophyta; class Magnoliopsida; order Lamiales; family Oleaceae; genus Forsythia; species Forsythia viridissima. Next base: position 39,083,241 of record CM059033.1, on the reverse strand, counting down.
AATTTGTTCATTTGGAAACACTTCATTAATATCCATGGTCTCGATTTGCTCTTCATGTTCAAGTCTGGATAGATGATCAGCTACTACATTCTTTCTTTTATTCTTGTCTCTTATCTCCAGATCAAACTCTTGTAGAAGTAACACCCATCTAATCATCATCGGTTTCACGTTTTTCTTTTCCAACAAATACTTCAAGGCTGTGTGATCAGTGTAGACTATCACCTTTGATCCAACAAAATATGACCAAAATTTATCAAAGGCATATGACTTAACTATATCTCAATGACGAATGTGAATACAAATGAATGCATTAACTTTATGTGGATAATTAAAAATCACATAAAGCATAGCGGTATATTTCTATCCCCTATCAAAATTTAAGATAATTAAAATATTGTTTAGTCTGCTTTCGATCTTTCGATAATAAAACAAATCAAAACAATCATACAATTACTATGTATATAATTGTAGATCCAAACAAATCAAAATTAATTATTCCAAACTATATTGAAATAAATCGTCAAAAACCAAGTCTTTAGATAAAAGAATTTAAACAACAAGTTTCATCTTAATCCGAGCACTAAATAAAGTAGCCTAACATACTAATAATAAGAAAATAAAGAAAGAAGAAAATATGGAATTCATCACTCGCAGAAAAAGAAAACTCAAAAAGATGATGTCTTGATTTGATCTTCGTTGAATTCTTGAAAGAGCAATTCTTGATATCCAGTTGGTGTTTTCGTTTATTGTTTTTCTCCCCAAAAAATCAACAACCGACTATGAGTTTTTCATCCATATTTATAGTTCTCTAATGGTGTCCCAAAAGATCCCAAAATATTACAAAATTCGCAGCCTAAAAGGTTTCCTAAATGTATTAGGACTCAAAAAAGAAAGACAAAAATCTACAGGTAATATTTACACTAGATAATCGCCCAGTGCAATGTCGGGCGATCGCCCAGTTGAACTGGTTTGTTCTCTGCTTTTTTGATGAATAATGCTGGGCGCTTGCCTATCTTATAATTTTAATTCTACTATTTTGGTCCTCTACTTTGGGTCTTGGTCAATTTGATCTTTCAACTTTCCACAACCTCCAATTTGGTCTTTCAAATTTCACTACATGAAATTTCACTTTTAACAACGAAAAGTTTGGTCTTATAAAGTTTCTCGACGACCATTTTTCGACGAAAAAACATAAAAATGACTTTCTACGATCAAAATTCGCATCGTTAAAAGTAAAATTTATTTTAGTGTTTCCACAGTTTGAAATTGAGTCCCCGTACTTCTTAGACATCATCCAATTTATTGTTTTTTCATCTATTCTTCTCCAATTTCTTACGTACGGATCCAAAACTGAAATATAAAGAATTACACACTAAATTAAGTATAAAATTGTGAGAATATGTGGGTCACTAAATCCACTTGACCCAAGTCCATTGGACAACATGGTTTATTAAGTGTGGACCGTTAGATGTAATGGATAGATGAGATTTTACTAGATTATGTATATATATTATTATTGTTTTTCATCTAGGTTAGAATAAGAGAAAAGAAAAGTGAGGAGCCCTTTTTCATTCTTGTCTCATAATGAGGTTGGATTAAGTGTTTAAAAGTCTTGGCCATCTCCGGTGGGTTGGTTGGTGAACAAATCCGATTGCCGTTCCCTTGGTTGCATTGCAGTGTTCTTTGTGGCAAGAAATCTGAGCCCACAAGTTTTAACCAAGAACAAAGGAGCAACAAAGGAGAGTTTTTCTTGTATTTTTTAACATTCAAACGAGATTGAAATGATTGTTATTATTTTCAATCCCAACAAATGGTATTAGAGCCTAGGTTATTGATTTAGGAGTGTGAAAAAATCAAGAAAAGTTGGTGGGTCAAAAATTGGAACCGGATCTAAAAAGATTCAAAGTACTCGAGAGTTCAAACCAAGATTCAGGCCAAACCACTCATCGTCCACAAAATCTGAGACCATATCTAGGTTCACAGCGACGAGGCTAACAAAGCCCATCGACGCGTGCGGCACGTGCAGTCTATGGCAGTGGCGCATGAGGTAAAAATCTAGCTGGCAGCTGCTTATTCCAGCGCGTGTGGACGCGTGAGGGCTCCTTTCCAAGCGTGGTTTGCGGCAGAATACTCATCTTTCTGAGACGCACAATATGGTAGTTTGGTGGTTGCGCGTGGGCTCCAGCAGTAGCGTGTACAGAGACATTAGGCGGCGCGTAAACGCATATCCTGCATTTTTTGGCAGATTCGTTTGAAGCAGACCCTCTGCTGGTGTTACCTGACTTATTTCTAACACTATGCTGGAGTTACTTTGTTGGCGGAACAACAGTTGCCTTGGAACGCGTGGAAATTTATTTCGTCTCTCCTATAAATACAGACATCAGATTTGTCCGTTGAGTTTGAATTTCTTGAACCCTCTCATTTAATTTTATACTTTGTTAATTGTATTTGAGGTAAAAACAAAATAGGTGGCTAGAGCTTACATCACCTTAGTATAATTTGTGGCTTTATTATCTTGTGTGTTGATAAACTGTGTTTGCATGTTATCTTAGTTAGTAATTTGAAAAAAAGTTGTGTTCTGTGTTTGCATTTGTGTGAGTAAGTTTTTTATAAAAAATTTTCAAAAATTCTCATTCATAGATGATTTTCCATCAATGGGTTCGAGGGTTGAATTATCACAATTCGATGGAAAGAGTGATTATTCAATTTGAAAATAAAAAATGAGAGCTATTCTGGTTCAACAAAGGGTTTCTAAAGCCCTTGATGATCCATAAATTTTTTCTGATACATTAAAAGCTAAACCCGATCAAATTGAGGAGATGAATGAAATTGTATACAGTTCTACACTTATCTGATATTATTGTTAGACAAGTTGATGATGCTAAGACTGATAGAGAATTGTGGGAAGCTCTTGACAAGTTATTTTGACAAAAACTTTGTCAAATATGATTTATCTGCAAGAAAACCTTTTTAGTTTTAAACTGGACTCGGAGAAGGATCTTGAATCCAATCTGAGTGATTTTAGCAAAATTGTCAAAAGCTTAGCCCACAATGATAAGAAATTTGACGATGAGGATCTAGCTGTTATACTTTCAAATTCTCTTCCTGATTCTTATAGAGATGTTAGGAATGCGATTAAGTATGTTATAGATGTTTTGACTTAAGCAATTGTGATAGATGATTTGAGATCAAAGGACTTAGAAGTAAAAAAGGAGTCGAAGAGAAACGCTAGGGAGGATAGTTTGTTTATTAGAGGGATAAATAAAATGAGAGGAGAGAACAATTACCAGGGTAAGAAGGGCAGAGAAAACTCTAAGGGTAGGTCTAAGTCTAGGGATAAAGGCAATAAGAAATGTTACCATTGTGGGAAGTTATGATATTTCAAGAAAGATTGCTATGAGCTTAATAGAAAAACTAAGCAAAAGCAAAATGAAGATCAAAATGTTGCTGCTATTGGGGATGCCTTAGATGGTTTACATGTTATAACCGTGTCTGATGGTGAGATTGACCATGAGTGGATATTAGACTCAGGTGCTACCTTTCATTTGTGTCCCGTGAGGTTTTGGTTTTATAACTATAGAAAAATTGAACCTAGGAAAGTATACATGAGGGATAACAATTCACAAACAGTTGAAGGAATAGGTGATATTGCTATTAGGATGCTTGATGGCATTGTTCGACCCCTTCTTGGTGTTAGGTTTGTTCCAAACCTTAGGAGAAATCTAGTTTCATTAGGAGTTCTTGAAGATGAGGGCTGTATGTTCAAATCTGATTTTGGTACTTTAAAAATTCTTAAAGGTTTTCTAGTAGTTATGAAAGGTCCTAAGAGGAATGTGTTGTGTTACCTTCAAGGTGAAGCTTTACATGCCAAAGATTCAGGATTGGTTTCAATCAATGCTGATAAATCAGATCTATGACATAGGAGGATGGGACACATTGGGAACAAGGGGCTAAAATATCTTAGTGACCAAAATTTACTAGGTAAAGACACTGTTGCACTTTTGAGCTTTTGCGAGACTTGTGTTCTAAGAAAGTCACACAGAATCAGCTTTGAGATAGGTCAACATAGCACTAAGAGAACATTAGATTACATTCATGCAGATTTATGGGTCCAGAAAAACACCCTATACATGGTGGGAACAGGTTTTTCCTATCTATTGTTGATGACTACCTAGGAAAGTTTGGGTTTTTCCACTTAAGTCAAAATCTGAAACTTTTAGCAAGTTTAAGTCCTGGCATACCTTAGTTAAAATTCAAATGGGAAAATGTGTAAAAACTCTTAGGACAGACAATGGTTTAGAGTTTTGCAACTTTGAATTTGATGACTTTTGCAAAGAGAGAGGTATTACGAGGCATAGGACTGTGAGAAATACCCCCCAACAAAATGGGGTGGCAGAGAGGATGAATCGGACTTTAATGAATAAAGTCATATGTATATTGATTAGTTAGGGTTGGTCAAAGGTTTTTGGGCTGAAGCCTTATATACTGCGGTTTATTTGATAAATAGGTTTCCTTTTAGTTGTGTTAACTTTAAAACGTCCCAGGAGTTGTGGTCTGGAAAATCTCCAGATTTGTCACACATTAGAGTGTTTGGGTGTGCTTCTTATGCACATCAAGTTGAGGGTAAGTTAGACCATAGGGCTACTAAGTGTGTCATGTTAGGATACCCATAGGGTGTCAAGGGGTATAGATTGTGAGTTTTATGTGTTAAGGGTATTAAGATAAATAACGGTAGAGATGTGAAGTTTAATGAGCTTGATATGCCTTGCATAAAAACTCCAGACAATCAGGTTAAACAAAGTGAGGAATGAGAATCTTCTATTGGGAAGAAGATTCAGACTGAGGTGAAGAGATTAGATGTTAATCAAGAGGTTAGAGAATATGAACAAATTGATCCTCAAGTTGAGACTGAACAAGAAGAAGTCTTAGAACAACCTGAACTAGAAATTCCTAAAACTGTGATCCCTAATGAAGAACAACTTGAAGATATTAATTTGAGAGATTATCAATTAGTGAGAGATAGGGAGAGAAGACAGGTAAGACCATATTTGAAGTACACTTCTTTAAATTTGATGGAATTTGTCCTATTTTTAGGTGAAGCCTTGGAGTCAGTTGAACCTTTTTATTATGAAGAAGTTGTTAACTGTAAAAATTCTGAAAATGGGAAGAAGACTATAAGGGATGAGATTCATTCCTTAGGAAAGAATGATACTTGGAAATTGGTTGATAGATCAAAGAATCAAAAGGTATTCCATTGTAAATGGATCTACAAGTTGAAGGAATGAGTAGAACCAAATGACCCTTTAAGATACAAAGCTAGGTTGGTAGCTAAGGGATTTACTCAAAGAGATGGGATTGATTATAATGAAGTTTTTCCCCCGATGATTAAGTATAAGACTATCATGTTAGTATTGACATTAGTTGTCCAATTCAATTGAGAATTATAGCAACTAGATGTTAAGACTGCTTTTCTTTATGGAGAGTTATATGATGTCATTTACATGTTTCAACCTCAAGGTTTTGAGGTGAAAAAGAAGTCTGAGCTTGTGTGCTTACTTAAAAAATCCCTGTATGGTATTAAGCAAAGTCCTAGGCAAGGGTATAAACGTTTTGATGTTTATGTGCTTAAAATTGGTTTCAAAAGGAGTGAATTTGATGCATGCTTATATTATAATAACACTAAGATAGGTTGTGAGGTTTATTTGTTGTTATATATTGATGACATGTTGCTTGCTAGTAGTAGTAAAGCTGATATCATAAAAATGAAAAACTTTTTGAAATCTGAATTTGACATGAAAGACTTAGGATGTGCAAGAAAAATTCTTGGTATGGTTAATAAAAGGAATAGGGCTGAAAATAGGTTGACTATTAATCAAGAGTCTTATTTGAAAAAGGTAATAACCAAATTTGGTATGAAATTTGCTAAGTCTGTCAATGTACCATTAGCTGCACACATGATTTTATTATCTGATCAATGCCCTAAAACTAAAGAAGAAAAACAAGAAATGAGTAATATCCTCTATGCTAATGCCATTGGTTCTGTAATGTATTCTATGATTACCACTAGACCTGACCTAGCTTATGCAATTAGTTTCTTGAGTAGGTTTATATCTAACCCAGGTAAATATCATTGGATTGCTCTTAAATGGTTGTTGAAATACCTAGTTAGGACAGTTAAAAGGGGGTTAGTGTTCGAAAAGAGAAGTGATAAGCTTGAGCTTAAGGGTTATGTAGATTCTGACTTTGCAGGGGGTAAAGATCAGAGGAAATCTACCACTTCTTACTTATTCACGTTAGGTGATAATTGTATCACTTGGAAGTCACAGTTGCAACGTTTAGTTACATTCTCCAGCACTGAAGCTGAATATGTTGCACTAACTGAAGTCTTTAAAGAATGCATGTGGCTGAAAGGCCTTTTATGTGAATTGAACTTCTTGAATAAAAATGTCATGATCTTTACTGATAGTCAAAGTGCTTTAATGCTATGTAAAAATCATGTGTATCATGAAAGATCTAAGCATATTGAGGTCGAATACCATTTCATTAGGGAGAAGTTAGCTTCTGGTTAATTTAAATTGCTTAAAATTGCAACTGATGATAACCATGCAGATATTGGAACCAAAATACTTGATGCTGGTAAGTTTTATAAGTGCATATCAATGTTGAATATTGATACGGGTTAACTTATGTGACAGGTACTTGCTGCAGTGGAGGATTGGTGAAGCATGTACCGGGCTGGAGTGGGCGATGATGATGAAATAAGACCACAAAAGGATAACACTTGTATCCAGGGAACTTAGTAGTGGATTTGTGATTCAAGGTGAAGTTTGTGAGAATATGTGGAACACTAAATCTACTTGGACCAAGTCCATTGGAGAACATGGCTTATTAAGTGTGGACCGTTAAATGTAACAGATGGATGAGATTTTACTAGATTATATATATATTATTATTGTCTTTCATCTAGGTTAGAATAAGAGAGAAGAAAAGTGAGGAGCCATTTTTCATTCTTGTCTCATAGTGAGGTTGGACTAAGTGTTTAAAAGTTTTGGTCATCTTTGGTGGGTTGGTTGGTGAACAAATCCGATTGCCGTTCCCTTGGTTGCATTGCAGTGTTCTTTGTGGCAAGAAATCTGAGCCCACATGTTTTAACCAAGAACAAACGAGCAACAAATGAGAGTTTTTCTTGTATTTTTTAACATTCAAACGAGATTGTAATGATTGTTATTATTTTCAATCTCAACAAAAATTAATAATATGACAGAATAAAAATTTAGTTTAAATGCCCGAATAAATACACAAAACACGAATATTGATCTAATGTCACTTATCAGCCACCTCTATCTATCACTATGAGTTTCCATCAGGATGCAAAAGGTTCAGTTGATTATAATTCATGGCAAAAAAAAGTAAAGAATTTTACCGAAGTTCAAAGAAAGATAGACTTTTTAGAAACCTCAAAATTGTTTAGAAAAAATATTTAAAATAACTTATAAACTTACCCAGGAATCCGATTATATTATATTGTCATTTTATGCATTTGATAGGAAGTATAGACACATGGAGATCCTTTCATTTGATCCCGACGTTCGAGGCTCATCTTTTATGCAAATCAAAATAGGATGGATAGACGTATATATTGGTACTAAGACGTCGTATTTTATTATTTGTGTAGTATAATTTTATATTATCAAATTTTTGTGTTGTATAATTTAGTATGGAATCTATAATGAATGCAATAAATATTTTATTGTAGATATATTAAATAGTATTGTGTCAAATAGTAACTTGATATTAACTCTAACTTTTATGCACATGAATACCGTTTAGGAAGATGTACTTAATTGTTGCATGATGTGTATGCGCATGCATATACTTCCATTTTACAAAAGTTTCATCATTTAAAATCAAATAATTAATGTATTAAATATTTATATTTCGGATAAATGTTTGCTTTTAATAGTGCGTCACAATAATAAACACTTGGTTTTAAAATAGTGAAAACATTATAGATAAAAGTAAGTTATTGGATGTTAGGACTTTACGATTTCATCGTAGTTTATTATGTTCAATTTCTCTTTTAAGACTTTAACGGTACACATTCATGCAATAGATCAAAATTATTTCGAGTTTATTTTACAGCTTGTATCGAATAAAGTTAAAATTTCTTTTAAGCACAAATTCATTATATCTCTGTGTAAATTGTGGTGAATAAAAACACATTGAACGCTAGAAAATTCACACACCATCACACAATAAAAGACATCAAAATACTTGTGCGTACAAGTTGAACTTCCTACTCTTTATGGCTCAAAGTTGTGATCAAAATGTTAATTCAAAAATGACATTCAAATGTTGCCTATTGAAAGAGTTGTCGAAGTTATTCCATGTTAGACTCACCAAGTGTGTATGTGTGTGCAACCAATTTCAATCATTACTCTTCACCGAGACAAGATAAAAAAAATTTAAGTATTCTCTTGGCATCTAAATTCTCAATCCCGAACCCAAATGGTCTATTGTGTGCCTCACTTCATTCGTATATTTTATGCCCTCTCATTTTTCTCTCAAACTCAAGCGTGTCCTATCTCAAGCAAAGGTTATTCTCTCAAGTTCTCATCACTTAACTTGGAGAGATTAGACTGACAATAATGAACACCTAAATATCCAATAAATGCATAGTATTTACGTCTTTAGTGAACAAGTAAAACTAACTACTCATCTACTTCTTTAGTTTAATGTCCAAGACTTTGGGTTTGCAGAACTTATCTTGTTTCTTGCTAATGCATAAAACTGGTTTTTTTTTAATCATTTATTTTTCTCTCAATAGGTAGTATTCACTCTGGCATTGATGATAGCCTTCTTACTTGCTAGATGTGTTACTCAAGGCTTTCACTCACCAATGTAGACAGCTTCTTCCTATTTTTCTTGACTTGTACAACGTATTTTATTGGAACAAATAGTTGAGACTAGAATCCTAGTTTGCAGTCAATTCTCAATTTGGACTATATAATATTATATTCAATACACAATTACGAACTATCGAATATCTAGATTGTTAGTCACTATATAACTACCCCCAAACTATCATTGGAAAATCAGTCAAAAAGTTAGAATAAATCCTCAATAATTAAATCTCGAACATTAACCATTCATCACAACGAAGTAGGCTATTCTACTCGACTCATACCACCACAATAAAAGGAAATCTTTTTGAAATTTTCAAAATTTTCAATTTTTTAGGATTTCTTAACGTTTTAGACTCAATAAACACTTTAACTAAATTGACTCTACAATTTAACTTCATTCCCAAACTTAGAATAATCATTGTCTTCAATGTTATACTAAGCTAAACAAACAAAAATAAAAGAATTAGATAACGAAACTTCTCCACTTCTTTGTATACTTCAAGAGCTTGGTGTAGCTGATTGAGCTTGCAAATAGTTTGGGGTGTTCACCTCCAAATTTGTTTAAGTCCAATGTGTTTGATTTGTACAATGCTTATTTTAAAAGATAAATTGCACTTACAGTCCTCATTCTTTCAGTTTTGTAGCAATATCATCTACATTTAATTTTATTCGCAGATTTCGTTATTACCCTTTCATTAATTCGCACAGATGGTCCCAAATGAATTTTTGATGATTTTGCTCATAGTTTAAATAAATTAAAAAAACAAAAAATAGAAAACAAAATGAAAAAAATTGTAGTTGGGTTTCTAACTTTTTTAAAAGTGCAAAAAAGTTTTTTTACATTTAATTATTTCAAACCATTAAAAGAAAATGAGAAAGAATATTTTCTTCTTCTCCACCCCACCCCACCATGTGACCAAGATATTGTTGTTCTTTATGTTATAAATTCATTACAATTTCTTTTTTACAAGAAATTGTTATTCTTTTGTTATAAATTCATTACAATTTTGGTTATTTACAATCTTTATACATTCTCAATTGCTTATATCAAAATTTAGAATTCCCATGTCAGCTTGGCTTTCGAAACTTGTACTTTTTTTATTCTTTGTGTTATACAGACATAAAAAGAAACATCAAAACCAAACCTTTTTTGTACTGATTTCACATATATCTCCTTTGAGGTGCAACTCAACCAAGCCATACTGCGACAAAGTATGTCAAAGCCGAGTGTTCCGCGGAGGCATACGGCGTCGCATTTGGTGGCGAAGCCAATGCGACAATGGCAGCAAAAGGTAGATTTTTTATTTATTTTTCTTTGTGGTTTTCTTCGAGTGACCTTTTTTTAGTAGATTCAAAAGAGATGAAGACGATATATATATATATATATATATATATATATATATATATATATATATATATATATATATATATATATATATATATCAAATTCTGTGGGGTTGGGGTAGGTGATTGAAGAAGAAGAACTAATTTTTTATTCTTTATTTTTAAATTTATTTTTTCTTTATTTTATTTATTTATTTTTGGATAAAAGTAATGAAATTTTCACTTTAAAAAATGTTAAGGACCCAAAACTACAAATTTTCTATTATGTTTTTCTTTTTTTGCTATTTTAATTTATTTAAGTTATGGACAAAATTGTTAAAAAGGACCATATGTGAGAATTAATGAAAAGATGAGGATGATATCTGCAAATAAAATTGAATGTGGATGATGTTGTTATAAAATTGAAAGAATGAGGACTCTAAGTATAACTTGCCCCATTTTAAAATTGTCACTGGCTTGATCATTGCGTCTGTAAAGAGTACAAGAGAATTTATTCAAATTCTAGCAACACATCAAATAGAAAATATATACACTACCAATGAATACATGCCAACACATCTCAAAGACGCAAACAAGTATTATTTATAGCAAGATATTTCATTCATGGTATGAAAATTCGTTTAAGAACCAGAGATTAGAAAAGGTGCAATAATCCACGAAATGGTTTGGGAGTTGAAAATAAGTATAGATCCGGAGATTCCTGAATAGGAAAACATTTCATACTACTGCTGAATCCATTGGCAGGCAAGAGAAAACCTGACGAACTGAAACATCTTAGTAGCTAGAGGAAAAAATCGAACACCTTATGGAACATTGCAAGATGCAAGAGGGATGAACGAAATTGGGCTAGTGAATTGTCCAAAAATTTCACTAATCAAAACTCAATAATAGCTCATACATCCAACTCGATAATGCCCAAACTCCTCCAAATTCAAACAAGTAAATACAAGCCATATCTTCAAAATTTTAACTTTTGAGGAGGGATAAACCATTTAACCTTTGAAATATGTGTAGGGGATAATGCAAATGGTGTGCTAACTACTGGACTTGGAGCTTGGTGATGCTTAAACAAGCCAAATTGAGTGGGTGTGGATGAGTTGTCAATCTATGGTGCAAGATGAGTGGTTTTGAATGAGTGAATTGTTGGATATCCACTCCATGTCTTGAGATAGATCAAATGGCCAAGTCCAAAAAATTATTTTAAATTAAAGATGCCTAATGGTAATTAATTTGGTGTAGCAAAGACTCCTATCCCAATTATAATTAAAATAGGGTGTCCTTGCATAGGTGAAAATTAAAGAAGGAAAGTCATATTAGGACTTTATTTGGTACCTTAATTAACATTATAAATTGAGGCATTGGGGAGTTGAATCCATGTGTGATTGCATGAAGGAGAAAATCCAACTCATCTAAACAGAGAGAAAATTCGAGAGCAACACTATAGCAAATTTGCAGAATCAGGAATCTGGACAACCTGTACAACAGTAATCAAATGTTGATATTTCACCTATCCTTGGTCTGATCATCATGAAATTTGGTAGAAATTTCAAAACTCATTGACGATCAAATTCAATTGTTACGATCAAAATCACATGGTTCATTCTAGAGGAATTGTTATCCGATCCTTAACGAATTTTGTGAGATATTTTCTTTGTTGTTTTTTAGTAGTATTGCCAAGAACTTGTTCTTGAGAGAGATGTGCTTGGGTATATTGTTAGTATTGCTTTTGAGAGATTCTATCTTTGATAGAAGATGATTATTTGTATGCCAAGACTTGTGTTCTTGATGTTGGATGTGCCTCTAGTATTGACTCGAGAGACTTTGTAGGTTTCCATCTTTGTTAGATGACAGTTTGGTGCCACAAATTGTTTAATTCTTGATGATTTGGTGTGCTTCTAGTAATATCTAGAGAATAACGTTGTACATATTATTGTTGATTACCATAGAAGGTTATTTAGAGTTGAATTATAGACGTAGGCACGTTGTTGAATTATGCTAAATATTATGTTGTTAATTTTGCGCATTATTTAGTTTGTCTATTGCTCTGTTTGATTAATTCCTATTAGATTTACACAAGAAGAGAAATTTTTTATTCTGCTACTTTGTTTCTACTAAATCATTAGATATCTCATTATAATGAATCTGTTGAGGTAAAGGTAGTGCAACTTATAACTGGCACCATACCCTTGGCCCCGTATGTTAGGGAGAAAAGAGTCTTACTAGTAGCCGTCTTGTAGTCCAATAGCCTACAAAGCATTATGAAGCTCATCTACCCAAGATCATTTCAAGGCATCAAGCTTTCTTTTTAAAGCGGACTTGATGGTTTTATTTATGGCTTCAACTTAGCCATTTTCTTGGAGATGGTACGGCGTAGAGAATTCTTTCTGAATTCCTAGGTCATCATAATGCTTTTGCAACTTTTTATTATCAAATTGCCTCATTTTCTGTGACAAAGGAGTTAGGGATTCCGAACTTACAAATAATATTTATTTTCTTGGCTTCGGTGATCAACATTAGGTGTTTAGCATTCATCCACTTTTTAAAGTAGTCTATGCCACTATCATGTAATGGATTCCAACCCGTCCTTTAGGTAGTGGGCTTACAAGGTCAATTCCTCATTTGGTGAAGGGCCAATGACTACTAATGATTGTGAGTTCTTGAGGATGAAGACAAGAATATTGGCGAACCTTTGACACTTGTCACATCGTCTGACATAGTCTAGAGAGTCATTTTTTTTTATGTTTGGCCAATAATATTCCTACCTTAAAAATTTTTGCGCCATTGATAGTCTCCCTTTATTGTTTCTACGTATCTCTCCGTGGACTATACACACGAGATATTCAACTTCATTTTTCTCAACACAACGAACGAAGTAGTCGTGTAGATTTTTTTTTTTAAAGGATTTCATATATCAACACAAAGCTAAGTTATCTCAGCTTCAGCTTTTTAGCCTCAGTTTTATCTGATGAAAGCTCATGAATTGTCAAATAATTCGAATTATCTTTCATCCACTTTAAGTGTTGACTGATCACCATTATTTTTTCCCTTGCCTCAATGGATGGCCTTTCCACATATTCAAATGGTATAATTTTCAATAACTTGGAGTCTTGGAGCAAACTTAAATAGAGCATCAACATTGTTATTCTCGATGTGCAATTTGAAATATCTTAAACATGTCAAAACTGGGCAAGAAGTCAATGACATACTTTAGATAAACGGCCATACTTTTTTCCCGAGCACTGAAATTGCCATTTACTTGACTTAGCACATGAGTTACTGTTGACTAAGATCTCTTTTATCTTCATTTCCTTAGCTAGTTTTAGTCTAGCTATCAATGCCTCATATTATGCGACATAATTTGAGGCTTGAAATCCAAATCCTAGGGCACAATTTAGGTTAAGTCCTTTTTGACTTATTAAAACAATTCATGTACATGAGCATGTCTCTTTGGAATAGCCATTGACAAATAATTTCTATTGTCGTGATTCTGTTGATTCAAGTCCATCAAATCCCTTGTTATTGGAGGCCCATCGATAAATTCTGCCATGAAATCTTTGAGGGCATGACTATTCATGGAGGACCTCAGCTGGAATCGGATGTCGAATTGATTGAGTTTTATCGTCTACGTCAGCAACCTACCCAATACATCATGTTTTTGAAGTGCATAGTTCATCAGATAATTAGTTCTCATTTCAATGGTATGAGTCTAAAAATATGGCCTCAACTTTCTAGAAGCTGGGATAAGTAATAGATCTGAAGTTGATGTTCATGAAGGCCCGCGGTAATACTATACTAGTTGCTCTTCGAGAGAAACAAAGTATATTTGCAATGTTTTTCCCAAAACTGACTTGAACAATAAATGAGCTTTTCCAAAGTTCTCATTTAGAGCCACAAAGGCCTCATCATATTCTAATGTCCATTTAAATTTCTTTCCTCATTTAATAGTTTTAAAGAAAGGAAGACACTTGTTAGTAGACTTCAAAACAAATCGACCAAGGACTATTATCTTTCAAGTTAGGCTCTATACTTTCTTCAGCTTTCAAGGCAATTTCATTTCAAGTAGTGCTTTGATTTTTTCAGAATTGGCCTCAAATTTTCTTTCGTTTACCATATAGCCTAAGAATTTTCCAAAGAAGATTCCAAATGCACACTTCAGTGGGTTAAACTTCATCTGATAGTGTTCAAAAATATTGTATGTGATCTCGAGATAGGCTACGTGCTCTTTAGCCTTCTGGATTTTAGCCGACATATCATCCACATATAATTTCATTGTCTTCCCAATATAATCAGCAAACAATTGGTTTACTAATCGTTGATATGTGGCCCTAGCATTCTTTAAGCCAAACAACAATACTTTTTAGCAATACAACCTTCAGTCACTATTGAATGGGGTGTGGTACTCATCTGACTTGAACAACGGGATCTGATTATAGCCTAAATATGCATCCATAAAGCTTAGCAAGGCATACCCTGACATAACATCGACATGCTGATCAATGTGGGACATATGAAAGATATTCTTGGGGCTGTGCCTTATTCAGATCCAAAAAATCAATGTACGTTCACCATTTATTGTTGGGTTTCAGAACAAGGACTGTATTAGCAACACAACTAAGATAATGTACCTTGTGGATGAAGCCATTTGATATTAATTTTTTCACATGTTCTTTTAAAGTTGCATGTTGTTTTGGGCTGAGAGGTTTCATCTTCTATTTGTAGGGGAAGACCTTGGGATCGATCTTCAAAGTGTGGCATCACACTTTTAGGGTTGATTCTTACCATGTCTTTGTGCCTCCATGTTGAATTTTTTTCTCAGGAAATTCTCTAGTTCCATATTCAATTCATCAGATAAGTTGTTTCCAACTTGAAGTACTTTGGGGCCATCTAAGTTGATAGGAAAGCTTTCCAACTTTTTCATTGGAGATGCTTGAGACTCAAACTCAGTGATCTCCATATCGATATCATCATCAATCACTACCTCATTTTCCCAGTTTTCCACTCCTGTATCAACAAGTATGGGTACTTCATTCATCACTACATCTATAATTATTTCACCCATTTCCGTATCAACCAACATAATGTGGTTAGATTATGTACTGGGGATAGCATTTCGTACAAAATTCAAATAACATTCTCGGGATCTCCTTTGATCTCTCTTAACTATTGCCACACTGGCTTTGGTAGAAAATTTCATGGAAAGATGATCGATTGAGGTGATAGCTTTCAACTATTTCAATGCCGGTTCTCCAAGTACCACAACATAAGCCGATATGCTATCGAATACAAGAAAATCTAGGAATACTTGAGTTGACCAGGAGCTTTTCCTACAATGACTGATATGTTGATTTTATCCATTAGTATGATGCCTTCATCGGTAAACCTATACAATGGGTCTGAGATAGGTTCATCGAATAATCTACATCTATGTAATTGAAGGTAGGATTTCTTCAATTAAAGGGCCTCGTCTTTGTCTGTAAAGTAGATGGGCTCACATTTTTTTTTATTTTCTTGGGTCTTTCACCTTGCACCAAATAACTAGTTATTGGTGGGTTCCTCATTTTTCGGGCATAGTTTCGGTAGGCATTCATTGATTGTCCCTCAATATAAGGGCCTCTAAAAATTATTTGGCTATCTCAGATTGGCCTTTGACCACCTTGATTATTTTGAGGGTTTTGCATCAGCTTGTCTTCTCTATAGATGGAAGTTTTTCTCTGCAGTTGTTGATGCCTTGACTGTAGGGGTTGTCCCCGTAAAACATATGGATTGTATGTTCCTTGAATAGGTTTCTTATCCTTTGTTAACCAATTATTTTCAATAATAAGGTTGTCCACTGCAACCTTTACATCAAGACACTCACTGGTGTCATGATTACGCTCATGGTGATATCGACAATATTTTGTAGTGGGCAGGATTCTTCTATACCTTAGGTATTAATTTGATCCACGTGCATTATATGATACTCCTAGACTAACAGTGTTTACCTTGATATCCCAGTAATTATACCTCAAATGAGGTGTTTTCGATGCCCTTTGACTGAGAATCAGGGCCTTTCTTTTATCCATATGATGACCCTAGGTTTGATGCGCATCTTCTGGTCAAACCATCTCTTGATCGTAGATTTCTTGTTTGATTAGATCTACCAACTCATCATACATTGTAGTAGGTCTCCAGTTCCATACATCCTTCCGGAAAGGAATTGACCTGCTCAATCCAGAAGTTAAAGTCTCAAAAGCAGTTTCATGTGGAATACTCTCTACATCAACTATTTTTTGCGTCAAACTCTCTTCAGGCCATTGCCGTCATGAATTCTCTTAACTGGGACCGAGCCATGAGTTCTTGCAGTAAACATGTGAATTAATTAATTTTTCAAGTTAGGCCAACTATGTATACTGTCTGATACCAATTTGTTGTATCACTTTTTAGCTCCTCTGAAAAGGGAAGCTTCAGTACTTAATTGCAGCACTTGATCCTAGGAAGTTCATATGAGTGTCGTACTCCATGACATGATCAATGGAATTATCTTTTCCATTGTACTTCTACATTTTCGACATAGAGAACATTCTAGGCTGCACCAATGCTTTTATTGCCTTAGAGAATGAGGTGTACTCGTCATCGTCGTCCAACTCTTTTGGACGAAGAGTCATATCTTTCATGTCTTCAGCATGAAGGTGATGAGTTATTTAATATTCTTTAATAGTGGAATACATCTCTTCTCGTATAACCCTCGCATCATATCTTTGTGAGACCTCATTTCTGATAGCTGCGGTGCCTCCCAACCTACTAACGATGCTGGTAGACCTAGAAAGTCTCCGCTTTGACTCATGTTGGGAGTGTTGTATCCCTCACATTCATTGCGGGTCATATGTGGGTTAGTAGTCTAGTGCCATGGTTGTGGGCTATTATACATGCTCCTAGGCTAAATGACTCTATCTACTCGTTCTCTTTCATGTGGAGAGTGATTTGACCAAGAATTTTTTGGCAGAGTGTCTCCATCTCTGCTTTCTATTTCATCATCCTGTGGAAAAGGGATTGCATATCCCTACTGCATGAAAAACTATCTCATTGTAATATTTTCATTAGTAAAATGTTGCATATTTATCGCTGTGTCAACGACTGTTCTAGTAAGTCTAGCTATTGTTCTTGGTGGACTCTAGTTTCTTGTCTAATGGGCACTTTCTTCTGTTGAAACTGCATGAAAAATTGTCATTGCAGCATTTTAGTTAGCAAAATGTTGAACATTTATCGTCATGTCAGCGTATGTTGTAGTATGTCTAGCTACCGTTCTTGAAAGCCTCTAGTTTCGTCTCTAGCGCGCACTTACTGTGGGATTGGTATCCCAGACCTTGCATGCGTTCATCACCGTTGGATCCACTTTCACTCATTTTTCTATCTTCTTCTTCTTCTTTTTTCCTTTTCCAAGTATATTTTCTTTTGTGGATTTTGTAGGGTTTGCCACAGACGGTGTTGCTAATATATTGACCTCAAAATCTTGTTTGACTTCAATACCAACAGAAACAAACCATGTCATTGTCCATGTACTGATAACATGCACACTTGGAAGATATGTTAGACTACCAACGATTGATCTTACAAGATAATGCAATGTTCATAAACATTCCGACGATCAAATCATTGATCAAAAGTTTAGTGTGAAAACTTAAATGGATAGAGAGTTTGCTCAAGATGTATGTATAATGTGCTTACTTTCAAATGAATGAGGAATGAAGTGTGTGTGTGTGTGTGTGTGTGTGTGTGTATATATATATATATATATATATATATATATATATATATATATATATATATAAGTTTTGTCATTTTCTAGACATTTTTCATTATTTGATAAAAAAATTTATCATATTTCAATTTCCAAAGTTCCTCTTTTACCATTTTTCATAAATTTTAGGGAATGGATATGATATGTAAGTAGTAATGTTATGTTATGCATTCAAAAATATGGCGTTGGAGCTTCGTCCAGGTCTAAGGCTTGGACGAGGCTGTGTGGGCTCAATTAATCAAATCTCCATTTATTTCAAATATTATTTTCTAGACGAAGTTAAAAATTATACTTTGACTGTCCAAGATAAGATATTGAGCCGAAGTAAGGCCCATGATTTTGACACTCATACCTAGGTGTATTGCCCAATAGGCCTTAATTTCATGCCAACTATACTCTAGACCTCACGCAGTGTCCAAATAGGATATGTATATATATTTTAGATATAATAACTACAATCAATTAAGGATAAATGAATATCTTGTATGGAGATTGTATTGTTTGGAGGATATAACAATACAACAACATTGAACATATTTCTCAAGAATTATTTAATACAAGCTTCAGAAAGATGGCGGCATAGAAGAAATTGGTGCATGTACAAGACATGAGGATGACACCATAAAAAGATTTTCATGGATTGAAATCAAGAAGAGAAGTCGTACTTTCAATAAAGTTGTCCTATTGGATTTTTTGAGAAGGTTTTCATGAGGCAACATTTGATTAATTTAAATTTTTTATAATGAGTTGTACTCTTTTTCTATTCGTTTGGTATGTTTGGATTTTTGTCGAACAAATTTTTAACGAGCCAATTATTTTATAAATGGTCATCTAAGGAAAAATGTTGTAAAATAATAAATAATAACGTATGACTATTTGATCTTATCTAAATGCCTATATAACCGTCTTGTTTACTTTAGAATAGTGTATTATTCAGATAGTAACTTCTATTCAAACTCTACATTGGAGTTAGTGTTATAATAAATTTACACACTTAATTTTGACTCTCAATTATATCTTTTTTTATTCTTTTTTTACTTTAAACTTGGAGGAATTTTGTAAAATCTTAATGACCTTTTTGGCTCCACGATGCAATAAAAATCAATGTGTACATATTTTTTTGATTCCTAGTTACGAACTACAAGAATCTTTTTAAATTTTATTTTGAGTATAAGACTTCTTAATTTTAGAACACAAGGATATGCCTAATTAAATTTGGATATTATTGACCGTTTAAAGTAATTTGGATAATTATTTAAAAATTTCTACTTGTACTAGTGTTGGTTTGTTTGGAGAGCTCTAATATATAATACCAATTATCTCTTCGACATTTCTTTTGGAAGTGACAAACTTGTAAGTCCCAAAATGAAATCATCAAATAAAATCACT
Source organism: Forsythia viridissima (assembly GCA_030279155.1). Taxonomy (NCBI): domain Eukaryota; kingdom Viridiplantae; phylum Streptophyta; class Magnoliopsida; order Lamiales; family Oleaceae; genus Forsythia; species Forsythia viridissima. Next base: position 39,063,825 of record CM059033.1, on the reverse strand, counting down.
GGTAATTCATTTCTTTTGCAAAATGTACTCATTCATCAAATGCAACCTCAAATAAGAAAAACAATAAAGATCACTGCCTTTCAGGCTACTATACAAGTAGAATATTTATTGTCTATGCATGCATAAAAACTAAATTTTTTTGGAAATATGGATAAGATAAATAAATTCAAATCACACCCTCTAATTCTGAGATAGAAATATCAAAACAACTTGAGTTAAAATACATAGCATCCTGAAGAGGCAGATGAAATGGCAAAAGGATTAATTAAAACACTTGATCATCAGGTCCTGGAATCCAATGCCAAAATGCTACTGAGATTCATGGGATTCATGTATTTGGTATTACCAGTCAAGATACGTTGCACAATAATTCTGTTGGCTTTCTCAGATGGATGAAATGGATCCCAAAATGCATACAAATCTCTATTTGGGCACAAGTTGGATAATGGGGTGCACAGTCCAATCCCATTGTATGGCCCTTGTCCACAACATGCTATTTTTGATGTAACAAATCCTGTCCAACAGTCCAACCATATAAGTAGTAAGGTTTTGTTATGAAATAACTAAAATTAACTTTGTTGAGTACAGCTGTTTATTAGTTTCGATTTTCATATCAAAACTTAAATTGCACGTAAAACATGGATTTATTTATGAGTAAAAAGAATCAACTTTAATAAAAAATGAAACAACTTTAACCAATGAAAAAACATTTGCTATTGTCATATCTCGGATTAGAATGCATACGAAAAATGTCTATCCAGAATACACATGAAATCCTAGTGGTCCAAATCAGATGTACTATACTGTTTATAGAATTTAATATGGTTAAAGAGAATAGGAGAAGGCTGCAAAGTAGTTGAAGCTTTAACTCTTTATATTCCCTTATGAGATGAACCACCCCCACCCTTTCTCCCTTGGGCCCAAAGAAAAACTAAAAATAGTTGGGAGTGTAAGTTGTAGTGATATCAGATTATATACCGTAGGCCTGAGGATTAGTAATAAAGTCGGAGGACATTAGCATTGTGTTAGCTGCAACGAAGACATCAGATCCAACTTCACTATTGAGACTGTTCACCATTTGAGCCAGTTGTGGATTGAACAATGCAGCAGCCCTCTGTAACTCCACTGCACATTCACCAGTTCTGCTCCTTTGGGCCAATTCTGCTGGAACACACCCAATTGGTCCTGTTCCTGTCACAATAACCCTTCTAGCTCCCAATTCGTGCAACCTCTGCGATAGTGTGATGATTTAATTAATATTCACTTCCCAAAATTTGGGGTACGGGGGGTTCTATAACCTTATAAATAGGCCAATAGGGTATTTCTTCTTGTAATTCCGGGACAGAAAATTTATACAAATTATCTCAAAACATTACCCTTAAAACCTTGTGATACTCGAAGATGAGGTAGCGGACATAATCAGGCAGAGAAAATTGTCGAGATCTTGCAGAAAAAGGCACCAAATAGTAGTTGTTGACAAAGTCATTGCCACCAAGAGTAATGAGCACAAGGGCTTCATTCACTAGCCTTTGAGTTTGTTCAGGTCCAATTAGCCTACTGACACGAATCTGGTACTGTTGGAAGTACTCTAATTGTTTCGCAATTCTAATGATGTTCAGCTGCAAAAAATAAAAAAGTAAAATTGCAATGTAGTTGTACTTTCATTCATCTATTGTTGAGATATATTTCGAAGTTTAATCTACTTGGATTCCAATATAAAGCACTACAGTACATATAAATTAAAATGACATCAATTTTTTCAATGTTTTGTCCTTAGATTTAAAAGACAGATTTAAAGCTTTATAAAGTAAATGAAACTGACAAGAATTATAGGCGGTTCAACCAAAACAAAAAAAAAAACCTTGTGCACGATAAATTTGGGGTCGGCCACTTATTTTTCACAGCTCTGGTTGGTCTATTGCTACATCTACTAGAAAATTTAGAGAACCTAGACCTACAGACGGGCCATGTTCCTTGTGAGGTTCAACAAGAATGAGAAACATTTAGGTCCTGGATTTCAATTTTAAGAGTAAAGAAACCGGGTGCTTAATACTCAGTTGCTCAGATTTGACACATAATGCATATAATGATATTCCAAAATGTGATACACTAAGATTTGAGCATTAATTCAGGTACTGAACAGTTGATAAAGGATCTGAAGTAGATGAAATGGACATACAAACTGGATTCCAGTGTCGTTGAGGATTCCAACTCCAGCAGAAGCAAAGTTGGCGCCAACAAGAAGATTGTTTCCCTTCAGAAATGGATCCAGGTATGCCCTTGTTGGTTCCATTCCCAGTTGCTCGCCTGAAAAATGCACATTTGATACATATTAAGGTTTTGATCATCACGCAGTATGGATAAAGGAGACGAAGAATTTGTTGAACCATTTTATTAAATTTAATCTTCAACATGCCACTCATGTGTAGGTGCAGGATTTACTTTTTACAAATAATATGACACGTACTTAATTTTTAATAAATGAGTGGCTCTGAAAGTTGAACTCAAAATCCGTGTTTCATATACTATGTTGAGCCAAAAAACTAGTGTAAAATAAAAGAAACTTGTATAAATACGACTATAATAAAAAGGGTTGTAGAGCTTGAAATCCTACTTATAATATCAGGAATGTTGAGGCCATTAGAGAATCGGCCGGTAGGACGGTGAGTTGGATAGTCGATGCCATAAGGGGGTGAGTCTGCACGAGCACTGGTGACTAGGTAGTTGTTGTTGCCACTGTCAACCAGTGAATCGCCAAACACGAAAAATGCACGTGCATCGGCTTGAGGAGCCATGACAGACAGTGCAAGAACAAGGCATAAAACCATCCATAATGCAGAAAAAGAGAATGAGCAGCCCATTATATGTATAATTATGGTGGTTCTAATGTGAAACCCTAGGACAATTTTCTTGGATTTTCACACACTTTGTTCTGCTCTGAGGAGTTCAACAAGTAAGATCATGGCCTTATATAAGCTGGAGGAGATTGTTTAACTCCAATAATTAGAATGCTCTACCAACCCCAATGGAGAGGGAGAGAGAGAGAGTGAGAGAGACAAATTAAGGACCACTTGGAAACACATTAGCATTATTACAGCTATTATGAAGAATTCTTGAAATGGGAAATGAGGGTTGTATACTTTAGGAGAATCAAGAAATTTGAATAAAGAAAATGGAGGGTTGTACAGTTTTTTTTGGAGGCTTGAATTTATTACTATTTTTTCCACTTTTTTTCTTTTTCTTTTTCACTGGCTACATTAATTAATTGATTCTAAAAAATTATATTAATTTTTTGGGACAAAACAATTATAATTCATGTGCTCAGTAATGCTATCACTTGCTTTGTGATAATTAATTTGAGTTTGCTATTTACTTACACATTATACTCTTAGGAAATGTTTAGTGCAAAGTATTGAATTGGTAAATTTTAATTAATCATACCGAACATGCTATTAATTATTGTAAAAATAAATTCCAAACTTGACGATTATTGTAAATTACTACGTGGAATGTTGTTGCACATTCTACTTTTACTTGAAGACCATATTTATTTATTTTTTCAAAAATCTTGACATGTATATTTTCAGTGACAATTAAACTTGAATATATGACGTTTTATCATTTTGATTCTATGTTGAAGTTAATTAAAAAGGAGACAAATTTATTTATATATATATCCCCAACAACTATAAATGTTTTGAATCAGCATTAACCAATAATCTTGACATATACCTAATGTTTGAGGATTTGAAGCCAAATGAAGTCCTGTTACATCATATCAAATCCCATTAATTTGAAACGACATATAATCTGATTGCTAGCTAACTAGCTTTATCAAGCCTGTTTCTTTCATTAGCAAATTCAAAAAGTTCCCAACAAAATCATCCAAATTGACCATATATGGGCATTAATGCAACATTATACATAAATGATACACTTTTTATTTCAGCATCGTACTATCATTATCAGTAATCAAAACCCTAATTTCAATAATGCTTTAGATTTTGTGTCACAGACAGTCTACATGTTTGTCCTCCTTTAATATTTGATTGATTGCAACCCATTGTTAAGACAGCGTTTTGTAGCTCTATTAATATCACAATCACATAATTATGTTATAGAATATAATTGTTCCTATATATGTTTTAATTATTGAAGTATGTCGTCTAAAAATTTAAATTGTTAGAGACACGTCCCATATATGTAAATGCTTTACCTTTTTTTTTTTTTTTTTTTTTTTTTGTCGTTAAAGGCCTGAAATGTGCAATATATATATATATATATAAATTTATGGCTTTGAGACTAAACTAATCTCATTTGTTCTGATATACAAGTGAATTCATTTATTTATTTAAAATATGTCTTCAAGATTAGTATTCATATTTTAAAATTTCTTATGAATTTGATGCTCTTTTTTTTCTAAATTGCATGAAAAAAATTGAAAAATATTAGACAGCTTGGAGTTATAACAAAGATCAAATATGACCCCATGAATGAAGTAGCCATGTGGTGTAAATAAATGGAGTGGGCCATTTTTGAGCTACTCTAGTGAGCCTGTAATTGCATAATCTTGAACACGCTTTATTTTTTAATCTTATAGAATTTAAAGTTGCTCAATTCATGTGGCCCTCGAAGTAGGGGGTGGGGGTGGGGGTGGGGGTGGGGGTGAGGGTGAGGATGGGGTAGAGCTGTTTCTCATTAAAAAATAATAATAATAAATAATAGATATGGTACAAAATCTCAAGCTTCTAATTGTCACAACGACAATTTTAAAAGTAAATTGACGAAAATTCTCCGCTAAGTTGTACTTTCCGCACGAGATTTACAAATCAATGCATAATGGATTATTGTATCGGACGCAACTAGAGGTAATTTTGACTAGTTCTACATTTGAAACAAGGAGCTCCCCATCAAGATGCTCAAGTGTTATAGAACATGTTTGAATTTCTAAATGAGTCGTTGCATGAGAAATGTCAAACATATACTCTTTCAAATTTATGTTTTACGTACCCAACATGAGCGACACTACAAGGTAAGGATGGCAAACGGACCAGGCCGCCAGTCGGCCTAGTCCGTGAAAGCCCATGGCCTTGGACGGCTCGGGCTGCAAAAATAATCACGACTCTTTTCTTATAAATATCCCTTAAAGTTTTCATATTTTTCACAAATTCACAACTCTCTCAATCTATACAATCCGAAAAAAAAAAAAATATATTGTCGACATTATATTTTTTATTGTGCAATTTATAGTTGAATTTATACATTTTAACTTTCAAGTTTTCTACATTTCTACAATTTATAATTGAAATGTCAATTTTATCATAACTTATTTTTTTTAACTTAAAAAAAAAAGTTCACGTGTGGCCCGTGGCTCAACCTGTGTTGCCCACGGACTACGGGCAGATCCGAGCCACGATTTCTTTGACTGGCCGAGCCGGGTCAGTCTTGGCAAGGGCCAAGTCAGCCCGGCCCGGCCAGGCCATTGCCATCTCTACTACAAGGCATCACAAAAGTAACAATAAAGATATTGTCCCACGATGCAACGAATATTCTTATTTATGGACGAATTAACATTCGTTATTGAGAATTTCTTTAAATGAATAAAAACTTATTTAGTTTATTTGGAGATGTATCTAATTATTCAGGCGCTTTAATTCGCATAGTAGATTGAGTAGTGACACAACCTTGAAATGACATCACAGTCGTCCATGTTATTCAAATTAAGTACAAACTTTCTGCTATTCTGGTGACCAAAGTACACCAATTTACTGTTGCAAATCAAATAGCTGCTGAAAACATTTTCTGAATCATTCACTGAGCTTCAACAAATATGCCAGAGGCAACCCCATTCCAATCGACATTTGTTTTCAATAAATTAAAAGTCGGTTTGTTACTTTTTTTAATTTCATATTCAGCGCTACATCTACTAAGATGTCCCATGTAATTCACACTCGATTCATCAATATATTTAACCGAAGATCCGATAAAACTACATTCAAATTATTGAACTTGATAGTGATTAATGCAATCAAGGGACATGGGTAGTGACAAACATAATCTTGAAATCAATCTCCACATTGTTGAACCATTTTATTTAAAAATTTAAATTGTTAAATCTTCAACACGTTTCTTTATTTGTTGGATAAATTCATTTTCTATAAAATGCGTGCACATGTACAATTTCAGGTCTAATTCAGGATATTTTCTATTCTTATACTATATTGAACAATCTCATCAGACATAATAGTGAAATAATGTTTGATTATATCCGCAAACGTTGAACATGCCAAACACTTGTTTACCAAAGAAGTAGAGTATTTATTCATATTAAAAAATAAAAAGAAAGTTAAAACATAGAAGGGGGCATATAACTAATCTGACCATTAAGATCAAAATAAACTAGTTTTACATCTCTTGTTTATTCGTCGTATGTGTGAGATAATTGATGATGATTGAGACAACTCAGTTTTACATAAAATAATCAAAATTACTCCAACAATGAACTGTTGTACTGATTTTAAGAAAACCCTATAATCTCAAATTATTAATCACATTTGAGTTTGTGATAGTCATTATTTATTATTTAGGGTGTGATTGTTTCTGAAGTTAAAAAATAATAAGGAAAATTTAAAAAACAAAAATTTATATAGAGACAAATCGGGAGCACATTTAATTGTTTACTAAATAAATGAATGCATGCAGTGTTGGTTTGTTGATCATTTATTCAGGAAATTAAATAGACTGGAAAAGTGGTTAGAGTCTAGTGATATTATAGATGATTGATGTTTTCACGTGGTGAAAGATTGGTTTTCAGAAAATTTTTCCTATAATTTGGAAATTGATTGCTACTTGTTCTTTTATCTACTCTCACATTTTCTTACGTTGTTGATTTACTCACTTTTTTCTATTTTGTTTTCTAGTTTATTATGTTTGGAAGTGTTTATAAGTACTTATAAGTTGATCAAACATAATTATTATCAACATATTATATTCCGTATAATTTACAATTTTTATCTACTTTTTATTCACACATTACGAAAGATTCATTGCTTATAATTTATAAAAAAATTACCATAACAAGATAAAACGAATGGAGCAAAAAAGACAATTTATATAATATGGATTTCAAATTTATTGAACATATAAAGCCACAAAGTAGAGGTTTGGTGAACCAATTTCGGTGATCTTAAATTACTCTCATACCTACTTTTTTCACACAAGTGCTTACTCAGACAATTTTATTTTTGTTATGTGCTTTCATTTGCTTGTGTACCAATCAAGACTTTCCAAGCACAAAATTAAATAGGGTCCAAGATTAACTACAACAATATCTGTTGGTGAAGAGTGAATCATATCACCAACGTAAATTCCGTTGGTGATATTAATTAATTTTGAAAACAAAAAAAATAATTCGACCTTTCACCAATGGAATATCCGTTGGTGAAGAGTGAATCATATCACCAATGGAAATTCTGTTAGTGATATTACTTAATTTTGAAAACCAAAAAATAATTCGACCTTTCACCAACGGAATATCCGTTGGTGATATTAATTAATTTTGAAAACAAAAAAATAATTCGACCTTTCACTAACGGAATATCTGTTGGTGAAGAGTGAATCATATTACCAACGCAAATTCCGTTGGTGATATTAATTAATTTTGAAAACCAAAAAATAATTCGACCTTTCACCAACGGAATATCCGATGGTGAATAGTGAATCATATCACCAACGGAAATTCCGTTAGTGATATTAATTAATTTTAAAAACCAAAAAATATTTCGATCTTTCACCTACGGAATATCCGTTGGTGAAGAGTAAATTATATTACCTACAGAAATTTCGTTGGTGATATTAATTAATTTTAAAAACCAAAAAAGATTCAACTATATGGAATTGAATGTTAATCACTTAAGGATTAGTCGTAAATTAAGTTTTATTCAGAGCATGTTCGGTAGGCATTTTCATCTCCAAAATCTATTTTTGAGCATGAATTTTTTGACTTTTCAAACGAATTTGAAAAGAAATGACCAAATTGCCCTTTTAACTTTCAAATAACATTTAATTGATTGAGGGCAATTTTGTCAAATAGCAATGTAACTCAAAAAGTGTGTAAGAGGAATTCAGTCATGGCCCACCAAATTTAATGAAAAATAGATTTTGGAGATGAAAAAAAGGGCAGCCGAACAAGCACTCATTTAACATTCGAATTTTCTTGAACGAAGTTATATGTGTAATTACAATAATAAAAAAGATTCAAACTATAATCTCATACGAAGAAAATATAGGTGGAGTAGTTTACCTATTGTACGACATCACTTTAGTTGGGCATTTTGTGTTTAAATGTAAAAGCAAATAATGTTTATCGTCATTTCATACAGTTTGTATAGCTATAAATTTTTTTCGAACAAGGTGATATTTTATGTTTAAGTGTTAACTCAATGTGGAATTTGATTTTTCACTAATATTTATTTTTTACTTTTTAAGAAATTATAGAAAATGTTGCTCATTGAACTAATATATATTATAAAAACAAAAACAATTACAAGAATTCATTTGTCTCAAATGGTTTGGCTGTAACTTCACAACTCTTAGGTCAAAGGTTCAAGTCACGTTACATCCATTCTAAATTAATAAAATAATAAAAATGCTTGATAAAGCTTAGCGGATTGGGTCGGGCCTTTGGTGGGTCGAGTTTCAAGCCCATAATTGACAAGTCGGGTCAGGGGTCATCCAAATATATAAAATTATTATTTTTTAATTATTAAAAATTTGCACTATTACCTACAGAAATTCCGTTTGTAATAGTGTTTGTCATTTCTGTTGTTATTTTGAGGGTTGCTGAAAGTTATTCCGTTGGTAAAAGCGTGTGTCATTACAAACGGAATTTCCGTTGGTAAAGGGTTTGGTCATTACCAATGAAAATTCCGTTGGTAAAAGGTTAGGACATTACCAACGGAAATTCCGTTTGTGAAGATCACCAACGGAAATTTCGTTGGTAACTTTTAGCGACCCTCAAAATAGCAACGGAAATTTCGTTGCAAATAGTCCGTTGGTAGCGACTATTAAGCACGGATATCGTGGCTTCAGCAACGTAAAATTCGTTTCTGAAGCCACGATTTTTTGTAGTGATATAATTTTTTTTCAATTTGATCCATCTAATATTGAGTTAATTATTTTATATTTATGCTATGTGAAGAGCCTCTATGACGATCAAAGAAGGGATTTATAAAAGATGGCATCATACCAAATATGAAATACTAGTTGAACCTAAAGATTACTAACATATCTCACATTGTACATGTTTAAAGTGGATTTTTTTTTTTTTTTTTTTTTTTTTTTTTTTTTTTTTTGAGGGGTTTTAGAAGATGACACTTCCCAATGGCAAGAGTTCTTTTGACACAGTTGTTGTAAGTAAAGCTGTTGATAGTAGAATTTTTGTTAAAAATTGTTAAATGTTTGACTATGAATTTAAAAAGTACTATGAATATTAAATTGAGTGGTTGGCTGCATAATTATAAAAGTATTTTTGTATACGTTTTATATTTATTACACTAAACAGAATCTCATATTATTATTTTTATAAATAATATTTTTTCATATCCCATAATAATTATTAAAATTAATATCTTAATTAAATTATGATAACACAATTAATTTAGTATATATCATATTACTTAAAATTAATTAATTTAAACCAAACATAATATTTGTAATTTTATTATATTATTTAACATGTCAACATATATTTTTTCACTTTATATAAATATATAAAGTGATAATTTGATATAAATAATTAATGTATCAAATAAATCAATAAGCTTATGCTTAACTAATTATACATTGCCAAACTCTTCATTGAATGAAAATGTTTTTTTTTTTTTTAATGAAGAAAAGCAACACATTTTCTTTCTTACCTTATAATAACTAATAACATTAGTATCTTTTTGTAATTATGTATAACAAGCTTTTATCGAACACAAAGGTAGTAGAACTTACTTGAAAATCCTAATTCAAGAGGTTGAATCACTTGTCCTATTTACTTGTTTATTATTCGATCAAAACGCTGCTCTTTGTTCCAGAAAATCAATCACAATCGAAAGTGTTTAATATTTACAATCCAAGAACCTAATATGATATATTTTTCAAGATACCAACTTCATGTATATTATTCTATCTCTTCACATACGAATTTAACTTCCATTCAAATGATTATATAGAGGTGTGGGAGTTGCATGAAAATTATATGTGGTGGGGAGTTAAATTTCAAATTTAAACATTAATTCCTCCATCCAAAACAATTTCCATATAACTTGGGTCGGGTCAACCCACATGGACGACCCGTTTCATTCCAACATCTCTCACTCGCACATGATGGTGTTGACCTAAATCTACTAATAATATCAATTAGATTAATCTCAATATCTCAAAGTTCAAACTAGTAAATAGATCGTGCGACCAGCGAGTTTATTAAAGAGCACACAACGACATACACCTGTTAGGGATATATAACAGCTCTACTAGAAGAAATATATTTCTCTCTACAGGCCAAATCATTTCCCAACACTAATTTAAGTATTTCCGTTCCCTCAAATATTTATGGAACAAACTTGAACTCCATACTTTATTCTTGTATTCATAATTATGTTCTAAACCCTACATGGTTAATACAATTATCCGACTGGTGAATACAAATAGAAATGTTAGTCAAAATGATTTTCCTTTTCTACTTAAATCCCTCAACTTTAAATCAGTTGCTTTCCTAGACATGTTTTATCAAACGGATCAATCATAGTTATTGGCAACATGCTAAAGTAGTAACACTGAAATAAAATCTTGAGAAAACAATCAAAAATCAGAAGAGTATATATAATGTTATGTAAACCTCGGAGTCTCACACAATGAAGAATCAGGGATCCATTCACTCATTTACCCCCATATTGGTTGTAAAAGCACACGTGGTATGAAACACGTGCTACGGTGGGCATATGCCATATTTTGTAAATTAAAACACACAATACATATTTTTGTTTAGGTATCCATGATACCTAACTTGAATTCTCCTTATATTCACTTCTCAAAGCAAACTCAATCGAAAACTCGATCTGACTACTAAACAGGTCTAACGAATAATGGAATCTATTTCGATTACTTATTGTAATCTCATCTCGACATCAAGGCTACCAGATCATATACAGAACATGATCACTTCATCTCATCCCAGCACAACCTATAATTGTCTGATGCGATTGCTTGTGTACGTGAGCCAATCTTAACCTGTTCGACATACTTTCTGTATGCATAAAAAGCAGTCATTTATTAATCACAACACACTACAAGAATTTTTGGTTATTTCGACGGCTACTAACTATTATAATAAGGTACCCAAACTGTGGCAAAAAGTAATTGCAACGGTTTTGTGACGGCAAGTGGTCTATCAAAAATATAGGCATTGCAAATACATTTGCAACAGCATAGGAGGTGTCACGAAAACTATATATTACGGTTTTCTAACGGTTTAGTTACCGAATCAAATAATAGGTGTTCAATTTAAAAATCATTTATAATGAGTTAATAATACTTTTTATGACATTAATTTTCCGTCGTAATAGACTAATTTATTAAATAATTAGTTATAACGGAGCATTCATATCATAAAAAAGTCATTTATAACGAGTTAATAATACTTTTTATGACATTAATTTGTCGTTATAATAGACTAATCTATCAAATAATTAGTTATGACAGAGCATTCATATCATAAAAAAGTTGATTTTTTTTTGCCACGTTATTATGGCCGTCATAACTAATAGGTTTTCAAAACTTATTGGCCACGGATAACTTTTGTCACAATAGTTTTTTATTTGTTTTTATATATTTTCAATTTTATCCCATTAAAGTTAAAAACTTTAAATGAATGGAAATGAAACCAAATTACAAATATAAAATAATGAGAACATCATTGATTCGAAATTTTGTTTGTTGAATAATGAATCCAGTAATGTATCTAAACAAGCTCCAAAAATGACAAAAATCAAAACAACTATCTCAAAGTGTTATCAACTTGTGTTTTTTCCTCACAAAATAAACAACGTCTATGAAAAATAAATACAACTTAAACGTCCATCTCGTTGATTGTCAAACACTCTCCAGATAAGCCTAATGAAAAACCTGAAAAATAACATGGTTGTCAATTAGATAAAACAAGTAGCAATATTGTTTAACTAACACAATACAAAACTAGAATCTCAGTCCACCACCACTAACAACAAAAATAGCCTTTTGCAACATCTCAACGGCAACATTCATTAATAGCATGTTGCTAAAATGGGTTTACGACAACAATCATCAAATGTTTGTTGCAATTGGTTAATTTAATTGACATTTGGCAACAATATTTAAATGAATGTTGCCAATATATACATTTGCGACTGTCAGTGTCCGTTGTAAAAATAATAATATATTTCCTTATTCAACAACGGGCATTGACTGTTGCTAAATAACATAGTATTTAGCAACGTTCTTTGCACGTTGTTAACATATTTACCACAACACTTTAGCAACGGGCTCTGCCGCTTGCAAAAACTTTTATACATATTAGGATTTGGCAACATTCGGTACACGTTGTTAAAACATTTAACCCAATACTTTTGCAACGGTCTTTGCCTGTTGCTAAAACTTTTATATATAAAAGGTTTTGGCAACATTCATTGCACGTTGCCAAAAGGTTTCCGTTGCTGTTTACAATCTGAAGCCCAATTAATACGAACCCATTTAAGAAATTATCTATCCGCGAAAACCCAAATTTTTTGCCTCCAACCTGAAATGAACTCTGTATCCATCTCCTCCTGCGCTGCTCTTCCCTAAACCTAACCCCAAAATCTAATTGAAAACCCGCACAGTTTTGATCTTCCCTAATTATTTTGATTTCCGCACAGTTTGGACTGGGAAGAAGGATTACGAGCATTCTGAAATCATAACACTGTTGCTGAGATTTGTTGTTCGTGTTCGTGATTCTTTTGGCAGGTGATTTTGATTTTATTTCATCTATTATTCTTTAAAATTCAGAAAAAATAGTATAGCAGAATGTTCTTTTAGCTTTGTACAAAGCTTAAATCCTAATTCATGTTTATTATACTGGGTATATGTTTCTCTTCAGTTTAAATCCAGATTCAAATTTTTGGGTGCTCGTCTTTTCTTTGGTTTTGAGAATGTCAGATTTATGCTACTTGTTTGCCAATGAATTGCCTTATTATTCTTCATTTTGCCCATATTACATTTTGGTAAATTAATTCGTTTTTTCCCATGTTTCTCCTTGGTTGCTTAAGTATACCCTTTCTGAAACAATATTGATTGGGGGGCAGAAGACTGGAGATTCGTTGACACTGTCTTAAGGGTAAAATTGAATAAAGAGAGCAATAATTAGCCTTAATATGTATTAGAGCTTAAAGAGCTCAATAAACATTCAGATTATAAGATTGGTGTTATATAAAGATAAAATCCAACAGTTCTTTAACGAACCTGATTAGAATATACAAACTAGTGGATGTGTATAAGGACAATAAAATGTCAATTGGGGGAATCGCAATCATTTTGGTAGCTGAGAATTCGTTATCATACAAGTTCAATTAACAAATATTTGTTGGGACTAATTAGCAGATTTGAACCCCAAATTAGTTAAGACAAAATTCTAGTAGTTAAGTGTCGGTTGATTCTAATCTGGAGCAGTTGTATAATGTCCTCTTTCTATTGGACTCATTTGTCAAATGAAATGAGTTGGAAACATAGTTAGAACATCAATGTCGTCGGCTGTAGTTATAAATCCATTATACCTGTTTACAATTTAGAAATAAACAAACATATGTTCTAAGTAAAGAAAAACTGAAAAGTGACAATACCAAAATTAGATACATTGGTTCCATCACAGCATCTATTATGATTATGTCATTAATTCTTTTCAATTTACAGGTACTTGATTTAGGCATTTTCAATGAACTGAAAATTAGGAATTCAAAATAATACAACATCTTGTTAACAATCTTTTCCATTTCTCTTTCTCGAATCCTTAATTATTTAGCTTTGTTAGCCTTCAGGTGTTCACCTAGTCAAATTTTAACTACGCATCTTGAAATTTCAGTGCCATTGGACAATGCATTGCTTATAATGGACAAAGAATGGGTGCACTTATCAAATTTATTTTTAAAAATTAGATATCTTTAATTTAGGATAAAATTGAAACATTTTCATGTATTAATGATCATAACATTTGTTTGCAGATTTTCAGAACATTATAGAGATGGTAAGGACAACGTACGCATCACCCTTGCTAAAAACAACAACGGTAAGGAGAACGTGCGCATCACCGTTGCTAAAAAAAATAACAACAAAGAGCATTGCAACGTTGATAAAGTGAAACGACAACGGTAAGGAGAACGTTGTTAAAATGAAACAACAACGGTCAAGAGAACGTTGTTAAAAGAAAACCACAACGGTCAGGAGAACATTGTTAAAAGAAAACCACAACAGTCAGGAGTACATTGTTAAAGGAAACAACAACGGTCAGGAGTACGTTGTTAAAATGAAACTACAACGGTAAGGAGAACGTTGTTAAAAAGAAACCACAACGGTCAGCAGATGTTGTTAAAACTACATGACACAACAAGCAATGAACGTTGTTAAAGAACCTTTACCACAACGGTCATTTAAACGTTGCTATATCTCTAAGGTCATTGCTAAAAAGTAAAATGACAACGAGCATTTGGTATTCCACAACGAACATTGCATGTTGCCGTAGAGATCTAGTTTTCGGCAACATCGAAACACGCAACGTGCGCCCAAACGTTGCCGAAGGTCTATGGCAACGTTTTTCGCCCGTTGCGATAGACACTTTTTCTTGTAGTGCACAATATATAGTAAACAAAGATTTCAATCAAACACAATAACAACCAATAATTTTAAGTGATAACATATTTGTTATCATCCCGCAGAGGTAGGGTTCCCAATTCTATTAAATTCTAACAATATATGAAAAGCCAAAGCTCTCTCTACAGTTAATTCACCCTAGCCCGATATGAAACATTTGTTCGACTAGTAATTTAGTTTTCAACCTTTAAAAATAACAATTTAATCCTCATATATCATTTCATTATTATTGCAGAATAAGAATCTAATTTATAACAAAAACTTTCTAAATTTTTGGTTACCATATGATCGATAATATAAATAACATCGCAAACTTCTTCTTGTTGGGAGCGGGAATGAACCTATTCACTAGCATTTCTATTTGTATGTGAACTAGACCCTTCCATAACCTATATATATATATATATATATATATATATATATATATATATATATATATATATATATATATATATATCCATTCATTAGATATTCAACTTGAACAATAGAACAATATACTCATAAAAAAATCTTAAATTATATGTGTATGTAAATACTAGAGTTTACTTGTGCTCGAGTTGAAGCTAACTTAGATTGCATTAATTCAATTTGAGAGTGTAAATGGCTAACTCATCTTCATAGGCCTTCATTCTTTTAGCGTTATCTTTTGCGCAGTTTTTAATTCAATTTTCTTCAATGGTTCTTGTGAGTGCATCTAGTTCACTATGAGCATTTTTTTTGTGGTTGAGTTGTGATGGTGTGACGCCTAACCCCATTGTTCGAATGTGGCCATGTCCATCATCTCCTACAACTTTTGCAAATATGCAATCTCTTAACTCAATTGAATCTTCCTCATTTACAAGTACTTCATCTATTTTTTTGTTGAATTGGTTCTATAAATTTAAATAAATATATCAACTCTAACACAAAACTAACATGTTATTTCATTGTGCAAAAAGAGAAATCATACAATGAAATCGGCTGTGTCTTTGTCCTTTGTCTATAGGCTTACGTGTAGTTGCCATATGCAAAAACCAAAATATTATAACAATCACTTTCTAACTTTTATTACCTAATTTCTAATACCTCTCGGCGTATATTAGCACATGATCTCCTTCTCGTGTGGTAAGGAGGTCCCACTTGTTCACGATTGCTCTTGTTTTTTATCTGTCGCTTCCTAATAGTATATAATTTAAATAGAGTAAATAAAATAAAATAAAATAAATACTAGAAGGAAGCTATTGTGTACAAAACTGATAATATGAACACACTATTTACCATTAAGTTAAAATTGAGTACCATTACTTTTTTTTGTAACCCAGTACTCAACTTGAATCTTCCATTGTTGTGAGTCAATCTCCTTAGGAACCATTGTCAGACATTCTTCTCTTGTTATTCCACTGAAGTATTTATTCTTCACTCGGCTCTTCCAATTTCGCCACGTTGCGTCAATTGATTTCAAACAATTATTCCTATAAGCCGGTGGTGCATTTGTAGTTTCCTAAAAAGATTTTAAAAAATTAAACAATTAAATACAAAATCAAAAGAATTCAAAATAGTTAACAAAAAGATATTATAAAAACATAATTTTTATACCTGAACTTCTTTCCATATATAATCCAATATGCATTCAAGAACATCTGACCAATGTGCATAAGTAAGTGGTAATCTCATACCATTTTGTGCAAATTTACCCAAATATGACATAAATTGATCTCCATTTGGACCAACTAGTTGCATCAAATCATTCCACTCTAGCTCTAACTTCTTCCCAGGATCAATTCGAGGACCTCTCGCAGGACCCCGACCTCTTCTCTTATTAGCATTTTTAGACTAAGCCCTACAAATTATTACATAATTCATAAAATAAGAATAATTTACGAGAGTAAGGAAAAGAAAGGCAAGTGCTTATATATATATATATAAGCAACAGTTTTGATTGAAATGTCAAGTGTACAATAAACAAAAATCAATCATTTTTCAGTAGAAACCAACAAAATAGAACAATCACTATGATGTCTGAACGCAGTATCAAGAACATAGACAACCAAAAACTTGCTATTACAGAGAAATATTCCATTGCTTCAGCTCCACATAACTATTCCTAAAACCGGTTCAACAGAAGCAAAATATTACCTCCTCAAAAGATGTGCTGAGGCTTCCCCATTGTACTCTTTAAGTACGAGCACCTCACATTCTGTCAATTTTTCTTTAACAGTGAAACTAGAAAGTTGACACTTATTTGCATAATCTGAAAGATCTGCTTCTCCTCCAAAGAACAGTTTCCAATGCTTATATATATATAGGTAAAGATTATCTAAAAAAAAAAAAGTGGTAGAATCACATATAAGCAAAAGATTGAAGTCAAGGAAGACAGAAAGTTAGAAAATTAATTTTCAACCGTAATCATATTTCGTACTCATTCCAATTGATTAAGATCTCCATTTGATCATGTAATTATGAAACCCAATAACTTGTTGAGGTCACGGCTCACAGCAATAGATGCATACATGAGACAATTGATTACAAATTGATTAATAAGAATAAAGAGCACAGAGCACTTGATTCTTCCATGATCTCTGCCCTTCGAAGTTTGAGAAAATATTTTTAAAAACTAGGCAGTTAACCACTTACAATTTCAATCCATGTACATCTAAGGAAACCAACCTCCCATCATACACCCACCAGTGTAAGTTCTTCTACTTATATATACAAAGCAGTGCAATAATTGATCTTATGTATCATTAAACACCAAATAAAGAACTTATCAAAATATTCTTCCTACCGTATCAACTTCAAATCTCACTCATGCTCGCTTTATGCAAGCAGTTAATTCTCCCTTATTAACATGTATAGATAATAAATTCAATTTGACTACACTATAGTACTACCATATTTCTCCTTTAATAAAAAAAAATCAATTTTGCATCTAAATAATTGGAACTAAAACCCACGCCAAAAGTGGGAACACATCAATGAAAGCCTCCATTCTCAACTCCCACATTGGTTAGAGGAAAAATTTCATTCTCAATAGTTCTATTTAAGACAATTCTAAACATTGAAGTTTGGTTTTAAACTCAGGGTTGGCATCAAGGGTCCCACATGTGACATAATTTATGCTATTAAAGAATGATTCGCCTGTTAAAGGCAAATGATGTGTGGAATTCCTAAAATGTGTGTTCTCAGCATAATTTGGAGTGTGAATCAACGTCGGAGTATGTACATAATTGCTCTCATACTCTGCGATTCATGCTTTCTGGACTGATTTGTTGCTTTGGATTAGGAATTAAATGGCCTCTACAACCAAGTTCATTCCACTTTATTACAAAAAGTAAAGAATACTTTGAGCCAATAGTCCCAACATCAACTGAACAAGACTGAATCCATTCATAAACCAAAATCTTTTGAAAAAAGGAAGATTGTAACTAGAAAAACAAACTTAAACATTATCATTTCAAATACCATTCACTCAAAAGAGCACAAATGATTCTAGGAAGCATCTAGCAACAAAATACCATTCATTTCAAATACTGGAAGTGTGCCATATCCACTCCCTTAGCAAGATACATATATACTAACTAACAAAAGCATTGTCTGCCCTATTTTTACTCAACTCAGGAACAAAAACATTTGTTCTGCTACATTGGATAAGTGAAGGAAGCAGTTTATGATTCACTTAAATATGAATAATGATCTAATTTGTTAACAAGTCAGCTATTTACTTTTGCAAAGGAAATTTGGCCTCAAAATAGCCACACAACATGATAGGTTTTTACATTTCCTATGTTGGTTACTGTTATTTACCTTGGATAAGCACATAGTTTCCAAGATATCCAACACATTTGAACAGATAAAGAAATAAAAAGATGATATCAAATGTCATAGCTATATTACCTATATTACTTGGAGAAGTATTGTCATTGCTATCAACCAAAGCATCGGGTGTTAGATGAGTTATTTCTGTATCTCCATGGCTAGTGGATGCATTGCTGACTGTATCTAGCATAGTTCTTCCTCGAGACTTTCTTTTCGCTATTTTCACTTACAAGAAACAACAATAGCAAACTGTACAATAATAATAAATAAAAATCTTCACAATACGGACAATTGAGAAATCTTTTGTGCTATATCCTGACAAGTTAGCATATGCTGGAAAATTGCTAATAGTCCATAACAAAAATGCACGTAACTTGAACATTTGATTAGTTGATGCATCAAATGTCATTACACCATCATTCCACGGTTCCAACTACTCTTCAATAAGTGACTGCAAGTAGATATCAATTTTGTTACCTGGTCCATCAATGAGTACGGACATGATGAAAAATGGTTGCTTCAGGCACAACCTTGGAGGTAGATTGTATGGTATAAGGACAATTGGCCATGTGCTATGAGATAAAGACATTGTTCTAAAAGGATTAAATCCATCGGTTGCTAGCCCAAGTCGGACATTTCGACAATCACTTGCGAAATATCCATGTAGCTCGTCAAATGTTATCCAAGCTTTGGAGTCTGCTGGATGTCTCAAAATGCCGTCTTTACACATCCATTCTTCATACCATCTCATAAGTGAAGCAGTCTTAGCCAACATAAATAATTTTTGCAACATTGGCTTCAAAGGAAAATATCTCACTCGCTTTACGCCAATATTTTTACCACCACTCTTGTATCTAGGTACTTGACATATCTCACATTCATCTAATTCATTGTCCTTACCAAGATACAACATGCAATTATTCAGACACGCATCCCATGTTTCATAGTTGATTCCCAACTCATTAATTATCTTTTGAGCTCATAATATGAACTTGGTATCTTTTTGCACTGTGGAAATATCTCCTTCAACATTGTAAACGATTTGTTTGTCCAACTCGATAGCACCTTCAGGAGCAACAAGCGAACAATGAAATACAACTTGGTGAAATTTTGACACCCACCCATGATACAATTCACTTTCAGCATATTCCAAAAGTTTTAGAAATTTTTTTGTCTTGTCGTCCAGACCATCCATATGCTGCTCAAAACTAGTATTTGTTCGAGAAATTCCAAATGCTTCATGCACCATGTCAACCATATTATCTCTGTTGTTGAATTGTACATTATCTTTGGCTGTAGTGTTTTCACTTTTGGGAAAATAGTGTTCTCTGTGATAAACCCAATTTGTGTATCCACTTGTGAACCCGTGAATTATTAGGTTGGACATAACCTCGTGGCGTGTTTCAAAATATCAATTTTCACAATCCTTACATGGGTAATAGATTCTCGAGTTTCAGCTCTATTTCTATACGCAAAATTCAAAAACTCTTCAACTTTATCTTTATAATCTTTTGAAATCATATCTTTCAAATTGACCCAACTTCTATAGAGAAGTAAATCTCCAAGTAACCAAATATGATGACATATAAAAAAATAGTCCAATGAACTAATATAGTAATTAACTGGTTATTTTGATTCACAAAAAATATTTGAAGCAAGCAACTTAAGTGTATCACTTTTTATTACAAAAAACCATTAGCAGTTGGCAGCATTTATTTTGTTGACTAAGATCCATCCACAAATGCAGCCAAATAATAGAAAGTTCAAATTTCTATTGTACTTTTAAGCTAAGTTATACATGCTCACATTCTTGTCTATTCTAGTATCTTATCATGTCTAATGAATATTATAATTGTCTTTAGGGTTCAATAATTTGCTTAGGGGAATGAAATCTATCATGCCTTAACCATGGTATAGTCCAATAAGAAAAGAATGTAGACATCAAATAATTAATGAAATAAAAACAAAAGTTAAATAAGATACTTAACTTACAATGAACTAAACCCAAAATGACAGAAAGTGAACTGAACCAAAATGAACTGATCCCAAAACGATATCATTAATAGAAACTGAACTGAACCAAAATGAATTGAACCCAAAACAATATCAATAATACCAATCACAAAGGGGTAACATATTGGGCTACATTCCAATATGTTAGAAATTGTGCAAGAAAATGGACTTGCCATTATACATTCCAAAATCACAATGCATGAAAACCAAAAGACAAAAAAAGGGGGAAAAATAAATAAATTGAACAATATGATAGAAACTGTGCAGATCAGGCACCATTGATGGTGGGTTGAACTTATTTCTGTCAATGGTATCATTATTCAGAGTATTATATAGTATTGCTCTGTAAGAAATTCAGATTTATCACATATGCGGGCAAGATGATAACAAATAATGAGCTATTCAAATCTAAGGCTTTGCAATTTACCTTAATGTTTTGGAAACCAAAATCGAATCACCACCAATCTGACTCTCTTCTTGTAATCGTCATCGTGAATCTGTTAACGTCGGTCGATTAGGATTTGTTGGCTAAGAAATAGAGGGATAGATGAAAGATTATAGAAGATGGATTCATTTACCTTTGGAGATGATTTTCAAAAGAAAACAAAAAGCCATGTTTCTATAATGTGAATCCAATTTAGGGCTAGTTTTTGAGTGAGAAAGGGAACGTGAACTAGTTTTTTAGTGGGAGAGTTTATGTATTTTGGGCTTTTGGCACAGAGCTGGTAAGACAATTAATTGAGAGAAATAATAGGTTTAGCAACAAATATCTTTTAAATTCGTAATAAATAATATTAATATTTACGATGGTTAATTAGAAGTGTCATAAATATTAATTGATATAGATGACGAAAATTAATATCGTCATAAAATAAATCTTTTATGACGGTAGAATTTAAAATCATCATAAAAAATATTTTTATATGTGACAGTATTATTGTCGTGGTAAAAAATTATTTTTTACCATGGCAATAGTGCCGTCATAAAAAAATATTTTTATGATGGTTTTAAATTCTACCGTCATAAAAGATTTATTTTCGTGGTAAAAAATTATTTTTTACCATGGCAATAGTGCCGTCATAAAAAAAACGTCACAAATGTGTCACTTTCTTATAGTGACAATAGATTACACATAATATATGAACTCAAAGCATAGTTTATTAATGGACATTCAAAAATTTACAATATACATAACTAAATTCTACGCAATCCTAGAGATTTAACATGAGTCATAAAGACATCTCTAGGTATTGGTTTGGTAAATGGATCAGCTACCATATTATGCGTAGAAATATATTGCAAAGTCACTTCTTTCTTTGCTATGATGTCACTTACAAAATTATATTTTGTTTCAAAATGTTTAGTTCTGATGTGATACTTGGGATCCTTCGTATATGCAATAGCAGCCTGACTATCACAATAACTCAACGTAGGTTCCATATCACTACTAAGAACTTTTAGATGCTGAAAAAATCTTTTTAACCAATCAGCTTCTTGTACTGCTCAAGCACAAGCCACAAATTCTGTCTCCACTATAGATAAGGAAATGCATGTTTATTTTTTGATACTCGAAGAGATGGCGACATTATTAACAAGGTTCTAAAATGCGTAATGCGTGACGAGGCGGCGAGGTGAAACATCAAGAATTATAGGTCTAAGCGCTCCTATGCGAAGCCTAGGCGTCAAAATACGATTTCAAATTTTAATTTTTTTAATGCTCAAATTTTATATTTTAATAACATACCTTACAATTTACTGATTTAGTTACAAAATTACAAGCTTAGTTTTCAAAACAAAAAATAATAATAAAAATACATGGATTTTCAAAATTAGATGCACACTGTATAACGAAAAAAATTAGATTAATGTTAAGGCATATATCATGATTCAAAATATCACATTCAACATGGTTCAAAATTAAAATTGCCAGCTTAATTTTAATAACATATCCTACAATTAGATTACAAAATAACAGTTCCATCATTACAATTTTCAAAATTAAGTTAGTAAATTACAACTACCACAAACATAAACACAAATTACTTAACAATTTTCTACAATTAGATTACATACCAACATAGCCTCACTTTTGTCTAACTCTTTATCGGATTCTAAGTCAAGCTATTTTTCTTCATCTAACTCATCTTCCGTACCATCCGATATAAAATTATTTTTGTCGGGTTCCCTTATTTTATCTTGACCATTTCTAATACTTCTTGTATGTTGCTCTTCTTTGAGTGCACATACGTGAAAGAAGTTAGAAAAATTTAGTATACTTTAAATTATCAAACCACTACCAAAGTAAATCGCTTTTATTCGTGCATAATCGCGTTTATTCTCGCTTATTCTTGCATAATTGCATTTATTCTTGCATATTCTCGTCTAGACGGTCAACAAAAAGAGTTGACCACATTTTTACTCGTATACCATCAATGCGACACATTTTGCAACCGCATCGCGCCTAGGTGTGCCTTTTATAATAGTGATTATTAAGCAAGAATGCTTATCTAAAAGTTGACTTGCGTTCATCTAGGTCTCCATCCCTGTCAGCATCTTTGTATCCTTTTAAGCACAAATCATTTTCTTGTTAACATAAAGAATAATCAGTAGTACCTTTCAAGTATTTCAATATTCTCTTGAATGCTTTTCAGTGTCCTCTTCGAGGATTAGACTGATATGTGCTAACCAGACCAACGGCATAAAAAATATCTGAGTAAGTACACATCATGACGTGCATCAAACTCTCAACTGCATTGGAGTACGGTTCTTTGGACATTTCTTCTTTTTCTTTAGGAGTCTTAGGACACATACGTAGACTTAGAGTTCTTCCTTTAGATATAGGACTATCAATTGGGTTGCTATTTTCCATTTTGAATTGTTCAAGAACCTTCCTTATATATGAATCTTGTAACACATAAATAAGTCTCTTAGAATGATCGTTATGGATTTTAACACCAAGTATATAATCTGCTTCGTCCATGTCCTTTATTTTAAAATTTGAAGACAACCATTTTTTAACGGTCACAACATACTCCTTATCAATCCTAGCCAATAAGATATCATTACGTAAAGAGATAAAATTACAAATTTTATATTGGACCTTTTCACATAAATATATTGATCTTCGTCCATCATAATAAAGTTATATGAGATTACGGCTTTGTCAAATTTCAAGTACTACTGTCTTGAAGACTGTTTTAGGTCATATATTGATCTTTGCAATTTACAAACGTTATTCTCTTGGCCGTTTTCGACGAAACCTTCTGGTTCTTGCATGTAGATTTTTTCATCCAATTCTCCATTGAGAAAAGTAGTCTTTACGTCCATTTGATGTAATTTTAAATCTAAAGGCGTCACTATGTCTAAGAGCAGACAAACAGAAGTAAATCTCACTACTGGTGATATTTTTTCTCTATAATCTATACCCTCTTGTTGGGTATAATCTTTTGCCACTAAGCGAGAGCCTTATACCTCTCTATGGACCCATCAGTCCTTCGCTTTATCTTGAGAACCCATTTGTTCCCAATAGCTTTCCAACCAGACAGAAGATTAACCAAGTTCCATATATGATTATATTTTATAGATTATATCTCCTCTTCCATTAATTTCTTCTATTTTTCATTTGCAGGGCTTGATAGAGTTTCATGAACAGATTTAGGCTCTCATCGTCTTCTGGAGATACTAAAAAAGTTTGCCCTTCAATTTTCAAATGATGTTTCCTAGTACTCTTATGAAATGGAAGCTTCATAGTGACTTTGTCACTTGGAGACAATTTGCTCCCACTTGGATCAGAAGGTGGAAGTGCATCTTCTTGCACCTCAACTGATTTATCGAAGACAGTCATATTATATAATTCAAATAAAGGTTATCCATTTTTAATTTCTTCTCTGCTAGGAAAATCATTCCCAAGGAATGCTACATCGCGTGACTCTATCTCCGTTATAATCCCATCTTGATTTTTACCTAGAAACACATCGTTTGGACTGGTATGAGTATCTTATAAAGATACATTTCTTGCCTCTTGGACCCAACTTTTCATATTTTCTTGAAGAATAATGGATGTATCCAGCTGATCCCCATGGTCTAAGATAACTTAATCAAGTGATCTACCTATCCAAAACTGATACGGTGTTGTAGGTACCGATTTTGATGGAACTCTATTAAAGATGTAAGTCACAGTTAGCAAAGCATCTCCCCAAAAGAAAATAGGTAAGTTAGCTTGCGCCATCATAGACCACACCATTTCTAACAATGTCATATTCCTTCTCTCAGCAACACCATTTTGTTGTGGTATATTAAGAATAGTTAACTGCCTAATAATTCCTTTATCATTATATAGTACTTTGAACTCATCGGATAGATATTCACGCCCTCAGTTAGTTCTTAAGGCTTTCACCTCCATATTTATTTGATTTTCTACCATATTTAAAAATCGTCTAAAGTATTCTAATGCCTCCGACTTATGAGAAATCAAATAGACATAATCATACCGCGTGAAATTATCTATAAAATTAATAAAAATAAGAGACTCAATGTCTTGCCCTCACATTCATAGGCCCATATATATCTGAATGGACTAATTACAATGGAAAAGCAACACATTTTCTTTTATAAATAATATTTTTTCATATCCTATAACAACTATTAAAATTAATATTTTAATTAAATTATGATAACACAATTAATTTAGTATATATATCATATTACTTAAAATTAAATCAAACATATTATGTGTAACTGTATTCTATTATTTCATATGTCAACATATACTTTTCACTTTATAAAAATATGTTAAGTGACAATTGATGTAAGTAATTAAAATCACAAATAAATAATCTTATGATTAACTAATACATCGACAAAACTATAAATCGAATCAAAATATGTTTTTCCAATGAAGAAAAGCATCACATTTTCTAAGTAAAAGGTTCCAAAATAATAATCCCGAATGAAACCAACACATTTTTCAATGAAGAAAAGTAACATTTTTTAATGTATTAATAGTAATTTTGTTAATTTTTAAGTTTTATGAAATTTTAATTGCACATTTCTATAAAAGTTCAATTAAAATTTTCTAGAGAATCGAAAATATATTTTTTAAACTATTTTTTCAATCGAATAGTACTTATTAACTTTAGTCAAATTATTGACCTCCAAAAATGGCTGCCAACAGGAACCCCACGCCTCATTTTCTTACGTGTATTTCTCTTATTGTTTGGACTACCACGTGGTTTATTCAACCACGTAGTTGAGCCTAGGACCGGGTGAGTAGGAAACAAAGAGAAACGCACTATGGTAGAGGTAATAGCTTGAGGACCCCTACTAACTATTTCCTAGGTGGTTATGATACTTGAAGAGTAATTAGTATAGAGCATTTAGTATTTCTTGTGAGAGTAATGAAATTTAACATCATTTTCTTGTGAAAATGAGTTTGGTATTTATAGGCAAATACTATTAGATTGTCTTCCATTCGATTCACGACACGTGGCTAGATCCAGAGAGCTATAGAGTCACGTCTTGGGTATCACATCATTAGTATTAATGCGAATGTCTCTTTCAGCCGCAATCTAAGAGGTTATGATGGTGACAAGCTACCTTTTGTGGGTTGTCCCATCAGTCTTTTCAAGTCCGTCTTGTAGTGTGTTAGGGAGAAGTTAACACGCAATCAAGGTCGGACTTTGACAGCCTCGGTTGTCCTAGCTCCTCGGCCCAAATAGCCTCGGTTGTCTAACCTCCTCGGCACAAATAGCCTTGGAGAGGGTTGAGTCAAAGCATGTTGACTTTGACCGTGCCTACGTAGAGCCCAAGTGGGATTGCCCTGCCCACGAGGAATGCCAGGTAGGGTTGGGGCGTAAAAATAGCCCCCCCAAGTTCAGGACCTCTATTATTTATGAAGGGTACTAGACTTGGTAAAATTGGAAGAGAGTTAGTCCCACAAGGTCAAGACCTTTATCATTTATGTGAGGTGTTGAGCTTGTTGTGGAAGAGCTGAGTTCTAAGTATAAGAGGCTTCCCAATTGAGTTGTCTCTGAAGGAAGAAGAGGCTATATGCAGAGGATTCGAGTCCCAGGTGGGAGAGGCTCTGTAGCATAAGTGTGTCTCCAAAAAGAATGAGAGGCTGTCTGCGGAGAAGCTGAGTCCCAAGTGGAAGAGGCTCTGTAGCAGAAGAAGAAGAGAGAGGTTGTCTACGCAGAAGCTGAGTCCCAGGTAGGAGAGGCTCTGTAGTAGAAGTGCGTCTCCAAAAGAGAGAGATACTGTCTCCAAAGGAGCTGAGTCCCAGGTGGGAGAGGCTCTTTAGTAGAAGCGCGTCTCCAAAGAAGAGAGATGCTGTCTACGGAGGAGCCGAGTCCCACGTGGGAGAGGTTTTGTGGCAGAAGCACTTCTCTAAAAAAGAGAGAGGCTGTCTTCGGAGGAGCCCAGTCCCAAGTGGAAGAGGCTTCCCGGTTGAGGTGTCTCCGAAGGAAGGAGAGGCTGCTGGCTTACGCATTAATGGCAGAGTCCACGAGGATTGTGATGATTGGGCTGAAATGACAGTTGTAGGTAATGATGTCTTTTTTAATTTTGGGGGCTTTAATTTTGCCAAGAAAATAAGTAATTACGCGCCTGTGAATAACACACAAGCATCATGGCCGTTAACTTAGATTACCATTGGTGTTTTTTGGAATTCAAGGGTTTGGATGTTCTTAGGAGTTTGTACGGTGTGGATGGAACTTGAAAAGATCCATTGGTGGATGTTTGATGTTTGATGTCTGTTGTGTATATATATATCACAATCTTCATTTTCTTGCGTGATATTTGAGAGGGAGCCTTTGAAGAATACTGAAAGCCCTTATATTCCGACAATAGTTACCCGGTGTTTACTTCTCCAGCAGCATTTCTGTTGAAGACCTAGTTTTAGGAAAACATTTTTCCTAAATCATCTCTATTTTCTCATTTTCTTGTGTTTTAACAATGTCCCCAAACCCTGTTGAGGGAGTGGTTTCTGGACGAGGTGAGGGCGAAGCATCACCATCTGTCCCCCTATCTATGGCCGATGTGATGCCCATTTTGGACGTGGACACCTCTACTAGCGAGGAGTTGGCTATTACATTGACCTCTATGTTGACCCAATGTGGAGATCCCTTCAATGTCACTCCCATCAGATGGGCAGCTATGGACATCCCGTCAATAATGGTGGAGTCAGATTTGGTCTCTCTGAGAGAGACATATGGGGTTTCTGATGATGTCGAGCTGATACTCTCGGGACCCAATGAACGAGCTTGCTTTCTGATGAGGGAATGTGCTGCCTTGCATTTGCATGCCTTCTTTGTTGATTTGTGACTTCCTCTACACCTATTTTTTCAAAGGATCCTAAGGGCCTATGGATTAGCCCCCACGCAGGTGTCTCTGAATGAGTGGAGTCAAATGGTTGCGGAGATGTACCTATGGTTCAGGCATTCATTCGGTATGGAGATGCTCATCCACGTCCGGTGTATCTAACTATGAAGATGCCGAAGAAGAAAGGCAAAGAGGAGGAGCCGGGCTGGTATTATTTCTGTCCATGGGGGACTCATAAGCCACTTGTCACGAATTACCCGTCCTCCATCAAGCAATGGAAGGAATCATGGTTCTGGGTGAAGAGAAATTGGCAAAGGGTGATCGACGATCCAGAGCCAGACCTAGATGTCCTTGATTTTCTGTCCCTTTTTTATTCTCATTTCTTCTTTTTTGTAGATTTTCTTCCTTGGTGTGAGTTGAACTCTGACCAGCTCGAAGTGCTTCGATCTATATACCAGACTGCTCCGGTAAATAGGAGGTACGACTTTCTCCTAAATATGCATCGTTTTTTTATTGAACTTGGACTGATGGCATCTAGAGGTAAACAACTTCGCTTGGGTTTGATTATCTACCCCCGTTATTATTTTTCTAATATTCTTTTCCTTGATAGCCGCTATCGAGCAAGGCAAACGTCCAAGGCCCACGTTGGTGAAACTTACGGGCTCTAAGTCGAGGCCTTTGGCACCTGGCTCATCTTAAGATACCTGGCAGAGGAAGGTCATTGAGGAGGTCAGTCGGAAGGTAGTCTGAGAAGAGGTTGAGAAAACTGATGAGCCTGAGGTCACTGAGGCTGAGACGCCATTTACTAAAAATAGAAAGGCCTCAGTCTGAGAACGCCAGAGGAAGAAGGTGATTGAAATTGAGGACGATGTCCTTTGCGATCCTCAACTTCTTTAGAGGACTCTCACCATCACACCGTCTGGGGCAGTGGTGTTGGACGATCTTCTTTCCAAGCTTCAGATTGATGAGGTGAATTGGGATTCGAAGAAGAAGTTGCGAGAACTAATTGGGGCCCCCGGGAGACGTTTGCCGGATGATGTTGTCAATTGCCTTCCACTTTACCCTGTTTTGGGGGCCCAGACTTTTAAGAAATATTTCAATCCCCAGTGGGAGGACATTGCTTCCCACGAAGAGGTGCAAGATATGATGGAGGCCAGCTTGGCGGCGGCCATGAGGGCTGCTGGGGTGCAGATGCAAGCTCTGGTGCAGTTTAGTCAGCGGTTGGAACAATATAAAAAATAAAAGGCTGATGCTTCCAAGTCAAAAGAACATAAGGAGGCCATGGAGGGCCTACAGGCGGCTATAGAGAGCATACGCACATTATATGAGCAGCTCCAAGCCGACTTGAAGAAATCCGACTCCAACGTACTACTGCTAACGAAGAAGTTGGATAATGCCAACGCTGCCCAGGCCATAGCTGCTAAGGCCCTTGGAGTGGCAAATGAGGAAAGGCAGAAGTTGATGGAGGAAAGCGCTTCCCATACACTCGAGATGACTCATCTACGTGAGGAGACTGAGGCACTTAGATCCAAGGTGGAGGATTTGAAGAAGGGTTTAGAAGCCTCCGAGACAGAGTGAAAAGAGTTGGGGTGAAGTTGGAAGAATAAGTGGTGTAGTTTGAGAATGCTGAGGCAGAATTCGTGGCCAATTTCCATAATACCGAAGCTTATACCAACTTCTCTGACTACTTTACTAGAGTTGGGCATCAGGATGTACTTTGGCCCTTAGGTCTGAGTACCCTGACCTAGATCTCTCCTCTGTAGAGTCTAAGTTTCCTCCTCCCGATGTTGAGGGCAAGGAGGTCAGAGTTTTAATGTATTGACTCCTCGGGTGAGGCACTTTGTAAAAAAAAAAAAATTTAGTATGAAATGAAGTCTCTACTTATCTTTTCTCTTTGATTTTTAATGTATTGACTCCTCAGGCGAGGTACCCTGAGTTCTTTCATTATAACGTGATTGTAGAGGCTTTACCTTCCGATGTTAATTAACCAATGGGTTCATGGTAAATAATAAAGTAGATATTTATAACTAAAATAAGATTGCTATCAATGCATAAGCAAATGAACCTTAGGCTTGGTACAAAAAAGCAGAACGAAGTAATCGTCTTCCAATCTTTACTAATAGTATCGGCGTAGATGCTCGGCATTCCATGGATGAGCCAGTTGTTTGGCATCTAAGTCTTCGATATAGTATGTGCTGGGGCGTACTTCATTTGTGACCCGATAAGGTCCTTCCCAATTGAGGTCTAGAGTCCCAACCCATGGATCCTTAGAGGACATGAACACTCTCCTTAGTACTAGGTCGCCAATGCGGTAGGACTTTTTCCTTACTTTTTTGTTGAAATAGTGGGCTATCTTTTTTTTTTTTGATCGAAAATGTAAAAATATATAGATCAAAAAAGGACTATACAAGTAGGCTGGGCATCCCCATAAATACAAAGTATCAAGATAGATTCTAACTTAGCACCACAAGTCGGTACTAATATCTAAGTAAGGCAAGAAAAGATTGCAACCACAATGTGCATCCCCATGTACAAAAAGGATACGTGAACAAAAACTAAAGTCAATGTGTAGCATGACCGGGCAAGGGCCAAAGACTCATTATGAATCAAAACATTAGGATACAAAGAAAACATAACCTTGTATACTTGTGTTTTGATCCTCCTACAAATACTAAGTGGGACTTCTTTAAGATCTTCAAAAATCCATCTATTCATTGCGGTCCATAAGTGGTAAACTGTGGTGGCCAATGCAATCCTCTTCGCTTTGCTTTGCCAACTCAAACCCCGACCTTCTTTATCTAATTGAATAAACTTTCTATGGTAGACATGGATCTATGAATCCCGAGCTAAGACCTGATATTTGTCTAAACAATAGAGGGCCATCTTTCTTTGGTAAGAGGCTAGTTTAACCTGGGAGCTATCACTTCGTTCTCCCAAGAAGTCCAGCTTAGCTCTTATGAGGTCATCGTTGTTGGATACATTATAGAACAATCGACGAGGCAAGGGTATGCCAACTACTACCGGGCTCATAACCTCGGATCCATATGCCATTGAAAAGGGAGTTTTTCCCATTGGTGTTCTGGCGGTGGTTCTGATCACCCAGAGGACATGTGGGAGCTCTTCGACCCATGCCCCTTTTGACGCATCAAGTTTTCGCTTAAGAGTGTACTTGATGGTTTTGTTAACAGCTTCCATTTGACTGTTGTACTAGGGGTGATGGGGGCTAAAAAATTGCTTAGCAATTCCAAGTTCTTCGCATAGGTTCCGGACTTTCTTGTTGTCAAACTGCTTTCCGTTATCAGAAACTAGAGAATGGGGAATCTCAAATTGGCAGATGATATTTTTCCATATGAATATGGAGGTGTTAGCCTCGGTAATCTTTGTCATTGGCTCTGCCTTGACCCACTTTGTGAAATAGTCAATGGCAACTAAGGCATGACATGCATTGCCTCTATCCCTAGGCATAGGGCCTATGAAATCAATTCTCCTTTGGCAAAGGGCCATGGGCTAGATACTGTGGTAAGATCTTGGTAGGGCTGTCACGGTATTGTAGCGATGCATTGGCACTTGTCACATCTTCTTGCGTGGAGTGAGAAATCTTTCTTTAAAGATGGCCAGAAGTAGCCTTGCTTGAGGATCTTTTGGGCTAAGGCCAAGCCTTCTATGTGGTTGCCACATACTCTTTCATGGATCTCTTTGAGGATGTATTCAGCCTCATTCATTCCAACGCACCTGAAAAGTGGTATAGAGTAGCCTCGTTTGTAGAGGACACCGTTAGATAGCACGAAGTGTGCTGCCCTCCTCCTCAGCTTTCTAGCCCCTTCCTTATCAGCGGAGAGTTTCTGGTCTTTCAGAAATACAAGGATAGGGTCCATCCACGTGGAAGCTTCCTCAACCTACATTAGCTCTGTGAGAGCTTCTATGGATGGCTTGACGAGGTGTTCGATGGGAACCAGCTTAAGGAGCTCCGAATCCTTGCTGCTTGCTAGTTTGGATAATGCGTCTTCATTTGCATTGTTAGACCTGGGTACCTGGATTAGTTCGAATTTTTCAAAGTATGGTATAAGATCCCTCACCAATTTGAGATAGGAACCCATTCCTCTTTCTCTTGCGGTAAAACTCCCATTTACCTGGCTCACGACCAATTGAGAATCGCATGCCACTGAGAGCCTTTGTACTTTCATTTCCTTGGGTAACAAGGCCTCGTATTCTGTGACATTGTTCGAGGCTTTAAAGCCAAACCTAATCACACAATTCAGCTTATGGCCTTCAGGGCTGGTAAGATCCACCTCGGTGCCAGAACCTGTGTTTCGTGAGGACCCGTCAATGAAGAGGCACCATGTGGACAGTTCTGCTGGTGTCATCAAAATGTCTTCATCGGGTCGGGGTCGGGAGGGCTAGTCAATTCAGCCACAAAATCAGTGAGGGCTTGTCCTTTGATGGACGCTATGGGTTTGAATACAATGTCCAACTGGCTTAACTCGATAGCCTATTTTAATAGCCTCCATGAGACGTCAGGTTTTTGTATCACCTGTCTCAGGAGGAAGTTAGTTAGGACGTGGATGCTATGGGCCAAAATGTATGGCATCAGTTTCCTGGAGGCAGTGATGAGTGATAACGCTAACTTCTCCATGTCTAGGTCACGCGTCTCTACTCCTAGGAGAGCTTTCCTTACATAGTAAACAGGCAGTTGGTGCTTATCTTCTCTGACAAAAATCGAGCTCACTGACTTAGAGGATACAGCTAAGTAAAGCAATAAAGCCTCTCCCAACTTAGGCTTTGATAACAGGAGAGCATGACCGAGGTGTTCCTTTAGGGCCTGGAATGCGGCTTCGCATTCCTCTGTGTAGAACCCCGAAAATTTTGAGATATTAAAGTCCTAAGTGAAAATAAGTTTTAAAATCGATTAATTAAATGGGTTAAATAATTAATTATTGAAAGAGTGAGTTTTAGTATATCAATATTAGGCTCGTTTGGTAACTCGTAATTATTTACGAATAATGGCTCAAGAAAAAGTAATTTTAGATAAGCCAAACCTAAGATAAAGTAGTCCAAAGTAATCTAGAATTATCTTTTTTATTTTGGTTTAATCTTCTGCTTCAGAAACGAAAAAGAAGGTTTAATCAATTGATGATATCCTAATCTCACTAAACTTCTTTAAATACTAGAACTTGATTACTTATTAATTAAGTGGTTAGTTTATTTTAGAATAAAATAATCTATGGGTCTTTCTTAGTTACACGTTTATTTATAAGTTATGCAATCTTTTTTTTTTTAATTATAGATCTTGGGTGTTGATGCCAACTAGGATCTCGATCCTAGTTTGGGGATGAGTGCAAGCCTGTTGGAATATATATCATGTCTAACTTAGTAGACACCAAAACATTAAGCATTCTTATTTATATTTCATGCACGTACACCTTTTCCACCGTCCAGAGAGAGAATTTTCACACACAAATTAGATTGTTGGCCAAAGAGCAAAAAGGCATAAATTTCTAAGAACTCCAGGCAGTAAAAAAGGAGGTTCAAGAATCAGAAAACTTTTCTGAAGTAATAACATTTTAAGTCTAAGGTGAGGTGATATGTGCTATTAGTGTTTTCCACTTTCTCTTTACGTATTATATTTATGCATGTAAATTAATTACTTCATTTCAGTGCTCATTCGGGAGAAATCATGAATCAGTTCATTTAAACCTTTGGGTTTCAGTTAAACTTTCAGGTTCAGTTAAACATTTGAGTTTCAGTTTATTTGCAGTACTTGCATGAATTATCATTGTCATGGTGTGATAATTTCCAATTCAGTTTAGTAAGATGATTTTATGCCTAATTATAATAATTGGATTGATTGTGGAAATAACAAGTATCTCACTGGGTATAATTATTTATACACATCCCTCATTTTAACAAATTTTCAGGTAATGATTAGTGTGATAGATGTGTGGCGGGTTGGTGAAGTTGTCGTGTCAATGGTAGCCAAATAAAATTAGTTTTGTTTAGTATGCTTTATTTAATAAGATGGTTATTGTCATAGTTTAAATTATTATTTACAATATATTTTCTTTAATCTTTATGAATTTACCAATATTCAAACAATTGGTCTTTTTATTAAAGTAACATTTTCCGCAATAATTTACTTCTTCTATGAATTTTATTAACACTCCGGAACCTTAGAAATTCTGGGGCATTACAAATGGTATCAGAGCCCGGGTTTACCTTTCTGTTGACTCGGAAAAAAAATTTTGGTAAACAAAACGGCACTGTTCACGTGAACAGTGACCAAATAAATTGTTTTTATTTAGTGAATAGTACCATTGTTCATTTCTATTGTTCATAGTAAACAAAAAAATTTGTTTTTGGATGAACAGTAACAAAAAAATAATAAATAATGGATATTTTATTTTATTTTATTTGGTACGAGACTTTTGTCATCCAGAGCTCATTCATCAGCCACCATCCAGTATTTTTCAAGGTATAGAATAAGAAAATATATTTATGTGCCGTAAATTCTTTTGCTAGTCCAAATAAATTTGTTAGCATGATTATACAAATTATTTAATTTTGCAAACATATATTAGTCTATTTCTGTATTATCATGAGATAAGTATGTATTTAATCATGTTTGTGGCATTAGTAGCTAATTATTTATATGAATACAGACTGTAAACAATGAGTTGTTCCCTTATGTTCACGTTAGTTAGTGGTATATGTGTATTCCAATTAAATTATGTAATTGTTATCACTTGAAATACAATATGAAAAAATGACGAATGGTTAGTGAACCTAAATAGATAAATTTATTTTGTTTATTTGAAAGAAATGTCTCGACAAACACAAACTCAAGCAACTATGTTCAGAGACTTGATAAGAGCAGTGCAAGACTTGGGCAGATAACAGGCTCAGGAGCCACCCCCGAGTGCGACAAGAGTTGACAACACAAGTTTGATGGTTGAACAGTTTTGTCGTTTCAAACCACCATCCTTTAATGGTAAGGATGATTCTTTCGCCGCCGAGGAGTGGCTAAGGAGACTTGAAGGGATTTTTGAGTATCTGAACTGCAATGATACGCAGAAGGTTTCTTGTGCGAAGTTCATGCTGATTGACGATGCTAGCCATTGGTGGAAATCTGATTCGTGCACTAGAACAGAAGTGCAGCAACGTAGTCTCACCTGGAACCAATTCAAGGAAGCATTGTTAGGTAAATATTTTCCTTAGTCATTGAAGGACCAAAAGGATGTAAAATTTCTTCAACTCACGCAAGGGAACATGTCGCTTGGAGAGTACGAAAGGAAATTCGAACGGCTGTCTAGATATGTACCGCACATGGTTAATACCAAGTTGACAAAGGCCAAGAGGTTCGAGATGGGATTACGACCCGAGATCAAATGAATCATGGCCGTCGAGCAGTATACTACTTATGCAGAAGCTTTACGTCGAGCACAGACAATCTCTATTGGTTGGAGGAGAAAATCCTACCTAGTTCTGAGGTTTCTAAAAAGCGAGAATGGAATGAGCCGTATACAGAAAATGGAAATGTACAGAATAAGAAGGCTAATAATGGATCAAGATCAAGCAAACCGAATGAAGTCATCCCACCATGCCCTAAATGTAGTAGGACCCATAGTGACGAGTGTCTGTACAGGAAGAATGTGTGCTATCGATGCGGTAAGTCAGGTCATATAGTCTGAAATTGCCAAGAACCCCTACCGAAAAGGGACAACGAACAGGACAAAGGGAGAAAAGCCAGGGTTTTTGCCTTAAACCAATAGGAGGCAATAGAAGCTAAGTATCAAGAACTCTCTGACTAGTTAAGGTAAATTTTGAGAAATTTTTTTTTTTTAAGGAGGATAGATTGTAGAACCCCGAAAATTTTGAGATATTAAAGTCCTAAGTGAAAATAAGTTTTAGAATTGATTAATTAACTGGGTTAAATAATTAATTATTGAAAGAGTGAGTTTTAGTATATCAATATTAGGCTCGTTTGGTAACTCGTAATTATTTACGAATAATGGCTAGAGAAAAAGTAATTTTAGATAAGCCAAACCTAAGATAAAGTAGTCCAAAGTAATCTAAAATTATCCTTTTTATTTTGGTTTAATCCTCTCCTTCAGAAACGAAAAAGAAGATTTAATCAATTGATGATATCATAATCCCACTAAACTTCTTTAAATACTAAAACTTGATTACTTATTAATTAAGTGGTTAGTTTATTTTAGAATAAAATAATATTTGGGTCTTTCTTAGTTACACGTTTATTTATAAGTTATGCAATTTTTTTTTTTTTTTTTGATAGATCTTGGGTGTTGATGCCAACTAGGATCCTGATCCTAGTTTGAGGATGAGTGCAAGGATCCTAGTTTGAGGATGAGTGCAAGCATGTTGGAATATATATCATGTCTAACTTGATAGACACCAAAACATTAAGCATTCTTATTTATATTTCATGCACGTACACCTTTTTCACCGTCCAGAGAAAGAATTTTCATGCACAAATTAGATTGTTGGCCAAAGAACAAAAAGGCAGAAATTTCTAAGAACTCCGGGCAGTAAAAAATGAGGTTCATGAATTAGAAAACTTTTCTCAAGTAATAACCTTTTAAGTCTAAGGTAAGGTGCTATGTGCTATTAGTGTTTTCCACTTTCTTTTTACGTATTATATTTATGCATGTAAATTGATTACTTCATTTCAGTGCTCATTCGGGAGAAATCATGAATCAGTTCATTTAAACCTTCGAGTTTCAGTTAAACTTTCAGGTTCAGTTAACCTTTGAGTTTTAGTTTATTTTCAGCGCTTGCATGAATTATTATTTTCATGGTGTGATAATTTCCAGTTCAGTTTAGTAAGATGATTTTATGTCTAATTATAATAATTGGATTGATTGTGGAAATAGCAAGTATCTCACTGAGTATAATTATTTGTACTCATCCCTTATTTTAACAAATTTTTAGGTAATGATTAATGTGATGGATGCATGGTAGGTTGGTGAAGTTGTCGTGTCAATGGTAGCCAAATAAAATTAGCTTTGTTTAGGATGCTTTGTTTAATAAGACGATTATTGTCACAGTTTAAATTGTTATTTAGTAATTAACAATCTATTTTCTTTAATGTTTATGAATTTACAAATATTCAAACAATTGGTCTTTTTATTAAAGTAACATTTTCTACAATAATTTACTTCCTTTATGATTTTATTAACACTCCAGAACCTTAGAAATTCTGGGGCGTTACACTCTGTCCACTCAAATTTGTTACCTTCTTTTAAGATTTTGAAGAAGGTAGGCGCTTATCTGTAGCTTTTGAGACAAACCTGTTAAGGACTGCCAATCTTCCAGTGAGGCATTGTACATCCTTTGGCCTCCTGGGCGACTTCATTTTTATCAAAGCCATAATCTTCTCTAGGTTGGCTTCGATTCCCC
Source organism: Forsythia viridissima (assembly GCA_030279155.1). Taxonomy (NCBI): domain Eukaryota; kingdom Viridiplantae; phylum Streptophyta; class Magnoliopsida; order Lamiales; family Oleaceae; genus Forsythia; species Forsythia viridissima. The sequence goes on along the minus strand of CM059033.1, from coordinate 39,026,364 downwards.
TTTGGTTCACCATGTAGCACAGAAACTTTCCAGAGGCAACTCCGAAGACACATTTAAGAGGATTAAGCCTTATTCTGTAATCTCGGAGAGTCTGGAAAGTCTTTTCCAGCTGATGCACGTGATCCTCGGCTTTCAAGCTTTTAACTAGCATGTCATCCACGTAGACATCCATGGTGGAAACGATCTGGTCAGTAAATATTTTGCTGACGAGCCTCTAGTATGTTGTCCCAGCTTTTTTTAAGCTAAAGGGCATGACTTTGTAGCAATGGAGGCCCTTGTCTATCACAAACAATGTGTGATCCTCGTCTGGTGGGTACATGAAGATCTGATTATAGCCTAAGTAGGCATCCATGAAGCTTAAGAGCTCATGCCCTGAAGTGGCGTCCACCAGTTGATCAATCTGAGGCAATGGAAAGCTATCCTTGGGGCATGATTGGTTGAGGTTGGAGAAATCTCTGTAAATCCTCATTTTTCCACTTGGTTTTTTTTACCAGAATCGGATTGGAGACCTACGTTGGATATCGGGCATCTCGTATGAAGTTGCTTTGAAGTAGTTTCCCAACTTCTTCTTTTAAGGCCTTGTATTTTTCAGGGTTTAATGGCCTCCATTTCAGCCTGTGTGACTGAAATTTAGGATCGACGTTGAGATGGTGACAACTTACATTTGAGTCGATCCCAACCATATCCTCGTGTTTCCAGGCGAAAACATCCAGGTTGTGGCGGAGGAACCTTTTCAGGTCCTCTTGGATTCTTTAGGGAGGTCTTTTCCTATATAGAACCTCTTTGTCGGGTCATCAGGATTCGCCGCGAAGCTTTCCAGCTCCTCAACTGATGAATTCTGAGAGTCAACTCCCGTTACCCTTGGATCAATGTACTCGGAGGATGCCGCTTCTTCAATCGAGGTATCCTTTGGTGCCTTTTCTGAGGCATTTGTCACTAAGAATGTCATGTTTATCTCTTTTTTCTCTGCCTTTCTCAAGGCATTTCTATAGCATTTTCTAGCCTCGGGATGGTTGCCCAGTACCATTGCCACATCTTCCTCAGTAGGGAATTTCATGCAGAGATGGTAAATGAACGTTATGGCCCAAAGTTCTTTCAGGGCCGGTCGGCCCAGGACTCTATGGTTGGCTGACCTTCTGTCCACTACTAAGAACTTCATGAAGGTGTGGACAGCTAGAGGCTCTTCGCTCATTGTAACGGCTAGGCTACTATCCCTTTCGGGGTTATGCAATCACCTGTGAATCCATAGAGAGGTTCGGTCGAAGGTTCCAATAGGATATTTATGTTCATTAGCTCATAAGTGCTTAAGAAGATGACATTGACAGAGCTGCCATCGTCTATGAGCATTCTTTCCAATCCGTTCCGAGCCACTACTGTCCTTACTACAAGGGCATCGCAGTAGGGGTAGTGAACACTCTTCATGTCCTCTTTGGTGAAGGTGATAGGGTCTACCTTTTTTGATCCTAAGGGTTGACTATTAATGAGCCAATTGGTCATTAGGGTCATTCAGCTTCTTTGGCGTGGCTTTTCTAGGCATTCTGAGTTTGGGCTCCAATATAAGGACCTCTGTAAATGGTGTCCATCTCCCAAATGATGGCCTTTTCAGGACCCTTGATTAAGCGTGGTTCTAGGCCGTCCTCTAGTTGAGGCTGCCTTGCTGGACTCTTTGATTTGCGCATTTTTTGTGGTTCTTGGCCCAATGGTCTCCTATCCCACTGTTGAGGGTGTTTATTATTTAATGGTGGTCGACGACCTCTAATCGGAGATTGGTCTTTGCGTCTGTGATTTGACCCACGTCTGTGTCCCAGATTGGCCTCTCTTCTATTGGCCAAACTTTCCACATCGTGACATTCTTTCGTGCTATGGCCATAACTCTAGTGGACACGACAATATTTTGTGGGGGCCTCTTGATGGGGAGGAAGCTCCGGGGGTGTGCTTGTCCCCGTTTTATAATACGTCAGATGGGACATACCATAGTTATAGAGTCCAACAGTGGAGCCTGAGGCTCCTGTGGTGGTATAAGAAGGGGAATAGGCCTTCTTGTGCAGAGGCCACATAGCTCATCCCCACATTTGGATCGGATGTGTAGTTCCTCATACGCTGATTTTGTTGAAGAAGGGGTCTGTTGTGGCCATGGCCGTATTCGGCTCTTGGCGCATGGTTGGTACCCACTCCACCACGATTTCTGTGAAGGATCATGTTCTCGTTTTTTATCTCTTCGGTGATCATTTCTACCAATTGGTCGAAGGTGGCTAGACTTTTGTTGCGGACATCCCTCCAGAACAGGAGGTTCATGTCCAACCCTGCCTTTATAGGGGATATGGCCTCAACATCGGTTATTCTTTCACCGAAGAGCATTTCTTCGTTGAAACGGCTCATTCAGAGTCTGTCTCACATCATGGAGATGTTGGACCGGAGATGAAGCAGGCTTCTGTGATGAGAATTAATTGATGAACGTCTTTTTCAAATCTAGCCAGCTGGAAATGCTTCTAGCGATGAGTTTGTTATACCATCGCTTCGCTCTTCCGGATAACGTAAGGTGAAAAGCTCTGTATTTCAAGGCTAGAGTCGCTCCTCGAAGACTCATCTCTGTCTTATAAGTGTTTACGTGGTCCAAAGGATCTCTCCTGTATAAGGGGCAATTTTAGGCACACGTAACTCATGGGGGATGGATGCATTTCTGATCCATGCCGAGAAGAGGAGGTACTCATCATCGTTGTCTATTTCAAACGATCTTGTTGGCTTTGGATTTTCTCCCCCAACATTCGTTTCTGGAGGAAATTGCTGGAGGCGTTGAGCCTGCTGATCATCCCCGTAGTACTGTGGCTGCTGGTGCATGGTTTGGTGAGGTGGGTAGGTCTGGTAGTCAGATTCTTCTCTGGCCTCTGCCTTTCAAAGACGTTGGCAGACACTATTGGTTGAGGCATTCAGTCACCTACTGGAGGGTTGGTTCCTTCTGTGTGTGTTCTAGCGCAAGAGGCTTCTCTCCCGACGTGAAGATCATAAAGATGACCACTGTCTACTTCTTGTTCTTCATTGGGATCGTCTAGGTCAGATCTATGAGGCCGATTTCTTCCTTGGGCATGATGCTGGGCTAGCTGCCTCACGTTGGCAGCCATGGTCCTCATTTCTCATTTGAGATTGGTAGGAGCCCTCCTCCCACACCTTCTGAAGGGCATCTTCGACTCTTGCTCTTGCCGCGGTTTCACCACTCTTTGCAAGCCTGGTCCTTCTTGGATTCTCATCCTCATTGCTCCTGCTCATTTTATTTTTTGGCGGGTAGGTTGATCCCTTGTTCAGGGAGACTCATTTGTTCAAGGAGGCTTGGGCTTTTAGACATGTTTCACTCGTGGTTAATTGTGTGGTTTCCCACATACAGTACCAAACTGTTCACCTCCAAAAATGGCTGTCAACAGGAACCCCACGCCTCTTCTTCGTATGTGTATTTCTCTTCTTGGTTGGACTGCCACGTAGTTTATTCAACCACGTAGTTGAGCATAGGACCGGGTGGGTAGGTAACAAAAGATAAAGAGAAATGCACTATGGTAGAAGTAATAGCTTGAGGACCCCTAACTAACCATTTCCTGTGTGGTTATGATACTTGAAGAGTAATTAGTATAGAAGATTTGATATTTCTTGTGAGAGTAATGAAATTCAACATCATTTCTTGTGGAAATGAGTTTGGTATTTATAGACAAATACTATTAGATTGTCCTCCATTCAATTCACGACACATGGCTCGATCCAGAGAGCTCTAAGCAAAAATTGTGTAGAACAACAGAATACTTGTTATGTCATAAGAATAACTAGTTTTTTGGTACTTGAGATTTCAACAATTGCTTTGTAATGCTTACACTTCTAATTGAAAGATACAATAATGTGTTCATTATTATTATTTATTTTTTAGATTATTTTAACTTGAACAAGTGGGGGATGGTTAGAAATTTGTTCAAATTAAAAATGAGTTTGAAAGTTTAATGGCCCAAATAAAGTTTGGAAAAAGTTGGGAGGCTTACAAAAGAAATTTGGAATGGGACTTTGGCATCAAATTTGGTACAGCAATCCTGCTAGACTGCTACCACTTCGCGCGGGCGAAGCCCAACGGGCACATTACAGTCTCTTAAATATCTGGTGCAAAAGGTCACGTCATTTCACGTACAATTTGCTGTGATGACAAGTTTCCATTTAAGTATATGTATGTGATTGATGATGGTTTTTTTAGTAATAAGAACATGAATATACATCTTCTCCTCCTCAAAAAATCTCAAATTTCAGAATTTATACGTGGTCAAGTACCTTTCGCAAAGTTTTCACTTTTGTTTTACACAAACACACTAAATTCTTGTCATATCTATTTGTCGGAGAATTTCAAAAGCAATCTCAAATCAAGATGGAACAAATATTGTATTCTTACATGTTTCAAACCTTTCTTTTCAGTTTTTTCTATATCGTCAGTTCATGTTCTACTATTTGTTTTTCAATATTCCTTCCTCAATTTAATGTTCCAAAGTTTCGTTTCCTACTCTCTGAATTTTTTTTCCAACAGGTCCATACAACGATAGTTAAATAAACTAGCCTCCTTAAAAAGTACTCTCCATCCCAAAAAAATAGATTTGTTTTTCTTTTTCATCAATCTTAAATTATAAGTCACTTTCCTTGTTAATAGTGTTGTTGATTTCTAATATACCCTTATTTAATATTTATTGTTATCTACAAAGTATAAACTAGTTTTTATAGAATAATGATATTAATATAAGAGTGTTAGAGTATATATTATATATTATGTAATAGCAATATTAGCATTAATAATAGAATCTTTTACTTTATATATGTTAGGGTTTGTGTTAGTATAAATACGAGTTGTATTTATTAGTTTAGACTTATACCGTTTCGCTTAATGATACTTTCTTCCCCGTTCTCTTTTCGTTCATCTTTTTTCAATTTGATTTGTCATATTAGAACATCTTGATTTAGAACATTAGCAAGGGGTATTCCCTTTCTCCGATGTGGAATAGTTTTTTCGACTCCAGTCCCATAAGAATAGTTCTGACGGAACCCTTCATCTTTTTTTAGTGGAGGCTTGACAAATACATTGGGAATGTGAAGGTGTGTGGAAACCGGGAATAAAAAAATAGTTCTGACGACATCAACTCATGGTACATCAAAATCAGATATAGTCTAAAAGACCCGCATATTAGAAAAAATGTGTACAATTAAAATAACTATATTTTTTTAATCTACGTAAAAATATAAATAAATCTATCTTTTTTAGACGAAAAATATATATTGGAGTAGTTCAACCAACAAAATACACCAAGTCAAAAATTGAGTACAAATCTTTAGCAACTTCAAGCACGAATTATGAGTGTGAAAAATTGGTCAGATGCAGTACCTGGTACAACACCAGCAAATATCTCATGATACATTTTGGAATATTGCATTACAACCATTTGTTTGGTAGAAACTCAATTATCACTATATTTTATTTTTAAAAAATAAAAAAATTCAAACTTTTGGATTTTTTGATCTGTAATTAAGAGGTCGGAATGCTAACAATTTACTTGAACTGTAATAACTTGCACTGTGTCAATGATTAGAAAAAGGATTCTCATATTTAATTTATAAGATTAATTCCATAAATTCCCACCAAATTAGATCCTGCCAGAGGGGGAAAAAATTGAACATAGTAGGCTGTAATGTTGCAACCTATGCAAACCACTGTATTTATATTTTTAGGTCAATTAAATTAGTATGTTAAATGTCATTTCAATTAACTTCACACTCGAAAATATTGGAGTGACAATGGACGAATTGTATCCTATTAAATTTATATATACCTAGTCGATATTATGCATATTTGGTTTATTAAGGTTACATAGTTGAGCAATGCACCTAGATTGAAATAAAATTACAATTAAATAATATGATCTTTGATGAAATAAATATTTATAAAAAAAGTAAATATAATTTCACTTATCTCTAAATTTTTTTTATACCATACTCATATCATTCATGTGTCTTCATTCAGAATGGACCATTGTAAGGACAGAAATATTAATTTGAATAATTATTGCAAGAACAAAGGTTATTGATGTCCCCATCTCCTTTAACCTGCACCATTTATACTCGTTAATTCTTGGTAGGCAATAAAGCCATGGATCCCACAAGCTTAAGTTTCATTTTCAAGACAGCTTTTGTTTTTAACAACCTACAGTTTCAGTTGACTCTATATTGTCAGTTTAAAATATATTTTGGGAATTTGAAAAACTACTGGTTTTATTCATCAGCGACTTGGATATATTTTTTTATTAAAATATTACACCATTTTCAATTATAAAGAACTATAGATATCAACACAAGCCAAGAATTTCCACGCTGATAATACATCAATTGAATTCTAACCATTCATATTTATAAGTGCAATATGTGCACTTATTTTGCCCGGATTTCTGGACTTTTACTTACTCATTTTGTCATGTATCTTTTTAATTTTTCTTTTATTTTGTATGTTTTAGTTTTGTGGACCCGATTTCAAGTAATTGGAAGAGAAACAGAGGATGATATGGAATTGATTTGGTGGAATGTTGGAAACTATTGGGACTGACTTGCACAAGTCAGAAGATGAAGAACTTGAAGCGCAGTTAATTAAGTACTAATTTGAAAGGAAGTCAAAGTTCGATGACTGGATTGAATTTATCTGAAAGATCGAGCGCGACATGTGCAAATTTCTAAAGGACCAAAATGAAGAGCTGGAAAAGTTGATATGGCGATCGCTCAATTATACATGGCATGATTGCTTGGTTCAATCGGGCACATTGAATTTATTTCCTTATTTCCTTATCAGAGTTGTGGAAACTTTTATTTATGTGATGTCCACACGAATTCTTGGATATATCTAGGGTTATTCTGAGCCTATATATAAATACATATCTTTCCACACTTTTTTGGGAGGGGGGAGATTATTGGAAAAAAATTCATCATCTTTTGAAGAAAAATTGATCACTTTTAGAGAGCAAAAGTCAAGATAGTTCATCAAGATCATCCGAATTGATCAAGAACGAAGAACACCTAGATTTCATTATTTTCTGGGTGATGAATCATAATTTTTATTCTTGCTTTTGTTTCTTTATCATGAGTGGTTAGGCGTATTCTTGTTCTAGGGTTTATGATAAAACTTGTATTATGAAACTTTAACTTAAGATTTTTGTTTTTGACAATAAAGCATTATTTGAGTTTTGAACAATTGATATTGATTTATTTTTATCTACAATTATATTTGCAATGATTGTATGAATTTTGTGGCTTGTTTTACAATCAAGGGATTGAAAATAAGTTAGACATAATAACAATTGTCGTAAAGTTTGATAGATGATAGAAATGTATCACTTTACGTGATCTTTAATTATCGATAGCAATTTAATGCATTCTTATGTATTCTCATTCGTCATAGACATATAGTCCGGCCATACAAAAGAATATGTTTGATTTTACTCAAGAGGGACTATTGAACAAGTTAGGGATACTGATTTTTTTAACTAATGTATGTTGTCAAACTCAATAATCCAGGTTAAGGAAAAAAAATATTACAAGTAGATTTGAGATACTAGTACGTATTCTTTCTAAATTCAAAATATTTTCGTTAAAACTTGCAATCATTCTTCTTTTTGCATTGCTATTAGTTAGTTCTTTTTATTACAATGAGTTAGTTAGTTCTTAGTTATAAACATCTCATTTTAACCTTTTCGTTTAATGCTAATCTAATTGAGTTGAGCTATCTAAATCCCTCGGACTCAAGTCCATTATATTACTTGTATGATCTGTATACTTTTCGAATAATCCAGCAACACATATCACAAATATCAAGCTTGAACTCCTCATGTTGTACTTGTGAAAAGGGCTAGAAATATTATCGAGACATTCTAATGTTTAATGTAATAAAGAGCTTACATAAACCGTAAAGAAAAATGAGTGTTGAGAGTGTTTTTTTCATACCTTGTGATTATGAGATTGGAGGTCTTTTATGGGCCATTCGAAGGATTTGTGGGAAGGATTTGTGGATAGAATTAAGTGATTTAAGTAAGATAAAACTACATAGGATAGTAATTATTTCCATGAGATGAGTGATTTTACAATGAAAGGATGATTCAAGATCATTTTCATAATAGTGATTAGGATATTCGTCAAATCTCTACGCATTAGGTTCAGAAAGAGATATTTGTATGGCATTTGTCTTATAAGTAGAAATCAGGTTAAAGTTTGGTGGTTAGTGGAAATCAAGTTAAAGTTCAGTTGACACTGGTTGATTTTACCCAAACACAAATTGTCTCTTTCCTTCTAATACTTTTTGGATTTGAAGCATGAAGATAAAGTGGCTAAATTAATTTTTCAATAATATCTTTGATAGAGAAAATTATTTAATTTTTCAATAAACACCATCTATATCGAAGTATCCACAACCTTACATAGACATAGGTGGCCGGTTTGACAGTAGCCCCTACCTTGCTTACCAATAGAAAAACTAATATATAGATATAGGGACGTTGGCCTTATCTCCAAATTTACATAGGGATAAAAGAAAAGAATCTAAAGTTTTTTGAACGTGAAAATATTACTCTCATTACATGATCTCTAAGACAAATAAAGAACTTACATTGTTTATGTTTTATAACTTCTGAGTTGGCCGAAATCTCTACTTTTAGCTACAAGTCGGCCTAAAAAGGAGATGGAAACCTTGTCCCGGGTCCTGCACCAGCATTAGAGTAAGTTGATATGAAAAAGTGTATATAAATATAAAAACTGGAACAATGAAACGACGAAGTGTTATTCTAACATTTTTCCTTGGACAAGGGGGCTATTTATAGATCTTATATATGATGGCGTGCCCCAATAAATGATTATGTACGAAAGAGGACATGTGTCCTCAGGGTTTTCTGATTTTAAGTCAGGAATATAGAAAGTGTGAAACTCTGAACTTATTGATAAGTGTAATTTATATACTTATATTGAATCTTTAATGAAGAGTTTTCATATAGTCCTAAGTGTTTTAGAATCTATAACTATTGAATTGTAGCCATTTTCGTGATTATAGGGCGAAATCTCTTGACTTGAGTAACATTGGTGAAATTGGTAAGAAAAATGAGAAGAAATTGTGTTTTCGAAGTGAAGATCATAAACCAAACATTAAAATATGAGAAATAAGATAAAAGCAAGAAGTTTAAGGTGCTTTAGAGTGATAATGAAGAGTTGAAGTGAAGGATCAAACACCCGAAAGCCAAAGAAGCAAATTGAGAAACTACGATCGGAGTATGTGGGGAAATTAGAGCATAGGGTTTGGTAAACAAATCTTCACAATACAAATGATAAACCATTGGAAAGATGATTGAATTATGAGTCTAACGCTTTTTACATATCTCAATTCAGAGTTTTCTACAAAAAGTTATGGCTATTTAAAAAACAATCACACAAAGGAATGTCTCTATTCGCTCAAGCAGGCCTTCAACGAAAAAGAGTATGTTCAGTCCGCTCGAGCAGGCTGGGCACCAGCTTGAGCAGACGATCCTCATGCCAGACTTTAGTGGGTTTACTATTTTTGGCATGTTTTTTTTTTTGGAATTTTGGGACACGTTTTCAACCCTAATTTGGAGACTATAAAGAAGAGAACATACTACAATATGAGGGTGGAATTTTGGAGAGAACAAGGAGGTAAAACACAAGATTTTTACAAGAATATCTCCATCTGGGAAATCTTCTTGGGATTTCAAGAAATACAACATTGAGATTCTTAGACACTCCATTAAAAACATCCAAATGGGGACAAAATTAATCTTCAATCTTTCTCTTGTAATCAAATATTTCGAGTGATGAATTCTCAATTTATTGTATATTTTTGTAATTCAATCATGATAGGCTAAATTCTTTGTGCTATGGATATGATGTAAACTATATGTTGAAGTTTTAATTCAAGGATTCTCGTCTTTAATCTTAATTTGTGTTAGTTTGATTTATGCTAAGGTTTTAATAGCCATTTGAATTATTGATCACCGTTTGAAAGTATTTGTAATTTATTGCGGGAGGTTCAAAATAGGTTAGCTCATTATGATTTTAAACACTAAGTCCTAAAGAAATTAGGAATAATTTCTTATGCTTGGCGCAATGAAATTAGATAATCTTGTAGTTGAAAATGTTTTTTTAATATTCAAATTTTAAATAAGAATATTTTGGATCGTATATGAAAATATGTTTAATTCTACTCGAAAGAGATTATTAGATAACTTAGGATTATTGATTGTCAACTTAAACAAAAAGTAGATAGAACATAGAATTTTGGGGATTCAAATATATACTGATGGTGAAGTCAGATTCCTAACATAACTTATTTACTTGAATTTTTTCTAAAAATCATATTTGTACTTAGTTAAATCGTAGTTATAATTTAGAAAATTTCATAATCTCTTGATCAAAATATTGATTGTGTGTATTCGAGTTAAGTTCGAATTAGTTAAAATCTAAATTTTTGTGTGAACGATACTCTTTCAATCACTTTTACCATTACTTCTCAACGAACTCGTACGCTTGCGGTTTTCACCCACAAGTTTTTGTCACCGTTGCCGATGACTAATATATTTAGCTTAAATTTTATTAATTTTAGATTGAACTCAAAATTTTCTTTCTATTATTTTAGTTTTTTTCTTTTTATACTCTAGTGCTTATTTTTGCTCTTTTCAAGGAGTTGCAGTCATTGTATACTTGGAAGATCTTAACCTTTTTCCATTTGATCTCAAGATCGAAAGACCTTTTGTCATCGAAGAAGAGGAGAGAGATAAACACACCAAAAACAGAAGCATATCATCATGGAAGATGAAGAATACCAGATTGTGGAAATTGATGAGGATGAATTGACGGTTGGGGAATTCATGACTCCACCAGTCGTTCAAAATCAATCAAGAATAGCATATCATCCGTATGGCCAGCCAAATTTTCAATTACGTTCCAATGTGATCAATCTATTCTATAATCATCTTTAATTCTATGAGAAATCAAATGAAAATCCACATGGCCATATATCTCGCTTTTTGGAGCTGTGTAGTAACTTCACATACCAAGGGGTAAATGATGACGCCATGAGAAAGAGATTATTCTTCTATACACTGAGAGCATGAGTGAGAAAGTGGTTACACTCTCATCCCTCTGTCAGTATTACCATGTTGAAAGACCTAGTTCAAAAGTTCACTACAAAATATTTCCTACTGGGCTAAAGTTGCCAAGCTAAAGCATGACATATCTGTATTCACATAGCTTAATTTAGAAATTTTTTATGAAACATGGGAAAAGTTCAAGGAATTAATATGCAAGTGCCCAAATCACGATATCAAGAAGGAACTTCAGGTCCAATATTTTTATGTAGAGTTACTTCCAACTAGCAGACCCGTAGTTGATTCATCAACTAATAAGTCTATTAAGACAAAGACTATCTGGGAAGCATATGAATTGTTTGTACGAATGACCAAAACTAATGATATGTAGCCATAAGAAAGAGAAACACCAAGGAAAATAGCTGGACTACATATGTTGATACCATTTCAGCTTTATCTGCGTAGATGGCGGCTTTGGCAAAGCAAATGGACAGCCTTACACAAATAGTTAATATGGTCAATCTTACACCAACTTACGAAGGTTGTGGAGGAAAATCATCCAACTTCAGATTGTCTATTAGCTACCACTTCCACATATAACCCCGAGGAGGTCAATTATTCACAGAATTTTCCACGCCAGCAAAATAATCCATACTCCAACACTTATAATTCGGGATGGAGAAACCATCATAACTTCTCTTGGAGTAACAATCAAAATCAAAACAAACTACCAAAGTTCCAACAACAGCACGAGAAAAAGCTTCTGTTGGAAGACTAAATTATCAGTATATTACAAACACTCTACAACACCAACTGTCATTCATAAAGAATCTATAGACTTATGTGGGACAAATAGCTGCAGCATTATCCAAGAGGACACAAGGCATTCTACCTAGTAACATTGAACCAAATGCACGGGAATATGTTAATGCCATTCACCATATGCAGTGGAGTTCAGCTACGCGTGATATATGTGAAAAGGCCAGTTTCTAAAAAAGACAATGTAGCTACCACGGATGAAGAGCAAGTGAAAATGTCTGAACAAACACTAGAAGAAAGTCACAAACATAATTTAGACACTTCACAGGTTAAGTCAACCATTCATGTCAAGTCATGTGTGCTCCATATACCATTCCCTTAAAGGTTTCAAAAATACAAACTGGATAAACAGTTCACAAAATTCTTTGAAGTCTTTAAAAAGTTGCACATCAACATCCTCTTCGCTGAAGCATTAGTTCATATGCCAGTATGTTTAAAATTTGTGAAGGAGATAATATCGAAGAAGAAAATACTTGAAGAGTTCGGGACATTGACTATAGCCGAGGAGTGTAGTACTATATTGTTGAATAAACTACCTCCAAAGTTGAAGGACCCGAGGAGCTTCAAATTTCCTTGCACCATAAGTAGTAGTTCAAAATTTAATGTATTATGTGATTTAGGTACAAGTATTAACTTAATGTCTATTTCAATTTACAAAAAATTAGGTTTGGAGAAGGCTAAAGCAACTACAATATCACTTTAGCTAGCTGACAAGTCGATCAAACATCCTAGAGGTATGGTTGATGATGTGCTCATCAAAGTAGGAAAATTTATATTCTCGGTAGACTTCATCATCTTGGATATTAAAGAAGATTGGGATATGCCTGTGATTTTGGGTCGATCATTCCTAGCAACAAGTCGAGCCCTAATCGATGTAGAGAAATGTGAGCTAATCTTGAGGATGCAGGATGAACAAACCAAGTTTAATGTGTTCACCTCACTCAAGCAACCATCCAATCTTAAAGATCATCTTAGAATCGACGAAGGGGTAAAAATAAGTGGTGATAAAACATATAAATCAGAAGTAAAGATAGAAGATGAAGAGCTCGGGGCTGACAGAAAAGTTAGAAAGTTTTGGTAGAGCATAATTTGATGAAAAAGGGCAAGCAAAGTTTGGAGGTTGAAGGAAAAATCTTGCAAAGTCAAAAATTGTCAACAATGCAAGGTTTCCAAAGCCCAATTCGAGCTTCCCTAAATGATCGTTGCTACAAAATCGAGCTAACGACTCTAAACAAATACTTAGTGGGAGGCAACTTAATTTCTAACCCTTTTATTTACTAGCTTTTTAGGTAGAATTTTGGTTTTAGAGTGTACTTTGAGCACGTAGTCTATGTTGTCATCATCTGGTTGCGTAAAATGTTTTGAGCATATGTTAGTTTGTCATAAATGGAGTGATTTGATTAGCCTCTGTTTAAATTCTGATCGATAATATGCATAACGGAGAGGGATGCCAAAGTTGGAGTACACTTGCATTTTATAGCTTTTTGCTAATTGGAAAGTGTGTGGAAGAACCGATTGTCTATGTCCATATGAAGTATAGACTCATTGAAATGTGATTCTCGAGCTTTGCACATATTTCAACACATTAAATTTTGTGATTGAGTTTATCATTGCATTATCCATCATCATCAAGTCACATTGCAAGCTCCACATCAACTCCCTCAAGATAAAAATAGCTTCAACACTTTCTTAAGGTTCAACTCTCTCTTAAGGTATAGTTATTAAAAATTTAATTTTTTTGTGCAAAATTAATGTTTGAGGAGGTTGAGCTTTATTTTTTGATTGAATTGATGGTGATTGTGGTATAATTGCTTGTTAAATTTTTTGGGTTATTTGGTGCCTTATATTTCACTAATTGCCATCTTCTTGGTTGGAACCCACCAAGTGTTTGATAAAATGCTTAGTCCACCATTCTCACTTCTATTGCATACTTTGTGAATTTAGACATATCTATAGTAATGCGCACTATATTCTAAAACCATTGTGACGTGACTTTGATATCAAAACAAACACCATGAACACAACATCAGGCAATGTACGAAAAATGCTTTAAATTGCCCCGCCTTGTTCAATTTTGAGATTATGATGTTTTCATTCTCTTGTGATAGGTACAATGTCCAAGTAGATGCTAGTCCAAGCAAATGAAAAAGAAAGGCTCCTTCAAAGAAACAATTCCAAGAAAAAAAAACTAGCCACGTTTGACACTGAAAAATATCAAAAGGACATGCACAGACAAGAAACCAAAGAATGTAGCTTTGTTAAACTCACTTCGACAATTCATTGCAAATTTAGAGGAGTATCGTGACCATTCTCTTTACTTTCTTAGTTTGTCTTTATGCTTACATTGAGACAATGTAGATTTAAGTTTGGGGGTGGAGTTAACTTTTTCTTATTTATGTAGTCACCAATTTTTTTTTCGTCTTTTAATTGTAAGAAAATAAAATTTTAACTTTTGGCGTCGCTATGAACTTTTGAATATGATTTAAAATATTTTATTCTCGATAATTTTTGCACGTGCTTGTCTTATATTTTAGATGGCGAACATGAAGTATATTTTATCACCAAGACTAATTAAATTTTCATAAACCGAATAATTTTTCTCGAATTAATTTTGGGTTAATTGTAGAACAATCCTTAAATTAAAACCCGTATTCTCGGTCCACTTTTTGGTAAATTATTTAGCTTAGTGTCGACCATTTTCTCGCTCAATTATTCTTATAATTTTATCCCTTAACACGGTCTACCTAACTGCTAGAAAATAACCATCCAAACTGCCCCTAATTCCAGTCATAATTCAACTCCCAAACAGCTCCTAAAACTATTAAATAATCGCACTCAACCCTCCATGTTCTTAGCCATTTTCCTCCCATGTTCAATACTTTCTTACCCACAATGTTACCCACCTTTGGCAGCTAATTTAACCACAATCTAACTGCTAAAAATGTCCCCATGATTCTCTCCTAAACCTGTTGAAAACAGCCCCCAAATTTCCATCCCAAAGCTACTGAAAATCATTTTTTAGGTCCCATTTTTCCATCAACTTTATTACCCCATCTTTCATGCCAAAAACCGTCCACAATAGCCACCCCTCTCCTAACCTGAAGATAACTGTTCTCCATCTCCCAGTTTTCAGCCCTATATTCTACCCATTTTTCCTCACATTTCAGCCACCAACCTAACTTCTATTTTCTCCCCAAAAGTCCTCAATTTCATTTCTCATAAGCCTCATTATTCTCTTCATTTCAATCCTACATAAACGCCAGCAATTCGATTTCTGTTGTACTCTATTTTTAGACCCAGAAATTCAACAGCAAGTCCTATTTTCTTCCTAGGTTTTCGGCCATGATTAGGAGCCTTATCCTTGTTTCTTCTTCACAACATAGAACTTAATGAAGAAACCCCACTTTTTCTCTCTTTAATTTCAGCCCATTAGTAAGTGTTTGATGTATTTTTTCTTCACTTTTCAGTCACTTTCATCTTCATTTTCAGCCACCAAAAGTACTCCCAAAAGTCTTTGTAATTCTCCTCATTTATCAACCAATATATATAGGTCTTATTCTCTCTCTTTTGTCACCAAATTTCCAAGTCCAGTAGTAAGCTTTTTAATGTGTTCAAGTTAAAATTCCAACCACTTTCATCACCGAAATTCAGCCCATAATTTTCTATTTTTCAACTTCATTTAAAGCTTGTGACCATACTATATTTTGGAAGAACAAACAAACAAATGCACGAATTTATTTTGAAGAAAAGTGCATTGAATTTCTTTACTCAATTCAACTCTACAAGGCTTCAATTTTTGTAAGGTAGTTTCTTAGACTACTTAAATTATGTTTCACAAATTTTTAAATTGAGAAAATGGTATGTAAATTATATGCCATGTTTAATGATAAAGATGGAATATTATGGTAGTGATTTAAGGTAATTACTTAAGTATGATACTGTTTGAAATTTAGTGATTGAAGGTAATCATTTATGATTTCATGTAGTGCCGGTTACTAAAAATATGTTGTTCATATGTATGTTTAAATATTAGCATGTCGTATATTAATTTTGTTATTTTTCACATGATAGTATAATTTGCTTATAAGAATCATTACCCCAAAATGATTAAATCCTCATATTGATGTGTTTGGCGTTGGTGCGATGGCGTAAGAGTAGTGACCTTGAGGAAAGTGGCGTAATTTGATATTAATTTTATTTTGGCGTCGATATAATTGAGCTATTTATGATATAAAGTTTATTATGTTGTTGAATCTGTTTTTAATTGTAAAGTTGAGGAAACCCGAATTTGTTATTAAATTGGCATTTTGGGAATTTGAAGATTAGGTTGTCTAGTTATATTTCTAGAAATTTAGCTTTCTGTCCACAACTTTGAAATATCATAATTTAGTGTGTACTTTGAAGTTTTGAATCAAATCAGTGGTGTTGATAGGTGTATAAGTGTTCAAATAATGGAATTAGGAATCACCCAAAAACCTTGTCATATGAATTTATTATGTTAGTTTTATCTCCCACAACAGTGCACCCTGGACATTTTTCGAACAACTTTAGTCACATATTTTACATATCAAATGATATGTTTAAGATGTGAAATTTTAATAAGTTGTAGCCTAAAGTCCCAAGCATATACAATTCAAATGTCATAATTTTTTGTGTATGTTTAATTGGTCAAATAATTGGTGGCGGCACCTAATACAGTTTTGGTAAAACCTTAAGAATTTAAAAGATTGTTTCATTTTTCCTTGTGCGCTTGTCACTTTCTCCATTAGTTAAAATTTTAAAACCTTTCAAGGGCACATAAAAGTTTATTTGGAGTCATCAAGTGTTATTTAAGAATTTTTTTAGTGACCCTTCGGGTTGAGAAACTTCGAGGCGTTGCAACTAAAGAAGAATATTCTACACCTTACTCATCTCACCATAGGAGTGCCAAGATGTATAAGGATTTGAAGGGCGGGTTCAAGTAGCCTAAAGTCCCAAGTATATACAATTCAAATGTCATAATTTTTTGTGTATGTTTAATTGGTCAAATAATTGGTGGCGGCACCTAATGCAGTTTTGGTAAAACCTTAAGAATTTAAAAGATTGTTTCATTTTTCCTTGTGCGCTTGTCACTTTTTCCATTAGTTAAAATTCTAAAACCTTTCAAGGGCACATAAAAGTTTATTTGGAGTCGTCAAGTGTTATTTAAGAATTTTTTTAGTGACCCTTCGGGTTGAGAAACTTCGAGGCATTGCAACTAAAGAAGAATATTCTACACCTTACTCATCTCACCATAGGAGTACCAAGATGTATTAGGATTTGAAGGGCAGGTTCAAGTGAATGCACATAAAGAGAGACATCGTGCAAAGGTTCTTAATGCGTCAAAAGTATTAGTGGCCTTCAAGACTTTCAAATTCGCTACAAATCCTAGAATGCGAATAGGAGCATATTCAATGGATATCATGTTGGATTTTTCTAAAGACAATTAAAGGAAGTTATATTATTTGGGTCATAGGCAATAGTGGAGCCGCAGTATTAGTGGCCTCAAGACTTTCAAATTGTGCCAACATTGTTCGAAATTCTATAAAAAATTCACTTATCCAAGAAATTATTGATTTCTCCCAAACTCTACAATATTATCATAATGAGAATCAATATTTCCTTCAATATGGCCCTCTTTATAAAACAGCTATCCACGACTCTGCCTTTCTTAGACACAATTACCCTACAATTTCATTTGACTATACAGTTTCTCAAGAAGAAGACGATATATTTTATTCAGCTTTACAATACGGCATGATTGACACAGTATATATCTTAAACAGACCTTTTAACTTTTTTCCACCTTCTCTTAAAAAGATTCTTAATCAGCTTAAACAACACTCTTTAATGATTCAATTTATTTCCAGACCACCAATTGTAAATAATGGTATTATTATCCCAGCATACCATTTTATTAAAATTTTTGAAGGTTCTAGAAAATTCAGGCCTTCTTCAAAGACTAATATCAAGGTTAAAGTTAGACAGATTGATTATGAAAGAAGAATTTCAGAAACAGCAGCTCTCATAGAAATGCAAAGGACCCACTACAGACTGGTGGCTCAATGGAATAACGGAATAATATTTTGTAAAGAATTTCTAGTAAGAAATATCAAAGTAGAAAGATTATGTGTTCCAAATACTCATCAAAAAGATATATATCTGATGACTTTTCAAGAAAATTATTGTATTGAAAGCTATTGTGAAGCATCAGAGAACCATTCAGATACAGAAAATATCTCAGACGGAGCAGACAATGAAATAGATACTGATCTAGAAGAAGCCTATATTGAAATGATGGACAGATAATAAAGAGGTTTGACAGCACAAGGATAATGATTCAACACATTGGCAATAATTCTAAGAGAAAGGTCAAAAAGGTTACAAGAAATACCAATAATGGAAGGAAATGCATGCTGCTTAATCAAAAAGAGTACAGTGTTAATAGTACAAGCATTCTGGTAAACAGTAAAGTGTGCAGAGAAAGCTTTGGATTTTTCTTCTTTCTTTTCCCATGCTTACACTTGTAAAGATTGTAAGATTATTTTATTATTTTTCTTGTCTATAAATACCTTTGTTCATAGCATACGGAGAACACACGCAAAAAACACTCAGAAAATAGAACATGCAGATTTACATACTCTTGTATTGCTCTCAATTGTAAAGATTTTCTTAGACATTTTCAATAAAAGTAAGTTCTTCATCTCTTCTTATTTAATTATCTGTTACTTTATTATACTTTCGGGAAAGGCCTGAAAGAGGAAAAACCTAGTAAGCAATTAATTCTTTCAAAAATATTGTCTTTATATTTCAAGAATTTTTTTTTTCAACTTAACCTCTTTTTCTGGATTCCATGGCTAAAATAAAAGAGTAATCCTCTGAGTTAAGAAATGTTGTTTTTTTATCCCGAGAATGGGAATTTGTTCAAAGCCTATTTAAACATGATGAAATTTCATTTTTAGCTACAGTCTTAAGCCTTTTAGGAAGGTCAAGAAAAAGATTGAAAAAAAAAACAAAAATTGAAGGAAATTAATTTTGCTGAACAGTAAAGTACTCGAATTAAGGTCATTACATCAATATTGTTTTAAGCTTTCTTATTTTTAGACTTCATATATCTGCTTAATTGTTTAATCTGAAAGTTTTTATCATTATCTGTTTATTATTCTTGTTAAATAGAAATAGAGGTGACTCCTCTTAACAGATCATGTTGCGAATTGTTGAGAACTCTATCTCTCAACGTCTGAACTTCTTGATTAAAGATCCTGTAAAAAATCATAATAAGACTAAGTTAGACTACATATCACAAAAAGACAAAAATTTATACTCATAAAAAAGTCAACAAATTTGTTACATATTTTCATTTCCATAAAAAGACAAAGACCTATATTAAATTGGTAGTTAAAGCATCCTTTAAATTGGTATTGTCATAAATTGGTATTATATCATAAATATACATAAGCTTTTCTTTCTTTAGTTTAGTTATTAGACAAAGACTTATAGCATAATAAATAGGCAAAGACTATTCATACATTTATTACAAACTTGTAGTCTATCTTAGTTGTCCAATTTCAAGTTTACGTATTCTTAGATTTCAAATTCAGTCTAATTTATATGTTATGAGATGTCTAATTTCTTATAAGTATTCTAAATCTATAAAGCTAAGTAGACTAAGATCAAGTTTAGAGTTTTGTTTTAGATTACATAGAAAGAAATTTGTATTGTTTACGAGTAATTTACATTTATACTATTTATTTTCAAACTATATTAGTATTTTACCAGTAATTTATTATTTGTTCTTAATTGTTCAGGAAATTTTAATTGTTCAGGAAATCGCCCTAAATTGGTATCAAAGCCTGTTTTAAGTCAATTTCATTTATTGTATGAATAAAATAGATTATTTAAATTTAGAGCTTTTAGGAAATTTAAAGAGAAAAGATAATTTAGACAGAGCAACTTTAGTTTGTAATTTTGATAAAAGCTTTAAACATCCTTTACATTCAGAAGATAAGCAATTAAACAGTATAGTAGATTTAATAGTCAATTTAAGCGAAAATCTAGAAAGAAATATTTATGCAAATAATAGAAAAATAGAAGTAGTTTTAGAAAATTTTAATAAAAGCATCAAAATTTTAGAAAATAATATAGAATATATTAAAATCAAAATAGTGAAATATTAAAGAAGTTTTGTTATAATAAAGACATAGAAAATATTAATTTAGAAAGTAGAATAATAGCTTTAGAAAAAGTTAAATCAGTAAAAACTCCTAAAGAAGATTTGAATAAATTAATTGGTAAATTAGAAAAGCTAGATCTAAGAAAAACTAAAGAAACAAGTAAATTTAAAAAGACTAAGTGGGTATATACATAATGAATAAAGATAAACAAGTCGTAGCCAGTAGTAGTAGAATTTTAGGAAATCTTTTAATGAGATCTTCAACTAGAAGAATGGAATCAGAAACCAGATTAGAATCCTTAGTAGATATAGAAGAACAAATAGAAATGTTTAGACAGAATAAATTAAAATTAATAAAAGCTTTAGACATATATAAAAAAGGAAATCTTTTTAGTAAATCCTTGATATACCAACATTATGGAGAAAGATATATTTCTTATACACACGAAGACCAGTTCATATCTTTAGATTTAGTAGAAAAAGATTCTTATAAAGAAATAACAAATAAAAACCTTCAACAAACACATCTAGGACTAATAATGGTAGGTGTAAAAGGATTACATAGAGAAAATTTAGGAGCCAAGACATTAATATGTTTATATGATAACAGATTTACAAACATAGAACAGGGTTTATTAGGAAGCATAGAATTAGACATGAATAACAAAGGAGGTATAGTTTATTTCACACCCGATTATTTAGTCAAAACAAAAAAAAAAAAAAATTAATGACATTAAAATAGGAATAAAGACTAGGAGATATCAAATGAAAAAAAAATGAAGAAAATCTATTAATATGCACAGGATTTGTAGGAAGACTTAGCGAAAATAGCACCACTAAATATAAATTAGAAAATGATCAAATCATCACTTTATTAGGACAAAAAGGTATAAAAGCAATTCTCGCAAAGAAATTTTCTTCAGAAACAAATGCAGGATTAGACTGGAATTAGCAAACTTTTTAGAAAGGCCAATTTTAATACCAGAAGATAATATTATGTATAAAAATAGCAATGGAACTTTAAGTATTAGATTTGGAAATTATAATTATCAAGCAGAAGAAACAAAGCAATACGAAAATGAAGATGAAAGTTGTAGATATATCGAAATAGAAGATTATGAAAGTGAAGAAGAAATTAATGCTTTAGATGAAGAAAGTGAGGATGAAAGTGAAGACGATGATAAAGAATTTGGGTATATAGACATGAAATATTACAAAAATCTTAGGAAAACTAGAGAAGCAAAAATTAAGACTCTATTAGAAGAAAAAGATCAACCAAACATAGAAATTAAAATAGAAGAAAGCAGTAGTAAAAAGCCTAAAACAGAAACAGACCAAAAGTTTGGAAAAAGAAAAAATCCCATGAACAAAGAATACGATATTGGAGGAAAATATCATTTTCCCCCTGCTCGTTTGTATGATTGGGAAGACAAAAAATACAGAAGTGTAGGAAAAGACAAACAGAAGAAGGATGTAGTTTACCAGTAGCAAGTGATAGAGGATTAATATTAGAATTAAACAATTGCAAACCCCAAGACAGACCTAGCACTTTAACTAAATGGGAAAATTCTATAATTAGAGCATATAATAGTTTACCTATACAAATGACAATAGAAGAAATGTGGGCTTATTTAGAGACATATTTAGGAAAGACAGCTTTAGATATTTATGTTACAGCCAAAAGACTAAAACCAGATGAAATAAGATTAATAATGGCTGGAGGAGAAAATCCTAGAAACTTCACTAGTTTTATTCGAGAAATAATTATAGGAACAGACCCAAGTGGGGACAATGTTTATAAACAAAATAAAGCCTTAGAAGAACTAGAAAAACTAAGTTTAAGTAATATGAAGTACATACAACCGTTTTTATTAGACTTTGAAAGACTAGTTAGTACAGTAGGATTAGCTTTAGATGTAAATATATTAGATAGACTATATAGAAAGATTCCACCACCATGGAATGATAAAATTAAAAATGAAATAGAAAACTGGAATGGAAAAGAAACAACTATTAGCGCTACCATAAAATTTATAACAGATAAATTAAAAGAATATTGTATAGAAGAAGTAGCTAGAAAGCAAGTAAAGAAATTAAATTATTCTTTTTGTTCAGATTTATACACACCTCAAAGTTATAATTATAGAAAGAAAAAAAAAAGTGTATAAAAAGGATAAAAGATATAAATATAAAAGACAATATCAAAATAGAAAAAGATATAATATTAGACCAAGTAGGACTTACTATAAAAATAGAAAGTATAATTATAATAGATATGTTAAAAGACCAAAAAATAGAAAATATTGTAAATGCTACATTTGTGGAGATCCTAGACATTTTGCTAATAAATGCCCAAATAAAAATAAAAATAGAGAGACGTTAAATAAATCTATAATAATCGAAGAAATACAGTGTCATATCACAGAGTTATCAGATAATGAATCTTGTAGTTCAGTATATAGTATATACACAGATGACGAGTTAGACAATTTAGAAATTGTAGAAAGTTCTGATGAAAGTAATAGTAGTACAGAAGATTTAGATTTCTCAATTCTTGATATAAAAATGATGAACATAGAGCAAGAATGCATTCATGAATGGATTAGAGGACAATGATCTATATAGACAGATGCACAATATGTAAAGTATATCCATGACATAGAAATAGAAATCAGTGTAAAAATTGTTTAGAAATTCAATGTAATAATTTCTTAGAAATCCAAGATGAACCTCACAATAAACCCAAAGACTATAGTAAAACTATAAAAAAAAAATTAGAAGATAGAGTAACAAACACTAATAATAGAATTGATAAAATACATAAAGCATTAGGAGAAATACATTATAGACTTATAAATCTAGAAAAAGGATAGCAGCCTGTAGAAAGCCATACTGAGAATAATTATTTAGAAACAGAAAATCAAGAAGAAATAATATGTCAAATATCTAGAATAAAACCAACCAAAAGTATTAGAATACTTATAGAAGTACAAATCAATAAGATGATTAAATTAAATTTAATAGCTTTAGTCGACACAGGATGCACATTTAACATAATTAGAAAACACTTAGTTCCAGTAGACTGTAGACAAAAATTAGAATATGAAATAAGAGGAAGTCAAATGGATGGCAGTAAAATGGAGTTTGAAGAAAGACTTTTTAACGATTGTAAAATTAGATTTCAAGAAAGACAATATAGCTTAACGACCACTTTAGTAAGTCAACTAATAAAAGATGAATTTGTTATAGGAATAAAATTCTTATTAAGTAGAAATGGAAGTTTAACTATTACAAATGATGCAATAATTCTTGGGAAAGACACATCTATAATACAGACTATAGAAACATCAGAGTTGCGAGCTAAGCGTGGTGGACCTTTACCATCAAAAACACAAAATGATGAAGAAAACTTAGAAAGTTTAGAATTTTTAGATTATTTATCTTTAGAAACCTTCAAAACAGATTTGTACCAAGAGCAAAAGACTTAATTGTTTTTAATAAAAAGATAGATCATGTAGAAAGTATAGATAAGATTTTATAATTAGCTGAACAAACCCAAATAATAGGAGAAGACTCTCTAAAACATTGGGATAGAAATAAAATAGAAGCTAAAATAGAAATCATAAATGAAAATATAAATATTAGGACCGCAGAAATAAAACATACTAATCAAGATATAGAAGACTTTAAAATTCAGATTAAAGAATTGTTAGAGTTAAAAG